>KK115075.1:12948-54886 GCA_000611955.2 Stegodyphus mimosarum | reverse complement strand
CTTTCCCTGATGTTAGTGGGATAAAAGTGTGTCTTTCTATATTACCTGGGACAGAGAATTGTTTGTCAGACTGAAATTACTCTTATGGGTAAAAAGAATATGACTCCATTGATGAGGTGTCCAGTCTTTGTGTTCTCTACACCACTGCAAACAAACTTTTGAGGTGCTGTCACTGGTATGCATTGTTCAGAACAGCAGGTGAATAGGCCATCTTTATGAAGTTGTTTGGCCACAGTAACCCAGGATATCTGTCGTTCAGTTGCTGTGCACATCTTCTGAGCAGTGTTGTTCACTCTCTTGTTTTGGTCCCTTTTCACCTTCAGACCATCATTTTCCTTGGCTGACTACCACCAACCTTTATTGCAGGTACACCTGTTGTTAGAAGGCTTTCCAAGCTTGTGAAATAATACTTTTATTAAATCCAAATCTCTGGATGACAGACATCAAATTGTGCCTCTCCTTAAGCTTGCCAATCAATCTCCTGTGTGTAAAGGCATCCTGATGTTTTCTTGTAGCCATAGTGCATTTGTAGTCTCACTTTCACTTCTAGAAGGTTGTCTAGAAATGCACCTTCCTCTGTTCAAGTTGCACTGCGCACTGTGCAGACTGACTCCTCATTTGCCTGACATACTTCCTTGCTGTCTGACTCATGCCCTAGTATTCCTTCTAATGTCATGATGATATTTGCATATGCGTCACCTTTCTACTTAATTGGCTTTTCATCATACAGGTCGCAAAAAGCAGTTTTCAACAATTTCATGGCTGTATATTGAAAACTATATTTATTGCTTAAATTTTGCACTTTGCATCTGCTTATATGTGGTTGTAACGAAAGTTTCCCATCAAAAAACTTTTTTAATAAAGTTAGAAAAAAACATAAAAGCAGTACCTTTAATGCAGTTAGTAATCTTCACCGAAATGTGTGACTTTCTGCCAATGTTTTGGTAATTTTTCAAAGCATTCAACCCTGAAACTTCATGGCCGCAAGTCCAAAAACAGATCAACCACATTTCAGATGTCCCGTGCAGAATGGAAGATAGCTCCAGCAAAGTGTAGCTGCAGGTGTGAAAAAAGGTAGAAGTCCAAAGGAGCAATGTTGGGCTGGGTGTAGCAAAAGATCCCATTCGAGTCAATACCGAGTCCAAAAAGGTAATGTTCAATCAAGATGGTGCAGACACACGTGCTCTTGCATTATCTTGATTGAACATTACCTTTTTGCGTCGGAACTGAGTTTGATGTTTTCCCTTGATAGCAGTGCCAACACGGATTAACATCTCACTGTACACCTTACTGTCGAGGGTTTTACCTTTTTCCAGATACACTGCCATAGACTTCCCACCAGATACAAAGCATGATCTTTTTGTAGTCAAATTGTGCTTTGCATTACTGCCAGCGTGCTCACCAGGTGTAGAACAGCCCTCTTTTCGGTCTATGTTGTTGAGGTAATCCGCTTTTCATCATAAGTAACGATCTGGTCAAGAATTTTGTCGAAAACTTCTGCCACTGCAAATATCGGCTGTGCAAACAGTTTATGTTGGCATGTTTAATCATATTTTGTCATATGATTTTTGGCATGTGAAAGAAAGGGACTTGCTTTAGAACAAAGGTGTTGTGAAATTTGTAAAAATTATTTTATTATAATAAATAAAATATTGTTATATTGTAACAATAATTATAAAATACTGTTATCATATTATAATAATAATTATAAAATATTGTTATCATATTATAATAATAATTATAAAATACTGTTATCATATTATAATAATAATTATAAAATACTGTTATCATATTATATTTTATTATAATAAATTTATATATTATATATTGACTGTGTGCAACAAGTGCAAAGAGTCTGAAATGGAACTATCATGCTACCAGATTAAAAGCATCATTTAGTTCCAATTCTGTTGTAAAAAGTCAGTTACAGAATGTCACCAAATCATGTGTACAGCTTTAGGTGCTAATGTTTTATCATATGACACTGTAAAGGTTTGCTACCGAAAGTTCAAAAACAAGGACCATGACATTTAAGGAGCAGAGCATTCTGGCCGGCCTACTGGTGTTGATGAGGCCCACTTGTGAGAACTTATGGAAAAATATCAGTCTGCAATATCTTGAGAGCTTGCTGAGCAGTTAGACGTTAGTGCCATGTCCATTAGTCACGATGTGCATTGCGTAAACTTGATATACAAGTTCAAATGTTGGGTGCCACAAGAGCTGATTCAAGCAGATAAGGACAGACATGTTCAGGCCTGCACTAATCTGCTCGAATATCAGTGCAAGGACAAAATTCTGGACTGGATCATCACTTATGATAAAAAGCAGATTTACTTCAACAAGACAGGCTGAAAAGGGGGTTGGTCTAGTCCCAGTGAGCCTATCGGTAGTGTCACAAAGGACAATTTTACTGATAAAAAGATCATGCTTTGTATCAGGTGAAATTACCATAGTATTAAACCACAAAGAGTATCTAGAAAAAGGTAAAACCCTTGACAGTAAGGTGTGCAGCGAGATGCTAGACCTTGTTGATGCTGCTATCAAGGAAAAACAAACTTTCCAGCACAAAAAGGTTCCATCAAAATAATGCAAGACCACATGTGTCTGCATTCACCAGCTGGGCTCTGTACAAACTCAAATAGGATCTTTTGCCGTACCCATCATATAGCCTCAATATTGCTCTTCCGGACTTTTACTTTTTTCTACACTTGCAGCTATATCTTGCTGGTGCTTTCTTCCATTCTGCACAGGACATCCGAAATAAGATTGATCTGTTTTTGGACTCGCTGCCACCAACTTTCTGGGCCAAAGGCTTTGCAAAACTACCAAAACTTTGGCAGAAAATCATAGATGTGGGTGGGGATTATTACCTGCACTAAAGTTACTGCTTTCTTTTTTTTTTCTAACTTTATTAAGAACACTTTTGGTGGAAAACTTTTATTACAACCAGATATTTGTCTTCAGATGTAGTAAACTTCCAAAAATGTGGTGATGCCTATACTGCTCTGTGAATCAGAATATGTGTCTCAAGAATTATTTTGTCCAGAAATAAATTGTCTTGAATCTACAGCTATGTTTGTTTCCATTCTTCTTTTAGTTTTGCTTAGAAAGTCTTCTACAAAAACATCCACTTCCCTAGGCAGATAGCCTTATAGTACTTTGTATAGTCAAATAAAACCAAAAACTAGTGCTAATTCATGTAGAAATTCCTTGATATTATTATATTTAGTCCCTCCAGTCTATCCAGTATCTTGGGATAATAGTGCTTACTTCTTTTCTTGATTTCTTATAAAGTTCTTTGAGAATGATTTGGCAGGCTTTGTTGCATAGGTAGAAAGAAAAAAGCAGTTATAAAGAAATAATATATATGATGGTTGATATAGAATGTCCATTGTTTCCTCTGTCATCAAAATCTTCAATAAAAACAGAAGCAAAATAAAATGAAACAACTGATGATTGAACTAATATCGGTTCTGACAAGATATTGAAATATAGAATCTCATACTAAAAGTATATATTTTAGAAGGTCTGAAAGAGATGAATAAGTTGATCCATTCTGTCCTTAATTGGTAATTCTATATTAATTGTGATTTAATTGATAATTCTGTATTATTAAATGATAATTTCATATTTAATTGTTAAACAATAAATTCCTTTTATGTACTGAAAAATAAAATGCTTTAAAGCTATATCTTTTTAGAGCATTATTGAAAGCAGGTGTCATGTTAAAGAAATTGTACAATGAGCTACAGTGTTCGCTTCAGCTATTTGTATAATTTCTGTTGTATCTAAAGTCTAGAATTGAAGGACTGGAACGATTGATTAAATTACTGTAATCTATAAAGCAATACTTTTGGTTTATTATTAAAATCATTAAATAGTTTTGTGAAATTATACTTCTGAGACCAATGAAATTACACTAAATTGATTAAAATCACTATATGTTTTTTCTTATATATGAATATTTTAGGTTGCTGGCCACCTAATGGTTAGTTAATCTTAAAATGCTTTCTTTTTAATATAAAACTAATACTAATTTATGAACACTTACTTGCTATGCAATTTATCATTGTAGATGTTACCTCACGTTTTGATTGTGTTTTCTGGGCTGGTGATCTCAATTTTAGAGTTATGAAAGATAGGCATTCTGTTTTGTCTTTTGTGGAAGAAAGAAATAGAAAATGTCAACCCTCTAGTAACTCTCTCATGAAGCATGATCAATTATGTATAGCAATGGCTGAAGGTAATTTTTTTCAGAGTTATTTATTTTATTTTTTAATCAGACAATGTAACCATGCTTTCATATCAAAATAATTTTATTCAAGTGAAAAACCAGGAAAAATAAATAAATAAAATGCTTCAAAACTTGGGTAAAGCTAACTGAAAAGCATAGTACTACTGTCAAAAATATTCTGTGAAACTGTTTAGCAGGAAATCTTTAGTTGCATGTTTAAAAAACTATTATGAGACAAAAGCAATAAATAAATTTATCATTTACATTTTCTTAGCTTAATGCAGTTGATGATCCTATGTTCAGAGTTGTTGGTTCTGTTTCTTGGCTAGCGTGCTTGTAACTTAACCAGTTGGCATGTTATGTTGATCATTGAGAATCAAAAATGAGACCATAGAAACTACAAAAATAGTGTTTTCTACCTGGGAAGCAAATATTGCTTGTTATTTGAAATAAAGGAAAAAAATCATTTTTAAATTAATACAAACTGTAAATTTTGCAAACTTGGGAAAGATATAAGAAACTGGTGATTGTAAAAAACTAAACACAGTCTGTTGAGCTTATGTTTTACTTTGAAGTAAAAATAAAACAGCAGTAAGTATCCAAACATAGACACCAGTTTGTAAAATAATATAAAATCTGTTTTGAAAAAACATATGGAAATATAGAGTAAATGTGTTGCATCAGCTTTTCAAACTTTATGTTGCTATATACAGTACAAAGTTTGAGATCCATACTCATTGGGGCTTCGCCGATTCCGGATTTGGGATTTTTCTGGATATTAGATCATCAGTTTAAATCTAGTAAGATGGCATGAAGAAATTATGCAATTAAAAATATGAAATCGTGATTTATGAAATAAAGAGCCTTTATGATCTAAAGGGTATCAAAATTTTACAAAAAAATTAAATTAATATTTATTTGTTTACTTTATTAAACATATTTAACAATGTAAGTTGTTTAAGTTTTTTTTTTTTTCTGATACTTTCTCTTTTATTCTATGAACAGACATAATTTCTTTTTCAGTTACAAAGTTCCACTGTTCAAGTCCTGTAATTGCTGTGTCGACAATTCCAACTAACTTGTCAATCGAAAATTTTTCGTTTTTAATAACCTCTCTGTCACTTTCTTCACTATCAGTAGTGGTATTTTTTGGATCTAGAACCATACTACAGATTTTGCCATCCGTTAATTGATTGATGATTGGGGCATTGTCATGGCAATGAAAAACTCCTGTTATATTATTTTCATTTATTATTGCTTCTTCAAATTTCTTTACAAAATCCTTAACAGGAAAATTTCACCTTACTTTTACCACTGGTTTGCGATATCCAAAAACCTTCAAATTTGTGGCTATCATCCTCACCATGAAATATGGTTGCTGGCCATAAATTGTTCCAAGCATTTTTTAAAGTATCTGGAGATACATCTTCCCATGTTCTTGTGATGCTTCACACAGCAGATTTTATGCTAAAATATTTAAAAAGTTCTTGAATAATCTTGTCATTGTTTGAGAAATTTAAAATAGATTTTAAAAATGCTACTTTGTTTTTGTTTCAGCACATGCATTATTCCGATATCCATAGGCTTAATGATGGACGTACAATTTAGAGGAAAGAATAATAGGGATACATTATCTTTCACTAAAACTTAAAAGTAGTACTTAAAGTGGTCAAGTAAAGTATGAGCCGAACAGTTATCTACAATCAAGACTGTTTTTGCGTTATCCGGTAAAGCAACCGAATTCAAATGTTGCCAAGCCTCTAGTATAAAATGGTTTTCAAATGAATCATTCATTAATGCTGTTTCATTTACATGCTAGATAATGGGGGAAATTGTTACTTCTTTTAAATGTGAGGTCGTGTATGTTTTCCCAGTACAAAAAGTTTGCACTTGTGAAGCATTTGTGCTCACTAAAATTGTTAGTCTCACTTTGGAATCTTTGACAGCACTTGGAGCCTTTTCTGTAGAGGTTGCTAAGGTATTTTGTGATACATATTGCCAGAAAAAGCCAATTTCATCAGCATTCTAAATTTGTTCTGGAGATAATTTTTCACTAGTAATGAGTTCAATGAATTCATCTGCAAATAGTTCAGCAGCTTCAGTATCAGCTGAAACATTTTCACCTGAAATTTTTAATTGCCTTGTTTATACCATGGTGATTTTTAAATTTGGTTAACCAACCTGTCGACTATGTGCACTCAGTTTTGAAGTTCATTTTGTCATAAAATATTTTGGCTTGAGCCATTAGCATTGGCCTGTCAATGGCACACCATTACTACAATGCTGTCTGATCGATTCAATCATCACTTTGTTGTGATCATCTCTTTTAGCATAATGAACAATTTTTCTGTTATTCATTGCGACTGGGGTGTCGGAATCCACTTAAAATTCAAAAAGTTCCTTTTTCTGTTTTCTTATGTCATATACAGTTGACTTTCCAACTTTCCAATACCATACTCCTCACATAATTTTGAGATGGACATTCCTTTATCCATTTGTTGTAGAAATTCCACTTTTTGTTTAATGGACATCAAAACATTTCACTTTGTAGATCCTTTTGCAGCCCCAGAATTAGAAACTCTTTTCAGCATAATCGAAAGTTCAAGCTTTAATTTTTATAAAATAACTGTAATAATAAAGTCTGCAAAAAATAATAAGCTGGATCAAATTAAAGAGCAGCATAGTTTGCTACATTAATGGAAATTTCTTAAAATAATTTTAGCCCAGCTTAATAGCGTCTTTTATACATTATTGGCTATGTATCATAAGATTGGCGACGAAAGACAAGTTCTTCCGCTAAATTTTGTCTTGCTTCTATCACATACCAAATTAAGCCTCAAATTGTATTAGCTTAGTTATTTGTTATACCTACGTCTATTTCTTGCACATGCTTATAGGCTAATCTGAGTCCTGAATAAGTAAACTCCCACATATACTTAAGACTTATCTAGGGCCGGCGCTAGATATACCTCCTCATGCAGTCTCTACAGGGCCTAAATTTTGCTACAAAGCGCCTCCCTAAGTTTTAAATTTTTGCCATCCTTAAACTTGGTATCCCAGCACTTTCCGTAAATTATAAAAATTTTATCATCCCTTAATTTTGCCGCTTGGTGCTTCTCCAGATTCCAAAAATTTTGTCTTCCCTAAATTCTGCTGCTCGGTGCGGCCATACAACCTCTGACGCTGGTTCTGGGTTTATGTGAATAGCATATCAGTTATTCTTAATTCAAATAGCACTAAATATAATATTTTTGCCTATGAGTTTCATTAGCAAAATCTTTTTAGCATATGAAAAAAAAAAATGTTAAATTTTTCCTCGTCAAAATATCCTAGTGTATTTAACTTAAATCTGCAATCATCACCAAGCGTAATGCTAGCGTAAAAGGTTGCCATACTTTTGTTATTATTCAATTATTAATATAAAAAACAATTTTTAGACATTGCTGCATGAGTCATACCTCAAGTTGTCATGTATTGATAAACGTGCAGTCATGAAAGTAAAAAAATAATAAATAATGAGTCGCCATGCGGTGTCAGGGATATAAAATACTAGTAAATGTAAAATCATCAATGTTCCTCTGTAGAATGTTTCGGTTTGAAATTTATGCCAAGCAGATACACAGCCACGGAGCCAAATTATTAATCTCTCAAATTTCTGCTTAAATGATTGTTTCTTCAATAACGAGGTATTTTATTTAGTGCTTAAATGAAATTAAGAATTGGAACTCTCCACATGTTTTATTATAGCAGGAAAACTGAAATGCACATACATAAAGCATACCAAAAAAAAATTGTGGCTTTGAGGTCCGGATTTTAGATAATTCCGAATAGTGGACGTCCGGATCTCGGAGTTTGTACTGTATACATATATAGATTCATCTCAGAGCAAGGTAATTTTATGAGTCAGTAGTGTTTGTGTATTGCAAAAACAAAACCGTTGATTATTTTGAAATATTTTTGTTTTTTGTACATTATATACTAGCATGCTATTTATTGAAAAATAAGCATATACATGTATGAATGAGTCATCTGCAGAATTGTAAATTCCTAGATCTTGACAGCATGGAGATTTTTTTACTTTAAACATTGATTCTAATGATATATAGCAGGACTTTGATTGGCAGTATATTCCTGCTATCATATAAATCATGTACTCCTCTCCTGTAAAGTTTCAAATTTCTAGGTCTTGTGGGCTTCCAAATTTTTTCAACAAGACATTTAAACTGATTATTATGTGTATGATGTGGTGCTTGTATGGTTAAAAATGTAGTTGAGATATTAAATGTAAGAATGAATTAAAGTGCTGTCCTACATTGCTTGACAATTGCTTAGAAATGGGAGTCATGTTTTGGTGTAACTAATAACACTTTATTACTTCACTAGAACATCACTTAAAGAACTGATACTCATATTTAATAAATACAGTTGAACCCTGCTATAACAAACGTCAAAAGATTGGAAATTTTGTTCACTTTTATCTGGTGTTTCTCTACATCTGGTCTGGTAAGAAAAATGAATTGTCTCACAAAAGCTTGTAAAAATTGAATGATGACTAGAAAAAAATATGATTAACGCTGTCACTGCTACCCAAAAATATGAATAATTAATCTAATTTAAAAAATGCTATTGAAATTTAATTGCAATTATTATTATGAGCAGTTATTAAATTAATTGTTAATGCTTTTTCAATCCTTCCTAAGTGTCTGGCAAACTCATTTGCCTTTTTGAAGCATATATCCAGATACTAGCAGATTATGGCTTCTTTAAATAATACACCATTTCAGAAATGCTTCTTCAAAATCTCTATGCACCATGTTTCTAAATGTTTTCCTGGTCACCAAATTTTTTTCATGAGCAAAAGTTATAGAGTTTTGATTGTTTCATATGGTAGCTGCAGTTTGGATAAATTGTATTTCTGGCAGATTTAAATTTAATTGCATATGTTTTGAATTTTTTTAATAATATTCACCTTATCTTTAGTACAGAAGCTTTACATTTACTGTTTTCCAAGCAGATGAATTTTTGACACAGAAACAGAGTACAGAGAGTTTGGCCAAAGGGCATGTGAGAATTTTGTTTTTCTGAAAAATATGAAAAAAGAACACAATTTTGTCACCTACGTGTCTTATTCATTACCCTGTGACAGCACAATTATTTCTCCTAAAATATATATGGGTGTGAAACAAAGATGTAATAAACCTTTGTTAAAATAACTTGTGTTTTGAAAAAGACCTAAAGAATGCCAAACACCTATTCAAATAATAGAACTTAATATCTGATTGCTTATCCCACGATTTCCATGGGCAATATAAATGTAGCAAAATTTACTCATCCCATGACATCTGCAGGTATGTATTTGTCACCTATATTGAAAGAATATTACTTGTATTAAAAGCGTTTTGTTCAACAGATGGTATTAGTTCCCTAAATTTCAGATATTTGTGTAAAATTCATGATTCTGTATGTAGATTTGAAATATAAAGTTAAAAGAAAATGTGCAGGTTTTGAAGTGATTTTGCTAAAAAAGTTGAGCAGTCAGGGAGTTAAACAGCATTTGTACTCAAATAAAATAAATCAATAAGAGTCAAAGCTTTTCATTTGAAACAAGAATCATCTGAAAAACTATAAACTCAGTAAATTCACAACTTTTTCTTTCCCTGAATAGTGAAAATTTCAAAATTTCCATCATTTTTCCATCATGGAAATCTTCATAATTCAAGACTGATAGATGACTAGTTTTAGCAGAAATAAGTTGAAATGGACTATAACAGTGTAAAAAAACTTCCATCACAGTGAAGAATAATCTTCCAATTTGAAAATTAGATCCTGCGAATCTTTATTTTTAATTCATACTTCTTTCTAGAAAGAAAAAATGTGAGATATTGAACAAAAATGCTGCAAAAAATTTCTATTGTAGTATTTCTTTTTCTAAATTTATTTCTATTCTTTCTGAGATCAAGTAAACTGTCAACATTTCCATGCTTTTGCGTGAAAATTAATATTTTAGTTCATCCCATACTTAAAATATATTGAGATTAAATTTATCTTTAAATCTTCTTCAACAGGTGTAAAATTTATTAGCTCTCTCTCTCTCTCTCTTTTTTTTTAAGGGTTAGGGCATTTTAATCCTCAAATGCATCGAATTTCTAAAATTTTACTGCATTTTTCATTAGTCAGATGTTTTGAATCCTATTCTAATAATTTTTTGAAAGTTTTAGCTCAAATCTTTAGAAAGATTAATTTTACTGATTTTTCACAGAGATATTTGTTAGCAAAATACCAACATGCATAATGTAATTTGAGAAATTAAATGACTGACTGTAAAAGGAGCATTGCATGATTTTTGTTCAGAATACAGTTGTGTTTTGAAATTAAAATACTGTTTGCTGCAATGGAGTCCTATTAAGAGGCCAAAGGTGGCATACTACTTTTGAGCTGCAGTTAAGGAGCTTGAGAGCTTCACCAGCTCACAAGCCAGTTTTGCCGTGGCTGGTATAGTGGTTTGTGATGCTAGTTGTGATACTCGTTGTCCCTGGGCTCAAATCCCATGAAGGCATAGATGTTGGTAAGTGTATAATGTCTGAGTGACATGAGGCATTTGAAATACCTGTAGACCTGAAAATCCTTTTTAATGGCTTGGTGATAGGAAAAGAAGGGTAGAAGACTATCAGATCCAAACCTTGGGGTGTTTTCTGTCAAAATTGACGCAAAACTGCACAGTTAATGCTGTGAGACTACACCAGTGGTAAAATTTTGGTATTGTGCTCACTTCTTCCTATCCTGTGATGTCATTGTACACTGCAAAAAAAAGGGGGAGGACAGTTCTGTATCTCCCGTTCTACTGGGCCAATTGACAAAATTCAACTTGCATTTTACAAGTCTCAAAAACACGACTTACAATATGTATTAGATTTATATATAGCATTGCTGTAATATAGGTATTTTTACACAAAATCGGATTTTTTTTAAATGACATGCTAATTTTTTTTTCATATTTCGATTCTACAACTCAAATTATACCAAACTGCCATATTTTATAAAAACCACACAAGTAGTTTTTAAAAAATTAGCTCTCAAAATTATTGAGTAGCAGCAGTCGCTGGTCAGTTCATCGTTTTCTTTCAGATATTTTAAGACACTCCTTCAGATTTCAAAATCTCATGAGTGTACTTTCTTTGGAAAGTACAGTATACAGTGAAGGAGTAATCCATCATCCTCCTATGTTTCTTCCGAGAAAAGCTCATGAAATTATCATCGATTCAGAGCCCAAGCTTATATTTTGCTGATACAGTGTGCTACAGGGTCAACAACACAAGACAGGTTTAAATCCTTGGCACAGAGAGCTTCTTGGTAGATAATGCAATAATACTTTAAAAACTTTTTTTTCAAAATAATTTTCAAGCAATGTAACAAAATTTTCTTTCATCTTGCCAGCACTGCAAGGGGCTCGATCTGTGCAAGCACTAATTTTGTCTACTCTACTGTGTTAACTTTATGAGGTATTTTCTTCCTCCTTTTCACATGCCCTCATGGAGTAATGCTAACATACTCGCTGAGCATTCGAGAGGTCCAGGTTTGAGTCCCAGCGAGGGCATTGCGCATTTTTTAATTCCCTGCGTCAAGAAAACCTAATGACTCTACAGTAGCACCCAAACTAAAAAGTAGTGGATGATAATTCATCACCACTAGGATTTGGGAATTCGGTTCCCTCCTCCCGAGTTGCCCTTTAAAAGGGGGAGTATATAAGGTATTTTCTACCTCTTTTCACCATGCCTTCATGGTATAATGGTAGCACACTCGGCATGTATTCAGGAGGTTCAGGTTCGAGTCCCAGGAAGGGCATTTTTCATATCTGCTGTGTGAAATAAATAAATAAATAAAAATAAACCTGATGACTCTACAGTGGTGCCCAAACTAAAGGGTGTTGGATGATAATTCGTCACCACCAGGATTTGGTGACTGAATCCTCTAATTACCCTTTAAAAGGGGGACTATAAAGGTATTTTCTCCCTCCTTCCAACATACCTTTATGGTGTAACAGTAGCACACTTGGCTCATATTCAAGAGGTCCAAGTTCAAGTCCCACCAAGGGCATTACTCATTTTTCATATCTCCTGCTTCAAAAAAACCTGATAACTCTACAGTTGCATCCAAACTAAAAGGCGATGGACAATAATGCATCACTACCATAGTTTTGCTATTGGGTCTTCTAATCCCCAATCTCCCTTTAAAAGTGGATGTGTATATAAGGTATTTTCTCCCACCTTTCCGCATGCCTTCATGGTGTAATGGTAGCACATTTGTCATGTATTTGAGATCCAGGTTCAAGTCCCGGTGAGGGCATTGCATATGAAATAAAGAAAGAAAAGGTCATTTTATATGAAAGAAGTAGAAGACTGTAGCATTCCTTAAGAGACAACCATCTATCTGCAGACTAACTTTCCCATTATAGAGCCAAATTAACAGGCACAAGACTTTTTTTAATTTTGAAATAATCCTTTTTTATTTTTTCATAATTTTATAAATTATATCCAAGTAAATTCCACCACATGTTCCACCTATAATACTTATACATACATATATATATAAATAAATTATAATACATTATAAATAAATAATATGCATATACAGTAATAATATTATAATAATAAATATTGCAATTTCGTAAGAAATTATATTTAAGTAATTTATAAATTTGACTACTTAAATTTCAAGCTGTGTTTAAGATTAATGAAATGTATTTCTTATGTAGCTGAAGGGACTATTGCATTAACTTTGCTTTAAATTAAATTCTGTTACAAGTTATTAACTAATCACTTTATAATTATTTTGATTATTGAAATTTTGAAAAAAAGATTAAAAAATAGCTTCATAGAATTTATTAATTAGTGCTAAAAATTTAGCACGTAAAAGAATTTAAAATATTGTTTTTCTGGGGGGGTCAGTATTTATGGATTAATTTTTGTACATAGCAATTGTTGTAACTATTAAGCAGTTTGAACTTTGTAAAGTAAATGAAAATAAGATGTAGGAAAAAATAAGTAAATAAATGAACAAAATAAACATTGTGCATAATATAATACTATTAAAATATGAATTCTTATATTATTTTGTGATCTTAGTTTATTATTTTTGAAGAAAATACTGTTTCAAAATTTTCAATATACTGAAAGAAAATGTTTGCAAATATATATTTAAAAATTTTACTTTATAAATAAGTGATATAAGAGCTAATTATTTTTAAATGTAAAAGTTAATTTATTCTTTAAAAATAAATCTTATAGAATTGCTACACAAAATAGAGTTTGTTGTTAAGCTTTTATTGGAGGATGGCATAAATATTAATGGGAATTTTTCTTTTTAAATGTATTATTAGGTAACTAAAATTTTTATTTATGCAAGCAATTTATGTACCTTTTCATGGTGCTTGTCAACTGAGAAATGTTTCAAGGTTATTTACTTCCTTTTTTATATTTAGTTTTTATACATGCACTTATTCTTAAAAGTTTTTAAACAAAACACTATAATAAATCTATGAACTCTAATTAATATATTAAAACTTTGGAAGAATGGCTTCTTTATTCATGTGAGAGCATTGCAGACACAAAAATGAAGGGTATATAACTGAAAACATAATTGAGAATGTCTGTTATATTCTGCTATTTCAGAAATATTAAAGTCTTAATCTGATTGTAGAATTAAGATCTTCTTTTAAAAGGGAATTAATAAATTTCTTGATACTATGAAGGCTGATCTAGTAAAAGTGAAAAATCATTTTTCTTTTTTATGTGGTTTCTTTTATCATTATTTTTTTTAAATTTAATATAATTGTATTCTGTTCTCATATTTATAGGTTCTGCATTCCATGGGTTTAAGGAAGGCATAGTCAATTTTAATCCGTCTTACAAATTTGATGTCGGAACAAGTAGCTTTGATTCTACAAAACAAAGAGTGCCATCTTACACTGTGAGATATGTTTGAATATTCTGCAATTTTCATTATTTTTGAGATAATTTATATAATTAATATATAGTAATTATATAGATTATCTATATAATTACATATATAGTAATTATATGTGTAATTATATTAGATTATCTCATCATCTTCCATAAAAATTGAGAAATTATTGTTCTAAATAACAGTTTTAAAGAAATGATTTCTCAAATGTATGATAAATATTTGATGTTTATGTACTTTATTTTTCTTTATTCTCAATGTCTAAGATTTCTGTTCTGATAAGGAAAGTCTCTCCTCCACACACAAACATGCTTGTAAAAGAAAGAGCAGTATCTGTACTTGGTGTATTTAGGTAAATTTTTTATTAATTTAGGCACTTTGATATTGTGCAAAATTTATGTAAATTTCTCATGCTGAAAATATCATGAAAATTACATGGAAAACTTGAAAATATATACATATGATGCTTTTGAATGGCAGTTGTTATATTAAAGGTCTAGAATGGTAGACAGGCTAGTTATTTTGAACCAGTGATTCTCAACCTTTTTCTGTCGCAGCACACTTTTAACGATTTCAAGATTTGGCGGCACACAAAGAAAAAGATAAGTTTAAAAAATTTCTACTTGCCTATAATACACTGTGTAAAATAGTTTATAATAATAATTTTGAATGTAAAATAAAATATGTACTACAAAAACAGCAGTACAATTATTAAGGGATTAAATTACAAGTTAATAATAAGAATACTTCTAATGAGAAATTTGAGCTTGATGTTTTATATAATTTAATTTATATTTGGTTATAAAAACAACAGTGCTACTCTCATATCATTTTCTACATTTAAACAGTCTCGATCTTTTATTCGCTTTTATGTTGGTTAATATTCAAAATCCGAATTCACACAAATAAGACATAGAAAATTGTAATAATATTTTTAAAACTTTTTTGGCCATCATGGGATAATCACATCTAATGTTAATCCAAAATGAATTAATTGATTCTTCCAAATATTTTTAAATTCAATCTTGATTATTAGAAAGCGAAATTAGCTCTTTCTCTTCATTCAAAGTTAATTCAAATACAGAAGTATTCGTTATCACAAATAGATTACGAGCCCAAATTTTTTTATATCTAAATTTGGGAAAAAATGAATAATTCTCTCCTCTAATGTTGTCAAATGGTCAGTGATAATTTTATGAATAATTTTATTAAAATTTTTTGGGATTGACTCAAACTTTTTCAAATTGCTTTCCTGAGCTTTATTCTCCCATAAAGTTATTTGTTTTTTTTTAATCCCGCCAGTTTACCTGTTGAGTTTAATCCATTTTCTTTCGGTCCTTGCATACTTGAATTTATTTTATTAAAAATAACAAAAATTTCTGATAAATAAGCTAATATCCCATCTGCACCAATCAGAACTTCTCAATTTAAATTATTTACTGAACATGAACGAAAGTGCTCCAAAACAAACGCTGTCCTCCAGAGCACCAAAATTGGCTTGGATAAAGCAAGTGGCACACTTACTAATGTCTTAAAAACTGAATTTTGCCAATTCTCATGTGTACCGTATACTAGGATTAAAGCCATTATAATTTTTACTATATACATTTCTAAAATTTGGCGGCATACAAAAGTGCCGTGGCGCAGTAGTTGAGAATCGCTGCTCTTTTGCTATCAAGTTTTCAAGTGCATAACTAGTATTCAAGTGCATGAACAATACTCATATAACATAATCACATTTGCGTGAATCTGTGTGGTGCAATCTGAAGCAATACAGACTGGCTGAAAAAGGGCCATGCACAGTCAGAAAATATGTCATTGCCTCTATTGGATAATTCTTTTGAGGGCACTGGGAGGAAGTTAAATGAATTGCAGCAGTAATAAAATAGGTAATTAATTAAGTATTCAAGCAATAACATAAATAAGTATTCAAGCTTATATGACTTTGTGTATTCAGTGTAAACTACCATACATAGGTACTTTGTGTATCCAAGAATTATTGTATATATAAGTGTCAACAACTGTGCTCAAGTACTTATATAATGAATGTACGTAGGATAATGTAATCAACTAATCAAGTTCTATTGCAGTGATCCTATCCTCTTTTTTTTTTTTTTTGTCACGACACATTTTTAACAATTTCAAAATTTGGCGGCACACAAAGAAAAAGTTTAAAAGTTCTATATTTACCTACACTGTATACTGTAGTGTATAATACACTGTGTAAAGTAGTTTGTGATAATAATTTTAAATGTAAAATAAAAAAATATATACTACGAAATCAGCAGTATGTTTATTAAGGGATTAATTACAAGTTAATAATAAGAATACTTTTAACCCTCTCGCTGCGCATCCCACGATTTCCACGGGCAACGTAGAAGTAGCAAAATTTGCGCAACCCGCGATTATCGCGGGGATGCGTTTTTGCCATCTATTTAAGTGTGCAACCCGCTCTTTCCCCGTTTATGGTTTCATTTCAGCTTTTCTGTAATGTTTAATTGTTTATTTAGATGTCGACTAACAGATGGCGTTAGTTGTCCACGTTTCTGCAAAATATAAAAAGAATTTTTTTTAGCATTTTGCGCGCGCTTTTCAGAGCTCAAAGATGTCTGGCAGGAAGCGTTTCGCAAGTGATATGACCTATGTTCCTGACGATATTTCCGACACTGACAGTAGTTCTGACTCTGATTCCGAGTATATTGATGATATTTATAGCGGAACTGATGAAAATTTCTCGGATTCCTCTGTGGATAGTGATGAATCTGAAAATTCATTTTCTATTCAAAACGCCCGACAGTGGTGCAAAATTGATATGCAAAATATTCCACCAGCTCCTGCTTCATTTCCTTTTATTGGCAATCCCGGACCAAATTTCACTATGGCAGATGATGCAACTGTTTTGGATTATTTTGAACTTTTTTTTGACGATGTTATGTTGCAAATAATAGTAAAAGAGACCAACAGATACGCTCAGCAGTATATGAATAAGGCAGTTCCTAAAGAAAGATCAAGGTGGAAAAAATGGACAGATACGGATGAGAAAGAACTTAGATTATTCTTTTCCGTTTTGTTTCTCCAAGGAATTGTAAAAAAGCCTAAACAAGAATATTATTGGTCCAAACGTCACATATTGCAAACACCTATTTTTCAACAAGTAATTCAGAAAGATAGATTTATTTTGCTGATGAAGTTCCTTCATTTTACAAATAACGAAGAGTTTGATAAGGATAATCATCCATGGCCAAAATTAAATAAAATTTATGACATCATGGAGCATCTTCGAAACAAATTTCGAAATCTTTATATACCAGATAAAAATCTCAGCATAGACGAGAGTTTGATGCGCTTCAAAGGCAGACTGAGCTGGAAAATGTTCATCGCGAAAAAAAGAGCAAGATTTGGCCTTAAGTTTTTTGTGGTCTGCGAAGTGGGAACTGGATATATTGCAGACTTTCTCATATACACAGGTAATGGAACTGTGTATAACCCGAAATTTGCAAATTATCCAGTTTCCACTAAAATTGTTCTGCACCTGATGGACAGATTCCTGGGCCAAGGTTACTGTGTAACCATGGACAATTACTACATGTCTCCAAAGTTAGCAGACATTTTAATTTCAGAAAGAACAGACTTATATGGAACTGTAAATAAGATGAGGAAAGACCTTCCTCCAAATTTTGCAAAAGAAAAAATCCCTAAAGGTGACGTCCTTGCTTACCAAAGGGGTAAAGTTATGGCTCTGAAGTGGCAAGATAAAAAAAGTGTTTTTCTTATAAGTACAGTTCATAATGCAAGTTCCCGTTTGGTGAAATGCAAATCAAAGAAAACTGTACTCAAACCAATTGTTGTTTGTGATTACAACAACACGATGGGTGGGGTTGATTTATGTGACCAAGAAATGTCATATTACCCCACCCTCAGAAAACAACAAGGGAAATATTATATAAAAATTTTCCGACAATTCATGGACCAATCACTGTGGAATGCTTATATCCTTTATAAAAAGGATAACCCATTACAAAATATAACGCTTCTAGATTTCCGTTTGCAAATTATTGAACTAAGCATTCAGAAGTATTCAGATAGAAATTCCAGTGTTCACTCTAGCAGATGTAGTTCAACTCTCAATCCCATGAGGCTAACTGCTCGACATTTTGCTAGCCATATACCCCCAAATCCCATCAAGAAAGAGCCTCGTAGACAGTGTGCTGTCTGTTGTTCAAAAAAAACTGAAAGCGGAAAAAAAATTCGAAAAGAAACGCGAATTTGGTGCAAAGATTGCGAGGTCGGACTTTGCCTCGAGCCTTGTTTCGAAATTTATCATACAAAACTTCATTTCTAATAAATGTTTTGTAAGTATTTTGCATATTTTCATTTGTATATACTTTTTACCTTTGTATTTTATAAAATAAATCATAATTTAACCAAAATTGATTTTCAAAATTTTGCTTTTTTATCATTATTCTTCAATTTCAATATTCTGATAACTTTTTTCTATGATCTAATTCTATATTGAAAAAAAACTCTTTTACAAAAAATTTTTGTATATTTTAAGTCTAAAATATATGTAGATTTGAAATACGTAATAAAAAAAATATGCAATTTTTGAACCTATTTTGATAAAAAAAATACGCAGCGAGAGGGTTAATGAGAAATTTGAGCTGGATGTTTTTTGATAATTTCATTTATATTTGGTCATAAAAATGACAATGCTACTCTCATATCGTCTTCTACATTTAACAGTCTCGATCTTTTATTCGTTTTTGTGTTGGTTACTTTTGAAAATCCGAATTCACACAAATAAGAGGTAGAAAATTGTAATAATATTTTTAAAGCTTTTCTAACCATCATGGGATAATCGCATCTAATGTTAATCCAAAATGAATTAATTTATTCTTCTGAATATTTTTAAATTAAATCTTAATTATTAGAAAGCAAAATTAGTTCTTCTTCATTCAAAGTTAATTCAAATACAGTATTCGTTATCACAAAGGGATTGCGAACCCCATCAAATTTTTTTAACTAATTAATCTAAATTTGGGAAATAATGAATAATTCTCTCCTCTAATGTTGTCAAATAGTCAATAAAAATTTTATGAATAGTTTTATTAAAATCTTTTGGGACTGACTCAAACTTTTCCAGATTGCCTTCCTCAGCTTTATTCTTCCATAAAGTTATTTGTTTTTGGAATCCCTATATTTATTTGCTGACTTTAATATATTTTCTTTCAGCCTTTACATATTTGAATTTATTATTAAAAATAACAAAAATGTCTGACAATCTCCTATCTGCACCAATCAGAACTTCTCAATTTAAATTATATACTGAACATGCACGAAAATGCTCTGAATTGCACTCTCCTCCAAAGCAACAAAATCGGCTTGAATACCACAAATATTAATGTCTTAAAAATTGAATTTTGCCAATTCTCATGTGTACCATATACTAGGATTAAACCCTTTATAATTACTATACACATTACTAAAATTTGGTGGCACACTTTAAGAATTTGGTGCCACACAAAAGTCCACGGCACAGTAGCTGAGAATCACTGCTTTAAACAGAGATTGCTGGAGCTTTCAATAAATACCGTGTTGGCATCAACAGCTGTATACTATCATAATCTCTAGTGCCTTCCATTTCTCGAAATTGCTGGAAGACATACAGTTAAAGTTACATATGAGGGCCATATATGGTTACAGTTACATATAGGGATCAATTACAGTTATTCAATTACAATACTAATAACAGTTATACATGGATGAGAGCCAAATGGTCGCCAAAACCATAGCCAGCTTGGTGATATCTCGCCAATTTAGAAGATAACCATTTACCTCAATATTAAATAGACTTGGACCTGTATTCTTATTTTTCCGGCTGAGCTTCATCTCCTTCATGCATTTCACATTACATTATACAAAAAATATTACAATTTCACTTGTAATTCCACTAAGATTATTTACATTTATAAAAACTTCATAACAGTATGTTTTCTCATTGGAAGTATCATGTTGGTGTGTATATCTTTATAGAGAAAGCTATTTGGTGCATTTGTCCTTTAGAAAAGATTTAGAATTTTTACTGTGCAAAGATTACATTAAAAAAAAAGATTTTTTAATTATAGAACTTTTCCATTACAGTATTGAAATATATATCATAAAATTCTTTATCTTAAGAATTTTTGTACTTGGAAGAGAATAGGGTCAATTTTCATTCAATCAAATTTTTAAGAAATTAGAATCAATATTTAAGGAAAAGTCTTTAAACAACTTTTCTGAACACCCCATGAAAGTTAATGAGTTTATTTATCAGATCTTTAATATTGAAATTTGGTATATTTAATGGAATCTTTTAAATTCTTTTAGGACCGTATTTTATACCGGTGCAAAGATAAGTCCTCTGTCCATTGTGTTCATTACAATGCAGTATCAAGTATACTGACTTCTGATCACAAACCTGTTTTTGGTGTTTTTAATGTCACTCTGAAGCCAGGAAGGGACAAGTATGTATAATAAAAAAATTTAGATGTTTCTTACCAAAAAAAACTTCAGTACTTTTTCAAAAATATGAAAGTTCTATAGAATTTATAATGAATTTTGAAGTATTTAGTAGACTATTTAAATTCTTTGCAATTTTTCCCCTTTCAGTGTGCCACTAGCAGCTGGTTTGTTTAAACGTGAGGTATATTTAGAAGGTAAGTTAGACTCATATAATAAAACATTAACATTACATTCACATGTGATTTAATGCAAACATTTTTTGCACCAAAGATTATTTATGCTAAAATCACCACATTTAGTGCAAATATTTTACTGGATGCTGCTTTCCATTTGTTTCACTGCATATTTACTGATGCTGAATATCTAATAAAGTTGGAAATATATTTTGTAAAGGCTTCAGAAAAGTTCTGATTCACCTTTGCTTTAGAACAGGGATTCCCAACCTTTTTCTTGACTTTACCCCTTTTAAAAAGTTTTCTTTATTGATCCTCTTACACTTTTCTCTGTATATTCAGCATATAGCATAATCATAATACAAATAATTGCACATAAATAACTTAAAAATAATGATTGCACTAAGAATATGAACAAAACTTTTAAAAAAAAATGGTTTTATAAGATTTATCTTTTATCACTTTTTTGTATTATTATTTAGTTTTGCAAATATAAACTTTTCAGAATGAAATCAGATTCTAACTGCATAGGAATTCGGTTTAAATAAATGTGATGGTTGCACTTTATGTATTAATGCAAGTATTAATATTTGGCATAAAACTTAGTTCTTAAATCACCTCGTTCAAAAATATTCGACCTATTTTTCATTTCCTATATTATTGATGTGACTAAAGACTGCATCTACTAGGTAAGAAGGGGAAAAGCTCAATAATGTTGGTTCAATAGTAAGCTTTATTTGGGGATATTTCTCTCGGATGACTTTTAAATTCCAAAACATAGTCTACCCATGTGTTTTGACTTGTACTTTCACATCCTTCTTCAGAGCAATTAGCTGTTCTTGTATTATAATATCAAGATCAGATATATTGCAGTTCTGGGAACTGTGGTGGCACATTCAGATTTTTATCTTGGAAGCAAAATTAAAATCTTTTAGTGTATTATTTCTCTTATATTTACTTTGTGATATCTTACAAGATATAATTTATATCAATAAATAATTAACTACAAACTTTTTGTAATCAATGTGATCTTGATTATGCCGATCAATTGCCAGTGCATATTGGAGGCTATTGACATCTTGATTATCATTGATCCCCTTTAAAATTTCATCACTCCCTGGAGGGACATCAACATTGATCCTGCTGAGAACCCTAATTATGTTGACTTAGATTTATTTGGTTTAGTTGATTGGCAAAGCATGCGAGGGCTATCAGCTTAGAATAAATAGGCATACAAGTCTGGTAGCTCGTTTACTGCTAGATGTCTGTTCAATATCCATCAGATACTGTAATGCTAATATTACTGTGCCTGTAGATTTCTTTTAAGAAATAATATTGTGATACTTAGCAGTAGTTTATCCATGACTACTTTTCATTTTTTATGTCCTTACAGTAACCACATTCTTTAGAAATTAAGTTACTCCCATAATTTTCCCCTCTTAATTTCTGGATGATAAAATTAGTTTAAAATGGGGGGCATATTGTATATGAAAGGTATGTGCAAATAAATGCAGTACCTGTGTAGCAAATTAAAACTTTTACCCCCAAAAGCGAAATGAGTAGAGAAAATATAAATTACATAGCTGAACGAATGTCTTTATATGTATTACATTGTTCATTTGTTTAAAGTGTTATCACTGAAATAAAAAAAAACTTAGAACTGCAAATTATAACAAGTAGTAAAATATTCTAAAAATGTTAAAAGAAATGACTTATTTACTTACTGTATTTGAGTTGTTAATTTTTAAATGAAGTAATTATCATACAGGATAAACTAAAAGGTTTTTAAAACCAAGCATATAAAAATATTCTATTATGAATTTTTCTGATTTAACATTTAATTTGATGGACCCACTATTTCATTCAGTATTCACATGCAAAATAAATTTATCTTTTATGGCTGAGAACAGTATCTTAAAGCTAGACAATCTGATCATAAGAGTTTGCATGCATGTTGCTTTTATCCTTCATTAATGGCTTTAGCAATAAACTGTGAAAGCATTTTTTAGAATATGGTCAAATTCTAGTTCAGGAAGTATAATAAACTCTTGTTAAACTGTCAATCCATCAAACCATAAGTTTTGCAGAGTCACAGTTAATTAATCAGGAAAGTGATGATAAAAAAATCTAAAGAATCATCAACTTAAATGTCATACTTCTTGTCAGTTTTAAATGCAAGAATTTGTTTTCCCAGTTCAAAGGTCAAGGTCATTTTAGACTTGGGAAAAGAGAGCTTGCAATGCATTGTTCAATTGTCTGCCTTTTGCCGCTGATTTACAAAATAACTGGAAGCCTGTATGTGCCTTTGGCATTTGCGGAAGAATATGCAGATAGGCAGTTTTTGGCACCCATGTTCAACTTGAACTTTTTCTGAGTCATGCCTGGTTTCTTTAGTTTGAAAGTGGAAATTCAGGATGAATATCAGCAAAACGTCAACAAAGCATAAAATTTGTAGGAAAAAAAATTATCAGCGGGTTTAAAAGATCAAATCAGTCGAAAGCTGCCTTTGCAAAAGCTCATGGAATTCTTTGAACATCATTAAATGACATTTACCATCAAAAGACACCATAGACTGTGATGATAAAAAAGAAAATCACAATGAGTGTCTCCCTATGAAGAAATCGAGAAATCTCTTCACCTGGATAAAATACTGCAAGATACAAGGTGTACCGATTTGCACTTTAATTTGGATAGGAAAAGCTCC
Source organism: Stegodyphus mimosarum (assembly GCA_000611955.2). Taxonomy (NCBI): domain Eukaryota; kingdom Metazoa; phylum Arthropoda; class Arachnida; order Araneae; family Eresidae; genus Stegodyphus; species Stegodyphus mimosarum. The sequence continues at coordinate 31,314 of KK115075.1, read as the reverse complement.
TCAGATTGCTGCCATGTTTGGAGAAGAAAACTTTGCAGCTATAATACATGGTTGGAAAGGCCAAAGACTTATCATTCAAAAGAAATCAAGGGTGAAGCATCTGACATTCATCCAGAGGTTATTCTGAGAAGCATGATGACAGAAGTATTCAAGCAAAATGGTCAAAGTGATATTTTTAATATGAATTGTTTTACAAAATCTTGCCCAATCGAACTTTTTCTTTCAAGAAGGAAAAGTGCATTGGGGGAAAAAAGAGTAAAGAAAGTCTGACTGGTTTGATGTGATCCAAGATGGGTGGCAGTTGGAGAGTTGAATAGGAAAATCCTCAAATCCCCCAATGTTTTAAAGATTTAAAACTTTTGAAAGTGAGAGCTACTGATGCTAACTGTAACATCTGACGGTAAGGTATATCTACCATTAAATGTGACTAGGCTATTGCAACCTATGGATTAAGGAGTTATTCATAATTTTAAATTAAACTATAAACAACTTCTCATGAAGGACTGTATAACTGCCTTTGGTGACAAATCCTCCTGTTTTGTTGCTGTGCTTAATACAATTTTCTACACAGTAAAATGTTGGCATGATTTCCACTAAAACTATAGCCAGTTTCTTTCTCTTTCCAAACTCTAGCAGGTTTCAAAATATAAAGAAAGTGAGAGTGAAGATGATATCTTTCTATCAGACTTGGGCTACGAATTAATAAAACAGAATTTCAAATCCGATTTGGATGAACATGTATTCATGGATGCTGAAGTAATCGTGAACTCTGGAGAAATATCATTGCCGAATATTGTTTCCAAAATAAAAAATTTAAACTGTCCAGACTCTGCTGATTAAAGTGATGATGAACTGGATCAAGTGCCAGTGTATAAAGATGCAGTACCTGCAATAAATATTTAAAAAATATTTTTAATTTTCTTGTGATAAAATAGACAACAAAGATTTTGCAATGGTGGGGAAAAAATTTAAAAATTTATGGAAGGTAATAAACTGGTATTAGAACAAGCATCCATTAAGATTTTTTTTGATAAAACAGTAAGCAGTTTTTTAAGTTTATTTGAATTGTGTAATGCAGTTAATTTTCTAAGTAACCGTATAGTGTGCATTTAGAAATAGGATTTGCATAAATGTATTTCTAATAATAATCAGAAACATTAAGTGTATATATGTCCTATTTCATTTCTACAATGTCTGACTTTGGTTAAAATGAAAAATTTCATTAACATACCTTTACCATCACTCCATTTAAAACTTCATTTTTGATTGGTCTGCTGTGGGATGATTTAACAAGGGTTGATTATATTTACTCAAATTCAAATTTTTAAGGAGATGTCATGTGAAGCTGGCTGCTAGCTTCTATATTATCTTTGTATGTAGGAGCCAATAATCTGATTTTAAATCAATCAAATCCCTGTCTTTGTTGAATAACAGCTGTTACTCTAATGAGATTTAAGGTGAATGAAATGATATGTTTAAAATTTGGTACACATAATTTTTTTTTGGGGGGGAAGGGGTCAAATGATACAACACTGAAGTAATTTATATATTCAGTCATTCATAAACTAAAGTTGCATTAGAAACGATTATGCGTTTATCATGCATTAAAATAAAAATACATAACATTGGCTTGCCCTTACAATAGTTGCTGCAAATGGGCCTCATAAACATTGCCATGTTTGCACATGTTTAGTCTTGTTCTCGATGACTTACTAGTTTTTCATGTGAAATGTTCTCAGTGAAGCAGACATGGAAGTTCCTGGACCCTGAGTAGGTTTCCTTCATAAACATTGTTTTTGCTTACCTTCCAACATAAAAATCTGGTAAGCTTAAGTGTGGAAAATGAGGTGGCCAGAAGTTCTCAGAAATGATTTAATCTTCAAAAACCTCTGTTTACGGACTGCCTGATTGTATGAGTGATCATGCCCTCTTATAGTATTCAAGTATTATTAATTTTGTCCTTGGTTAGCTCTCTCATTAACTGGTTAATGATTTAACAATAACAGTTTGAATTTATTGTTTCTGAAAAGAATATTAGGTTGACAGTTCTTCTGAATATTGCAGTCTGGACCACAATCTTATGATTATGTAGAGAAATTTCATATTATGAAATATGGGTTGTGACAGATCATTAAGTGTATACTCGTATATGTCCTAAAGTGGGCTAAAAAAACACCTTCCCCCACCCCATCGCTACACCCCGGAAAAGTTGCATATTGCCTAAGTAAGCAAAAAAAAATAATAAATAAGAATAAAATCACTTCTCCTTTTCGCATTGTGCTAGCAAGCCGGCATCTATCATCAAACTATAGCTTCAAGAATCGTCATCGTTTCGTCCAAGCCCTTGGTGGTAGTTGTTGGACCGGTTTCTGCCCTCTTCGCTGCTGGGAGTTCAAAGGTGAAGGACGGGCTTCGGCCTGTCTCTTCACCTACCACCTCGTTTCATGATGCACGTTTAACTCTCCTGAAAAGTCCGATGATATGGTTCCTGATTTATAGAAAGCCAACTGTAGTTTTTTTTATTGAATATATTCATTCTGTATGCAGTTTCTGAAAATTCATCCGGGATTGAATGATTTTTTTTTAAGCAAGAATCATGAACGATCTCATTGTGCAATATGAGGCTCATCCATTGTCTATCGCCACGTGGTGCACTGCTCCAAATTAATTCACTGGTAGAAGCTTCAAAATCAGAAGAAATTTCAAGATAATTTTATTGCTGCTCTACATATATTTTCGATTCCAGGTTTTTCGTCATTTATAGAAAGCGATGCAAATGGATTGTGCTCTCAAAGTGTATCGTTAAACGGATGGACTTTCTTCATTTATAGACTATAGTTTTCTGATTATTTAATTTTCTTGTTTTATTTGTGTGAGCTCAGCAGTAAAATTTTTGATAGGAAAAATAAATAGAGTGAATTGTAGATGATTGACTTGTATTTTCTTCTTCAACTATCACAACGTCTGGGGTAAGTACATTATTTTGCTATCCTCTGTAGGTCACATATTTTATCCCTATCATTCGGGTTATTGCGGAAACAATGTGATGTACTCTTAATCACATGTCTTAATCCTATGCTGGGTAGTTGGATTTCTTCGTTCTTATTCGCGGTTCATCGCTGATAAAATTAATATTCGAAATTTTGGTTATCACTTGTACAGCAGAATAATTATAATTAATATTTCTCATAACCTACAGAAATTAAAATATTTAAGTATTTTTACTACATATAAATAATTTTTACTACACGCACATCACACACAAAGTTTGGAAGCACAATGAAATTTTTATGTTTTTCTTCAATTTTTTATAGTTACTAAACTCATCATTATTGAAACGCTATAGATCCTAATGTGAATTTTGGAACACGAGGAACATGAAAAACGTTTTAAATCTATAATTCGAATTATTGTGCAAAAAGCTCAAGAAACACAATTTTTTGTAAAAATAGCAAATTCAATACATTGTTTTTCTTCAATTTTTTATAGTTACTAAACTCACTATTATTGAAACGCTATAGATCCTAATGTGAATTTTGGAACACAAGGAACATGAAAAACGTTTTAAATCTAGAATTCGAATTATTTATTATTTGTGCAAAAAGCTCAAGAAACACAATTTTTTGTAAAAATAGCAATAATTTGTAATTTTTGTTACAAACCTTTTTGAATGGTGACTCTTAATTATCAAATATTGTGTAAATATATATGTGATACCGATTCAGATATTTCACGTCACTCAGAGAAACAAAATAAGAGGAAAAACTAGTAATAACAGAAGTGATTTACAGAATCAATCTATTAAGGAAACATTACATGATATATACTTTCTTTGATGGAAGGAAAGATGACACAGTTCTGTTTAAAAAGAGTTAATGGAAAGCATTTTCAAAGAACTAAAAAAAAGACCATTATTCCCTTATACAAGAACCAGAATCAGAATATCGACCATATTTTTTCCTTTGAAGGACTTTTTTAGATATATCTTCTACTATTATTTCCCACTTGACTATATGTGAGATTCTTTTTGAAGAACTTGATGTGACATGCAGAAATGGAATTGTAATTAATACTGATTTGAAAAATGGTATTATCTACTTCATTGAACTGCACCTTGGAAGATACTGTAGTGAACTATGTCTCCTGTGCTTCAGTGAACTGCAGTTCTGACAGCTAGTTCATCACTTAGATGATATTATCAGTGGGCCCAAATCATTCAGTGGACCAGTTGGAAAAAACTCGCTGTCTGTTAAAAGTTTCAACTGATTAACTTTGATCTTGTTGAATTCCTCATTTCTTAAGTTGGCAGAACAGTGTTGAGTAAAGATCAAATTTTACTTGATATTTCTACCATAAAGTTAGGTACAATTTTAGAGGATTTAGCAGCTCATGACCCTGGTCTGCTTTCACACTTGAGATGACAGCAAATCCAGTTCTTAGACTTTATGCAAGCTTGGAAAAACATACTAATGAAATTAGGCAGTTGATACATTTCATTTTGAATTGTTACCTGCTTCTGTGATTCAAAATTGAAACCAGCAAAAATTTCACACATGGTCCAAAAATAGTTTTTGAAACCACCAAAACTTGACGATATTTAACTCAAAATTTACTGCAAGTCATCAACCATTAATTCAACACAATTCATTCTTTCTTTGCTCATCCCAAAAATTGATCCTTGCAATGATTGTTCATAAAAGAAGAAATATCAGAGAACTACAGCTGCATCAACTGTTGAAAGCTCGATCACTTTCTGAGGAAAAAACTTCAAAATTTCACCATACCAAACTCAGCTTCTAATTAACAGACTATGTCAACATGATTTGGTGGGGTAGTTTCATTATCTCTCCTCCTCCACTATTAAGGAAGATGATATAAAAAAATCAGTTAAAAAATGGCATATCACTGCAACTGGATTTCCAAAGCTTCTCTTGTCACACGTTGGCTGTAGAAAAGCATTTCAAACTTATGACCAAAGCATCTAAAAAGATGTTTGATGCTGACGCAAGAGATGGCTTGATTAAAATGATCCTCATATCAAGGTGTATTATGCCGGATTTTTTCAAAAACTAACTTTAATGTGCACCCCTTTTGAATAACAAAATTAAAAATAATAAATAGATTTACCAGTTGTTCGCTAAAAATGAAAAGTAAAATTATCGAAAATTACAAAATATTGCTTCTTTCAAAAATAAAATCTGTTTTGTGAGTTTCTTGCATAAACAATAATTTGAAATTAGAGGTTTTAAACTTTTTTCATGTTCCTCGTACCCTTAAATTCACACTAAGAACAAGTGTATTTCAATAGTAGTGCGTATTGTAATTTTAAACATTGACAGTAACAGCAAAGCTTCGCTATTTTTCAAAAGTTTGAGTATGATGTGCAAAAGGAAGATATATTTTTGTATGAAAACTTTTTATTTCATTTTGCATAGCTAGGTGATAGGCAACTTTTCCAGAGTATAGTGACAGAAAAATAAGAAAAAGTATTTTTTTTTTTGGCCCACCATGCCTTACCGGTATAAAAAAAACAGTTTCTCAAACTATTCTCAAAATCGTCCACTAGAAACTTTTGGAACCATTCACAGCTCTGAATTCACATGGTTTATAGCTGACAGTGTTTTAACCTCTTTTATTTTATATGGGAAAAAAGGGTATAAGTCTTATATGACGTTGCAATACTAATGTTTTTCTGAAGGACAAGTTTTTGCATGGACTTGTTGGGACACTGTACAGGCAGCTGATATGTTTTGCAATTTTTCTTCATATAGTACTGATAGTCTGCTTTACTCAAATCCTTTACCAGTACAGCCTCCTAAGTTTTGTGATTATAACTTTTACACAATGTCAGTTCAGAACTGATTTATCTGGAAATTTAATAGAAGACTGGTTTTTCACCATTTGTATGTACTCATCATGCTTGCAAAAGACATATTCACTGAGCAATGTTTGCTTTTCTAATACCAGCATCATTTTGAGTACATATAGAAAGACATGGTATCAATCATTCAAAGGATGGCCAACAAAGAATTAGACATGTCCTTTTGTCAATATCATTGAATAACTGACTCATTGAATCAAACTGTACACAATGTAGGATTACCAACTTTTGTAGGAAACCTTTCTCGCAGCATGTGGAGTACAATCACTCACCATGTGATCATGGTTAATGTAGATGTATTACAGTTATTTTACAAACACATATTTTTGTAATAATATATATACATATATAATATTACAGTATTTTTTGTAATAATCGAGCATCAGCCATAGTCATACACAAAACATTGCTAGTCCTCCCCTTTAAACTAAGTACTACTGAATTGATTCCTAGTTTTAGCATAATTTTATGTTCCTTATTTCATTGAAAATTAATGATCTGTTTTATCATAATAATCATAAGATGATCTGCAGTACTGTCACATAAATACTGTTATCTTGCTTTGTAGAATAATAAGGATCCATTTTCTATTACATAGTTGATTATCTATGTTTAAAGCTTATTTCCTTATTTTTATATTTATTTATTCAGAAGTTATTATAATGAATAAGGGCTTGCAGTATTTTGTTTGTAATAATAAATAAAATGTTTTAATAGAATGGGAATAGAACTTCTTTAAATAACTATCATATTAATGCAGAAATTTAATCATTTCACATAATTCTATTAATAAAACGTTTATAATATCATGAAGAGAAAGCAGGGATTATTCTAATTTCTTTGATTGAAAAATATCATTTAAAAAAATACTTTGTCTTTTTAATCATGATTGCAGAAAAAAAATTATTACTGATTTTAAATACAATTTTTCAATACATTATTTTCTTTATAGCTATCAAGAGACGTGCTCATATGTTGGAAGTTGTGCGGAATCACAAACAGAGCTCAGTTTGTTCTGTGATGTAGCTGAAACTATTACATTTGACTCTAGTCAGATAAATTTCAGTCTGATGTTTTATCAGCAGCAATCACATTTGCACAATTTATTAGGAAAAAAATGTCATGCAAATAATTTTTATGATATTTGTTATTTTCTTGTATTAAATATTTCCCGGGGGTCAAGAAACTAGTCAAACTCATCAGAAGAATGATTCAAGATAATGTACCATATATTCCAGCATATAGTGCATACATTTAACACCAAAAATATGATCGAAATTTACGAGTATGCTGGATGTAAAAATGATAGATTAAAAATATGGAAAAAATCAACATACAAAAGTTACATTTTTATTTGTACGTATGCTGTTTATTTAAAAGAAATGACATACCTTTTGAGCTTAGAAACTTTTCATTATCGGATAACATCAAAAGTTCATTATGTTAGTCTTCTGTTATATCTTCAGGCACATCATCGATTTCTGTTTCATCTTCACCTTCACTGTTACTCTGATCCATAAATAAATCATCATCATTCATTCCATCTTTCCCAACACCATTCAAACATCCTTGCTGCAATACAATTTCTGTTTTCTTTTGCAAACTGAATGACTTTGCATTTGAAACCAGCATTGTGTTGTTTCATTTGGCAGGAGCCATATTTACTGCTAAAAGGAATGCTAAATCAGTTGTATTTTAACTAAAACCTTCAGTGTTCACTTCAAAATCATGGCTTCAAATGACCACAGAAATAGAAAACATCTGAATCATAATTCCACAAATTCTTTCGGGTTGGAAGTCAACTCTTACTCCAAATTATATCCCCCTTTTCTCGAAATCCTACAGTAGCATTCTTTTGGACACTTGCACTGAATATAATGCACTGTCTTTGCAGGTATATTTACTCTGTTAAGCATTTAACACACACACATCTTGTTCCCCTTATTGCTTGTCAGTTTTGTATACCATTGTTCCAAAGGCTAGGACAAATCTCCAAGTAAGTGACCTCAAAAGATAAGAGCATTGCACATGTATCTTTTAGGTTTCTTTGTAAAGAAATAGGTGCATGTTATATGGTGAATATACCTAAAAATTAAAAAATATAGCTCAAAATTATAAATGCACATTATATGCTGGAAAATATGGTAGTATGTAAGAAGGTTGACTATCAGTTGACTTAGAATTTGTATACTTCATCATAAAAACGTACTATTATTTTAATTTCTACTGCTGATAATTTTACTGTTCAAAGTATTTCTATTAAATATGCAAACAAATTATATAGAATATTAGCTTAAATATATGAGTAGTGGTAATTTATAAATTTATTTTACACATAAGACATACATGTATGTAATAAATATGTAGATTGTTGATTTAGAGAATTTTTCAAAATCGATGGATGAAGAGTTTTCAGTAGTTTTACTCTTTTTACAAAAATTTTAATTTGATTTTCAATAATGATAATATTTTTCATGCATCACATATACCCAACAATACAAATTTAGTTTGTGAATTGCAGTGATTTTATAAAAGTATAAATTACAGTTATATTAAATAATTTCATGATTTCACTTGCAAATCTACATGTGTGTTCTATTTCATTAGCATAAAAACACTTTATTTGAAAATAACATTTGTGGAATATTTAATCTTTTATATCTCAGCTGTTCTAGCTCTTGAACTATTATATTTAATCATATAGCATCAAAGTTTTGGCAATGGCAATTTCTGAGCTTAAATGTATAAACATGCTCAATTATACACTTTGTTACAATTAAACTTCTGAGAGGCACATTTTTGGCAAAACCATGTAATAGATATGTAACAAATAGCATGTAATTTTATGAATATATATATAAAACTGTGATGTGAAACAATATGTTATTTCTATGTTGTATATAAATATGCTAAAGATAAATTGTGCACTTATATTCTAATCATTATGAGATATCAAAATTAAATTTAAATGAGTCATCTTTTTATATTCTGTGTTGTTAATATTTTATACATTTATTTTCTTTCAGTATTAATTTATTTTATTTAGAGTAAGATATTTTTAAACATAATGCTATGCAAAGCTTTTTAAAAATCTAATTACTTATTAACTGAATTTTAAAAAGCTTTATGGAGAGCATATTAAAGTCACACAAATGAAAACTTTATCTAATTTTTTTGCAACAGCCTTGTGCAGTTGTTGATCCAAGCAGAACTGTGATAAAATGTGTAAATGTTACTTACATCTGTGCTCATGCATAGCATTACATTTTGATACCTTAATAAACCCATGTAGCTGTAGAGTATATGCAGCCATGTAAAATCCCATGTAGCTAAGGGATCAGCAGTAAGATAGTGGCTCCCAGCAATTTAATATAAAATAGATATTTTAATAAAATTAACATAATATTTAAATTAAACAACACTAATTTCTTATATCTTAGTGCAACTATTAAAAATTTTCACACTTTGTAATATCATAAATTCTACAGATGTGTAAATAATTAGCTATTATATATAAATATAAATTCAAAATTTTTTTGCTTAATCAGCAATTAAATACTTATATTTATCATATTTTTTCTCTAAATGGTAGAAATTGTGTATTGCTTTTTTAGAATAGTTTTAGTAAATCATTCTATTAAAGCTTTTATTCCTATATAAATATATATGCATGTATAATTGTTACTGAATTACACTTGAGAATCCGTCCATTGCAAGTAATAATTTGTGCATTATGAAGCTGTTAAAGCCAGAGTATTTTATAAGGATGTGAAATAATGCATTTATTTTTTTCTATCTTATATCTGTTTAAAAAATGCAATTTATAATTCACTGTGAAAGTTAAAAGTTGAGCTATCCGTCCTGAAAATGTTATATTTTCTTTATGAAATATATTTTTAAATGTTTATTATAATGTGTAGTAGTAAATATAAAAAATATTTCGAAAGATTATTTTTTACTGATTGCATTTTATCTTCAGTCATAAAGTATCTTTTCTGCCAAATTCAGATTTGAATATTTCTTTCAAAGTTAAAAAGCACTAATGTTTATTTCTGAAGATATGATTAAAAAAACAATAATCCATAAATTTTTATTAATTTGATTATACAGTCAAGTACCGAAAATCCGCCGACCTGAAATCCGCTTTGTCTCTCAAAATATAAACATTGAATTTATAGGTTCCAGAAAACGCAGAATGGAGAATGAAATACCGAAGAAAAAATATTTATCCAATAATGACGTCATAATTACCGAATAATAATGATTCTGTGTTAGTGGCAGAAAAAAAAATCTTAGCCCAGAAGAGGTTTTTAGTATGGATGATGTTTTCAGATGAGCCAACACTGACATATCAGAGAACCGATGATGAAATCATTGGCCCTGTTTTGAACTCGCCACAGCAAGAAAACGATTCTAACACCGACACAGATTATGAATTTGATAGAAGTGAGAAAATATCTTTTAATGAGGGTTTGGAACATGAGGAAAAATACCTAAAATATTTAAAAAAACAGAGGTGTGTTACAGACCAAGAGATTATGACCCTGCAAAATTTACAAAAATAAAAATTTACAAAAAAAGAAAAAAAAACTTACTCTGGAGCACCTAAGTTTTAAAACAAACCTCTATCAGAAAAATGTTTGAAACAAGTTTAAAAAAAAAAGAAGAAAAAAATTATGCTTTATTAGTATACCTTATTTTTACACGTCTATTGTTTATTGCCATTGCTTTAAAATATTCCTGTTATCACTAATATAAATGAATAATAATATATATATATAATAATTTAATGTATATAATAAAATAATGTATATTGTTGAACATAATAATTTAAGTAAATGTATCTAATATGCCTTATTTATTTTGCGTTTTTATTCTGAATATTATGATTTGGCTTTTCTGTCCTGAAATCAGCAAAATCCTAAAATCCGCACAACCTCTGGTCTCAAGCATTGCAGATTTCTGGACATCTACTGTATTTGTTAATTTCATAGAAATTCAGAAAATAAAGTCTAGAATTTAATCTATAACAATTGTATGGAGAAAGAAAGGTGTGTGATATATATTACTTTAATATACCATATATTACTTTTAATTTCATCATATATAGATATTAAATTATTTATTGTATGTTTTTTTATTTATATATGTTCACTGATTTCAAAGCATTAGTATGCTAAATTTATCTAAATGAAGTTTTTATAAATAAATTTGTTTCAGAAAGATATACAAAATTGAATTCTAGACATTTTCTCGAATAGCAAAAAAATTTTGCATGCACAAATTTACTTTGCTTTCGTCTTCATCCAGAAACAAAATTATTGTAAATAAAACTAGATTCAGTGCTATTTTACCTATTAAATAAGCAACCTTGGCAAATATACAGGACTAGCACCAGGCATTTGTGGCCCTGTGCAGTCTTTGCAGGACAAATTTTGCAACCATGGTATTTCCTGAGTTTGAAGTTTTGCTGTTAGTACCTGCCTTAAATTTTACATGTTTTGCCATCCCTAAATTGTATTGCTTCGCTAAATTCTAAAAATTTGTTGTCCTGTGTAGCCGCACAGGTGCTGGCCCTGTATTTTTGAGTATATGTAATGATATAATTTCAAGTAATAATGGTACAAATGTGAGAAAAATTAAAATTTTGTAAAGTTTTTTTAATCTAGTTCATATAAATTTAATTTATCATTTTTGTATCTCTATCATAATATAAGACAGTTGTTCTGTGATTAAAATTGTCATGTAAGAAATATTATTTTAATTTCATGTATTCCCTCAAATTAAAATTGTAGTAATATAACATTTCCTGATTATTGCTAAATATCTGGCCTTTGAAGTCTTATTATGTATGATACTCTTATTAAATGTGTGTCTTCAATTAGATGAATATATCAAATTTTCTCTCACTGACTTTTGTAAACAAACATTTAAGCATAATATTGTCCAGTTTGCGATGGTTTCTTGTATATTTCAACTTCAGTTTGTGCAGTTATGTTCTCTAAACATTAATAAAGTTTTTAAAAATGTAATTTCAAAACGTTTTATATAAACAATTTTACAAATAATTTTGAAACTGAGAAAAACTAATGCTGAACTATCAATTAAAATAATAATTTGCTTCATGTTCAGTAATGGTCTGTTGTCTTCTAAGAATGTAACTGTGCTAGAAATAATGTAAATATATATTTTGCTTTACCTAGACACACTTGCTGTGAAGATTTTTATACATTAATAGTGTTTAATTTTATTAAATAAATTATATTCATGGTTAAAGAAGCCAGTAATAAATAAGTTTATTTTGAGTTTAATAGTACCATCATAATTAAAGTACTGAAGTCATACTCATGTTATGTCAATTTCTGTTGCTTATTATTAGTTTCATTAGTGTTTAGTTGTTTTGTAACATCCACATGAGTTACTTAATTATGAGTTATCAAAAAATAGTATCGATATATTTTTTGCTTTGTTTATAGTATCGTCATATTTTAGATAACACTTAAAAAAATCACATTAGTTTTTTTAGAAGATAAAACCTGAAAAATTATAATACTTATGCATAGTTTCAATGTAAATAGTCCATCACTAAAGTGTTAATCTTCTTATAAGAAGAATATATAATCTTGGAGTTACATTGTATACATTTGTTAAGCGAGAGCATGCATCTGCCAAAAATAAATACAAAAATCCAGTAAATAACATTCATATTAAGTTCCTTCAGTTGTAAGATTTCTCAATGGTTTGCAATTTCTATATGCATATACTTGTACCAGAATTTCTCATTTCAAATCTCAATGCCAATGATGCTGTTGTCCCCCCCCCCATGAAAAATAAAAGAGAATAATGCAAAAAAATTAATTAAAATGTAATAATGCAAGTGATTTATTATTTAGTTTTTCAAGCTAATATAAATAGACAATTTTTAATTTAATGCAGTTTTATCAAGCAGTTGCAATCTAAAATGTGCCATAAGCCATGGCATTAACAAAATTTTGTTATTCAACATGTTGTTACCATCCTGACTGAATTTATATTAAGACTTGTACTATTAAATTTTTTTGTAATTTAACTTTTTCTCCGAGTTTTACCTTCTACAAGAGTATACAAAATAAAACTGTCTTGGAAAATATAAGATTTATGTAGAATAGACCCTTTTTGATGACAAAAATTCTCATTATAGAAAATGGTGGAAATGGCCACCGTTGACATCAATGCAGCTCTGTGCTTGATTTATCAAACTGTGAGACACATGTAGCAACTCTGTCTGAGGAACAGCGTTTTCAGTGTTCTGCTCTAACTCTTCCAGTTTCTAAAAATTATGTGAGTAGACAATGACCCTTCAATTTGCCCCATAGGTAAAAATCACAGGGGTAGACATCAGGTGACTAAGCTGGCCAGGAGATTGCACTACCGCTGCTCCTCTCCTCACCAAACGCTTCATGCACTCGTAACAAGGTGGTCATGGCCATGTGCCATCTTGCTGAAAATATGCATACAGTCGTTCCGTCTTCTATGAGCAGATCCTCAAATGGATTAAACTCATTCTGGGCTACTACTCAGCATTAACAGTTCAGTGAAAAAATCATGTTATGATGCAGAATACAGACATTGCACACCAAACACCAAGCTTGAGATTATGCAGTGACTTTTCAAATTACTGAGGAGCATTTTTGATGCATAATAATGCATGTTATGTGAGTTCACATACCCTGACAGGCTGAACCATACCTCGTCTGAAGGAATGAAAAACTGTATAAGGTATTTTCTCCCTCCCTTCTGCATAACTTTGTGGTGTAACGGTAGCACACTAGGTGCATATTCGAGAGGTCCAAGTTCAAGTCCTGACAAGGGCACTGCACATTTTTCATGTTTCCTGCTTCAAAATAACCTAATGACTCAACAGTGGTGCCCGAATTAAAAGGTGGTATATGATTCTTCACCACCATGATTTAGCAATTGGGTCCCCTAATTCCCAGTCACCCTTTAAAAAAGAAGTATATAAGGTATTTTCTCCCTCCATGCCTTTTTGGTGTAACAGTAGCACACTGTTACACATATTCAAGAGGTCCAGGTTTGACTCCTGGTGAGGGCACTGCACATTTTTCATGTCTTCTGCTTCAAAATAACCTAATGACTTTACAACTGAGGATTCAAAAAGCCTGATTCAACCTCACTCAGAAACCACCGATAGGACTCAACACATGCAAGTTTGTCTGGAGGCTTTCACTTGTGCACAACTGTAAATTGTAAGGATAGAGATGCAGGTCCCTTTTGATAATGTTTCAACACAATGATCTCTTAATCCCTACTCGTGCAGATATATGGTGTTGCAGAACTTTGTTGTTCTAGGCTTTCCTTCATTCGATCGGTGTTTTCTGGTGTTCGAACTCATTTTGAATAGTTATGGTTTTTATTCCGTACAGAGCCTGTTTTGCACCATTTTGCAACTAATTCTTGAATTGAAAACTTTGCTGAAGGTTTTGCCAAAACACTTCCATTCTTAGACTCTTGTGCAAACATAGCCGCACAAGTTTTCCACGAATTCTGCTTTGCATAATACTCAAAAATAAAAGTGCACTGTTTTAGCATGAGCACCATTTTGTGTTACATTCAGCTGGTCACTAAACACACCTGCACCTCTCATTCAGCCACATGTAATGACATAGCAACTGATGGTTACATCGACATCATCAGTGGCCATTTCAACCATTTTCTGTAAAGGGAAATTCTCCTGTTCTTGAACAGATGTACATTCTGTGTCAGGATTCCAATTATTTTTCCAGGCTGGTTTTATTTTGATCACCCTGTATTTTGTAAAGAGTTCAAAGGTTTTACAAAAGGATTTCTGAATTTTTCTGCTGTTACATGTGTTAAGAAAACAATATTACATACAATACAGAAAAGTATATGCTAATCCTGAATTGAATGTTAACAATGTGCTATTTTTCCTCGAAATTTTAAAGAAATTGTGCTCCAAAAAATCAAATTATGATAAGCCATTATTTATTCATAGAACCCATAGTTGAAATATGTTGTATTCTGAATGCTTTTAAGAGAAATTTTGTGTTATACATTCTAAATACATTTATATTAGTGAAATGATATTTTTTATTATATTAATTTATGTGAAAATATTTTCTTTCAAAAAATGAAAAATAATTAACACTAATAAAAAATTATTCCATCATTAGGATTCAGACTGAGAGAACATCATTTTTATTTACTGGAAGACCAGAGGGAAACCCAAGTTAAATAATATGCTTCCTTTGCTAACTGAATTGTTATACAAATTATATACTATTTTTTGCCAACACTTTTCTAATATATATCCAATTATTCACTGACGCAGTTAAAGTTCAATATACTCTGTACTTTTACTGAAGCTATTAAGATACACATGATATTTCTGAGATATAAATATACGAAATTCCTGATAAATAGGTTAAGTCAAAATAAACTAGAAAATTTATCTTTAAAATTTTTAACATAGCAACTGAGATTAACTCTGTAGTTTACTTATAATTTAATAAATTTTAGAAGTAAATAAATTAATATTCAAATTATATAATGAATAAAATTTACATAGGAATTTTACATAAGATATGTGTTTGTAAAACAAGGTATAAAAATATTCATATTTTCTGGTTATCCGCACACCCTCCAAAAAATTGCAAACTCATTATTGACTTTGAAGAGCATTAGTAAGCTGATTGGGACTAATCTTTATGCCAAGGTAATGTGCAAAAGGCAACAGTTATTTTTAAAATGTTGAATCATTAAGAATTTCATAAAAGAGCAATCAAAAAATTAGAAAAAGCAAGAAACAATGGTAATAAAATGCATATCTTTGTCAAGAAATCATTCTCTTTTATGCTGTTGTTCTCTCCACATATACAGCAATCTCTTTTTGATTAAAAAAAAAAAAAAAACTGGAGAATTGCACAAACACAACACTGCCATTGTGCATACCTTAATGCCACATAAATACTTTTTGGCAACATCATAGATTGCCATATAATTATTTTGGTAAACGTATTTACTCATAAATACGTTTTGCAATTTTTCAAAGGGTGTGTGAATAAAAAAAGTACCAAAATATTTACATATATACAAAAAATAATCTCCAGATCTTGAAAATTTGGAAAAGACTAAGGTGTAATAATGTACCTGTTTTTGCAAAATATTTGATATTAAAAACATCTATAGCTTAAGACTTTTCATTCTTCATTTCACATAACATTTCATAAAACTGCCAGGGTTTTGACATAAACAGCAACTCTCAAAGCTAGTGCAATCCTGTATACATAAGGGCTTTCAAATTAAAATTTTACTCCGCTTAATAAATTGAGCAGTTTAAAAATAAAATAAGTACTTTATATTTTTATATAATATATTATACGTTAATTATAATTATAATTATTTTATAATTAACGTTTATAAACACATGCAGGATTATTGTTAAGAGATGTTTCTTACATCATGCCTAGTGCTATCATTTATGTGTTGTTTAACAAAATTTGCAGCAATGGGTACTTTCTGATAATTCAGAGACACCTCCCAAAAAGTCGGCAACTAATTTTTCGTCAAGACAAGAAACGAAAAGCGCACTAAGAATAATGTAAAACAGCAACCAATTAACAAAATTAAAAATGCAAGAACCATCCATCTTAAAACATTTACTTTTTTGTGTGTGTATATTCTTCTTCTCATGTACATAATGATCTGTTTTAGCTTCAAAAAACATCGGAGAACTTCAGAAACTCGGCATTGCACACAACTTGGTTCTGCTCTTACTTGTTTTCCACATGTACACAGCAAACTTTTTTGTACTTAAAATACACCACAGATATAGCAATGAAGCACTAATTTTTATCCTGAAAATTCAATCATTTACGAAACAACTTCATGGAAAGCAAATTTTTGCATTCTCTACTGTTGGTCATATTGCTATATTTCTGAAGAAATGCAGTGCTCTTTTTTCATCAGCTGACAAACTCCAAAGTCCCATTACAATTTCTTATAAGAAACAAAAAAAAAAGAAGTACTCAAATGTAAGCCCCTGTCAAAAAAAATCAGAAAAATGGCTGTCAAATTTGAAGGTGGAAATTAACTCTCAGTTATGCATGTATGTTTGCTACATAAATACATTTTTGTTACGTTATGGGTTGATTTTGGTAACATAGTACACTGCCTCATAAATACTTTTCAAACGGGTGCAGATAATCAGGAGAGTACCCAACATTTCTTCATTTAGATTATATTCATATCAAATCATTTATTAAATGACCTAATAATATTTTTCTGAAAAATGGCATATATGCATCTAGTTAATGGTTACACTAGAAACAACTTAATAATGTTAATACTTTAGTGAACAAATACATAGTAAATAACATTTTGTAACTGTTCTTTAATATAATGTATAGATTATATAATGTAATTTTTATATTATTGAAGAGGGGAATATGTTACAACTGATAGATAAATAATTGTTTATTATAAAAATATATTTTAAAATGTTTAAAATTTGTTTGTATTTAAGAGAATAGTGTTTAATATTTTTGTACTTAATAATAGTTGACACTAGTCTGGCACTTTTAACTAGTCAAAGCATTATGTTTTAATTAGTATATTCAATAAATTATTTGAAAAAATAAGTCCAGTTTCTTTTTTTAATAGAGACTGTAATATGAAGAAATTGATAAATAATTTTAAAAACTATGACAAGTTATTAAACACTAAATCTGACACCAAATACCCTCCTCTAAAAAAAGTACAAGTTAAATATTGAACTATGAAGGTACACTGCAAAAAAAGAAAAAAAAGGGGGAGGAAGACAATTCTATATCTCCCATTCTACTAGGCCGATTGATGAAATTCAAATTACATTTTTCCTGTCTCGAAAGTAGGATATATATTAGATTTATATTTAGCATTGTTTTAATATAGGTATTTTGACACAAAATCGGACTTTTTGTATAAATGACATGCCATTTTTTTTTCCATATTTCAATTCGTCAACTCAAATTATGCCTAAATACTAAATTTGGTAAGAAATTTAAAAATTTATATTGGTGCATTTTTTTCAGTTTGCGCTGGTAAACTTAATTTATAGCAACCTATTTTCTTTTCTTCTTCTTTTTTTATTGTATACGAGCAGAAAAAAAGTCATGTTCATTACTTTCAAATAATTTTAAGAAAGTGCGTAAACCACATTTAGCGTTATTATTGTTCGTAACAAATTTCAAAATACATCAATACGTAAATTCACATATTTCTTAGAAAATTTTGAATAAAAAAACTAATTTTTTTCAAGTGAGCCTAGAAATACATCTATCTACTTTAAGATGATGTTAAAAATTTTATAGGTTATAATACAAAAATTTTTCAAAAAAATTTATAAAAATTATTTTAAAATAAATCGTAGAAAATGTGCGAATTATATCTGGATTAAGCCCAAATTTCGAATTCTGGTAGTAATCAAG
>KK115073.1:14962-56979 GCA_000611955.2 Stegodyphus mimosarum | reverse complement strand
AAAGCGATAGAGACATTTATATAGATGAAAAAACTCGTTAAGTTTAGACTAATTAGAAAAGTTCTTTCTTTCAAGTTGCATCTATTTTACGCCACGCTTTTATTTCCGCGAAGATTTGATGTGACATCATAAATTAGCAGCTTCCTTTGGAAAAACGTTAACTCACTGACATTTGTTATCTGCAGAATACTTACTCTCCTTGAGCCATTGACACGAGAATATCTACATCCAGTCTCATATATGCTGACATTACAACGAGCCAATGATATAATTCGATAGTAACACCCTCTACTGAAAAAAAAAAAAATAAGAGCCCTTTAGTTACTTTTAAATTGAAATCTTCCTCTTTCAACGGTACTTATCACGCAATAAAGATGAAAAATTAACATATATATTTTCATAAAATATTTTATTGTAAGCTTCATTTCTTATCTCATACATTTTATTTGGAATGTTGCTATAAAGAAAAATGTAACATAATGTTTTGAAATAAAAACAAAAAAATTGCCTTTCATAGTTAAAAAATCTGATGTGGATACCACATGACCTCCTCGTACGGCCTATTAATTATACACATTTTTGCTGCATTACATTTTCACTTATATTCCCGAATTTCATTAAAGACATACTTCTAAATCAATTAATTCATCCCTCAATTCGCAGCAAGACAAAAATACGTAAAACTCAAAACATCTTCAATAAATACTGCACAATACAAGGAAATATTAAAAACTGTTAAAAAAAGTTTTTACAATTAAAATTAGAATTTCTACGCAAAAACAAGCAATTCGGCCAGCGCGCAAACAGATTTTTCAGTGCACAAAACTGGAAGTTTACTTTTGGTGTGGCAAAATGAAATTGAAGGTGCAGAAACTGACTTAATTCATTATTCCACTAAGAGTTTCAAATATAAACAAACAAATGGTAGATTCGCTAGGCTTAGTAGCACTGAAAAAACTTTTAAATTGTTAATAATTCTACAACTATTGCATGCAGATTAACTAAAGGCATAAAAACCTTAACCGGAACGCAAGAACAACATAATTCAATAACTTTTAAAGAAAAAAAAAAGCCCAATTTACCAATCCCATTAGGGTGTGTATGTGTGTGTGTATATATATATATATATATAAAGTTTTGGTGAAAATTTTTGGTGATGCCGATTATAACAAAAAAAGGACGTGTACAACTACATGTTATAGCAGTTCCATATACAGAATTTCAACGTTCTGAGGCTACTCGTTTTTGAGTTACGCGAGATACATACGTACATACATCTACGAGTATTTTAAATCCATTTTTCAATCCGTTTGAGAAAAAGGCGTCCTTTACTCTGTTCCTACGTACAGATGTCACGCAAAAGCATCGTTCAAATAAATGGATTCGAGAGCGGTCAAAATGGATATTTTCGTTGAATACAACACGCGAAATTTTTCACGATTGCAATACTTCCTTTATTTCATACAAGCAAAAACAATTATAATGAAATTTTTGCTGGACAACTTACACAAAGCCAGACGATTTAGTCTTCTTTGTAAGTGTTCTCATTAAAGACCATGACTACTAATGACGTTTAAAATCGTTATTTAATTATGCTTTCAGTAGTATTGGTCACTTTCAGAGATTATTCACCCTAAATATGTAAAGTTACCATAAGTAGCTTCACTTTATTAAATTACGAACATTTTATTTTTTTGCTACAGCAAATGCCTCCCCTTCAGCACACGAAAATAAATTTCGAGCTCCCGCCAACTTGTTTAACCACCAGTAATAAAGTATAATAGAATAAATAACAGTCTTGTTTGGTCAAGAAACTGCAGTTTCTATGAAGATGCTTTCACCCGTTCTAAGAAGTGTCCATTTCGTACGGTATGCTCATAATATATTTCATAAATCACTGCACAATTCTAATTTGGGATAACACAGAGAATGAACGGAGAGCATGCAATTCCGAACGAGCGATAAAGACGCCAAACGTGACACTCGTTCCACGTTGCGACTGGCTAGAAATAATGACTGGACTGACTACTTCCTAACGTCAAGGGCAGGTGAGCAGCTTCCCCTTATTAAACCGCGGGAACTCCACTTGCGATACCGACCACCACCGCAGAAAAGGAACGGAGAATTCGGAAGCAATTGGTGGCAACAGCATTCCGTCCTATCGCAGGGCCTCCTGCTTTTTTTTTTTTTTTCATCAAAGCCAGTTCCTGTAACATTTGAAACGGATAATGCTCACATGCATTGTTAACTAGTTAAATTGTATAAAAGGATTCTATCGGGCATTCATTTCGAAATGCTTCAGTTTAATCAGAACGGTTAATTAAGACAGTGGTGCTTAAATTTTAACTTAACGGTGAGGTTCGCCCCGTGCGACTCATTTTAGGGGGAGGAATTTTTCATGTGAATTATATTATAAGGGTTCCACATACGGAGCAGAAAGACTAATTGAAATTTATTTGATTATAGCAAAGCTCACTACGGTATCTCTCTAAAGTGTGGGATGCCTCTTGAAGGACTAAAATTCTCTGCGAAGGCTTAAAAAATGGAAATTGACTCATATTCACATTAGAAAACGAGCACGGCTCCTATTCACGTCATGCACGAGTGAATACGAAGGGATACCCTACGTTACGCAGGTAAATTGCATAAGGAAGCCAGCCGTTGTTTGGGTTTCGACGGCAGATCAAACCATCCATATACAGCCATTTTATCCGCTCGGTCAACAGTGAGGAGAAGAATCACGAGATGCCGGAATAAGAGAACTGAATCGCTAAGAGAACTGTTTTTACACACGGAAGCGTTTTCAAAGAAATCATATACAGACTTCAATACCCACTTTCTTCCTTTGCCTTCCTTATTTCGCTGAAATTTTTAATGGGAAACATAAATGATAAACAAATTACTATTTTACTGACATAAATAAAGTATTTCGGAGTTTTACTTCTTTTATTTTTTAGGAAGAAGAAACCGAGAGTTGGAAGGGCAGTCGCTTTGAACTTTTATAATTAATTCTAAAATAGTCTCCAAAATAAAATTTGAAATATTGTACACTATTTCGAATTTTCCTCACAATTGCTGTAAGTGTTACTCAATGTGGCAGGTATTTTTCTATGCACAAATCGGTTAAGAAGCATCTGAGATCTAAAAATGAGTATCTTGTATTTAACGGACTACTATAGTACTATCTACAGCAAAGCCAGTAGAGTAATGAAACAAACTTCCAGAATGTCCTCGACAATTATGCTAACAGAAAAGCAAGCAAAAAAGCAGTTTAAAATTCTTGTAGTCATTTCAAATAATCATTTCTAAAGAGTTTTGCAAGCAGAATAATACTCAGACAAAAGTTACGATTATTCAAAGAAATTTAAAATGCCGTTTGAAATATTCATGGGGCAAAAAATTCGGTACTTCGTAGTTCTACTATTCAGTAAACTTAATATTAAAAATATAACGTCAGTTAACAAGAACGGTGTGGGCCCTTGTGTAAATAAAAGACTTAAGCCCATTTCAGTGGCATTGATAATTGTCCTAATTGATAATTTATGGCCTGAAGATATTTTATGATGATTAAAAAGATACAAATATTCGGTAATCTGAGATAAAAAATAATCAATTTCGGCAGCTTATCCGCGGGTCGTAGAAACTTATGATCAAACCATGTAACCTGCATATCATCAATTAACAACAAATTCAAGTAGGATTAAATGCTCGGTAAGAACATATGGATTATCGAAGTTGACTTCTACTTGCTGGTATGCACCACAGGAATCAATAAATATACAGTTAGCTATAATGGCCATAATAGCCTACAGCCATAATGGATTCGAATTCTTCATAATGAATTTTCTCATTTCGTTCATTTACATAAACGAATACGTCTACTTTAAAATATTCTGGATCAACTTAATATAACAATTATTACGAGTAAATTTTATTTAAAAACTTGTTTCTAAATATAGTAAGACGCAGTTTTATGCACGCACGTCGACTTCTATATTTCCAAATACTTTAGACAAATCGTTCCGAAAAGGGTTCGTTGCTCTTCTAATAATGCATAATGTAGCATTTTGCTTCTGAAAATTTAGTTAAAGCTCTTGTTCCCAGTTGAATAAAGAAAGAAAATGTTATTTTAAATAACAGACAACATTTTTTATGTGCTCCGATGTATATACAGAAGACAATGACATGTAATGGTTACTATGTTTCTCATGACCTTTTTTAATTAAAAAGTACTCAACTCTACTCTTCTCTCTTTGCCAATTGACTTTATTATTCTATAACGTCAAATGCACAACAAAGGATGATTCGAAATAACTGCAAATATTAACTTTTCATTTCCCGTTTGTTATCTAAAATTATACACTCGGCATCAAAATACGTATCTACAACGGCAATTAATTTTTAACTCTTTCAAATTTTTTCTCTGAAGCTGAATCTGTGACACGAGCAAGAATATGCGACTACGCTACAATTTTGAAGGAGTTTCGTAAAAATACAGAACAGATAATACACAACACAACCTCACATACATGAACTTGGTATCTTGAAACTGCTCTGCAAGAAAGCTAATTAAATGTCATAAATACCGTACTTTGAGTATAAATTAATTATGAAATAAATTATCTTACTATACCATCGAACTTCCGATTAGTGGACACTTACGTGATTAAGACTTATCATAGAGAGGCGTCTAAGTGAAAATGCATTCGTCTCCTACTTCCAAGATCCAGGGATTTAAAAACTATCCATTGATGGAGAGTATCTGTAAACGGATATATGTGGCGCTATTTTTAAAATTAAATAAACATATAAAAGGGGTACCGTTTTCAGGAAGGGCACGTTAAGGAGAAAGTCTTAAAACTATATTGTATATAATTAAAAGAATCAAATATTTTTTCTAGAGAAAAGATAATCTCTATACACACAGAAATTGATTGGTTGGCTGTTTAATTAACCACGGCAAAAGAAAGGAGACCTATTTGCCCAAAGGAAGGAATACCTTCGTGGTGGACTTTCATAGTGAAACTGGATGTATTCATGTTAGACTAGGAAAACGATGAAGCGCACAAGCAGCTAGGCCGTTCGACGAGATCTGAACCCAGAACAATCTCCAGCATCCAATGCTTTGTACACAAAGATGGCTTAAGTAAGCTAGAAATACTGAAAAAATATATTTATGAAATCATCGAAAGAAGTTCAGATAAAAAAGCTACCTCTTACATAGGTATTATAAATAAGTCTCTCTCAAATGTCTTTCTTTTACGTATCATATTAAGAGTTCCGATCGACTTAAAAAGGTCTTCATAAAAGAAGATCTTCTTCCAACGATTTTACAGACATTGTGTGTTTAGCCATGATGAATTAACGAAAGAAACCAATAAAAATTATTGATAGTAGTATGTCAGAGTAGCTATGAAAAGTTTAACAGCAATATTTATGACACTCGTATTCTTTAAAACCATTAGCAAGAAAAGCAGTGAACATTTTTAACGCTAAAATTTAAAACTAGAAACTCATCACTTTTCACAAATAAATAACTGTTCCAAATTGTCCCATGAGGTGAAAGAAAAAAGAGTATGATGCTTTTGGATGGAAATGTTTGCAGATCAGATGGTGAAGCAGAATTTTCATTCTCAAAAAATACCAGACGAAGTTGGTTGCTGGAAAAGAAAAATAAATAAAATGCGTGCCTAGCTAAGTCGGAGGGAGAAAACCACGAATTCAGCAAATCTAGTCGGCGTAGGGTGCCCATGACCCTATAGCCTATTTGGAACCTGACCTTAATTACGCGATTCGGTCTTCAGCATCTCCAAGGTCTCTGAACTGCAGATGTAAGAAAAGATTTCATTCTCTCGGTTTCCCTCCACAATTGCCTAACAATAAATATTTATATTTATCTTGCAACGTGTGCTCACTGTCTTTCTGTGTCTTGATTCCGAAAGATTCGATCATTTTCTCACACTCCAGACGCCACTCACGAGTGCATTCTGATATAGCTTAAAAACATTTAATACAGAATGAATACACATCTCAGTTACTGCTATATAGAGCTAATATGGCAACAAATATTACTAATTCAGACTCTGCTAAGTTCAAAAACCTGTTTGTTTGTTGAGAGCAGGCTACCCACCTGACCACAAATGGCTCTATGGCTTAACCAGGCTGTCCTAGTTACAGGTGCAAATACATTACACACACTAAAGTAGAATTCCAACAGTAGATCGATTATTATTGATAATAGTTCATAATCTTTGTTGACACTCGCCTTGTCAAAATTTGATAAAATCCATTCCAAGTCTCCGAGAAGTGTTTAGCGTCTCCAGTTTCATTGCAGATGCCATAGAGGTCGAGTTTTGACGAATTTTTTAAAATACGCAGGAAAACGTCCATGTTTTTTTTTTTTTTTTTTTTTTTTTTTTTTTACCAGTCTCATAAAATTTTTATTTTTATCGGACATTTAACATTTTCCTTCCGATAATTTGCAGGTATAATTCTTCATAAGGTTCACAGCCTTTCTCTTCGATTTCAGTCATGCGCCCCCTCAATTCCAATAAAACCCGCATGTGTTTTTACTCAGTTCATATTAATTATATGCCTCCTCATGAATTCAAATTAAAGTTCTTTTACAACTGATATCAGTTCATTTGCCTGTTCCTGGGAGGGGTCTGGTTCTTCAAGAAACTGTAGTTTATTAAAAGTCTCCTCCTCCTATTTGTCTCGGGACGCAAAACGGTGCCTGGCATATCGAAGATCCTGTGTTCGATTTTTTCCTCTGGGACGTGAAATAATGTTATTTTTAAGGATTCATGGCTCCTAAATTCCCTTTAATTTTATATAAGAACAGTATATGCTAATCCATCAGTGAATTAAAATTTGTAAATAACAGAACCTATGGGTTAGCCTCTCTTCTAAAAGGCTCTTTAGATAGAATACGAACAATCCAAGACCCTGAAGTACCGTTTTCGATTTTGGGCGACTATGCGTGCATTTTCAAGATTTACCTTTGTAGAATTCATTCTGCTGTTTATAAGTATTCATCTCAGCAAACATTAACAGCTTTATAGTCTCTCACATGCACTACCTGTAAAGCAAAATAGTTTTAGATGATAAAGATTTGAAATTCTTGGAAATTTCAGAAACCTTACAATCAAAATAACCACGAATTTCATTAAAATAACCACAAATTTCATTTTCTATTCTAATAATTACTATCGTGTCTGAAATTACATTCGAGAATACAGCCTTGCTATATTAATTATGGGATTTATAAATTACTGAAACAAATGCATATGCTTAAGCATTTATTAACCGTTGTTATTATGTAGAATGTTGTTATTATGTAGAGAAAAGGGACACGATCAAGCGAAGTATCGTAAGAAAAGATCATAATATCCTTACTATGATTCGAATTAGGGACCTTTGAGTTACCAGACCAATAAGCTTTAAGCTATTAACGCGTAAGGATGGAATGCTTCTATTTCTTTATAATCGAAGAACAATTTTTTGCCTGTCAGGTATATTTTACTTCTCGAATGAATTCCAAAATTCAATTACTTATAACCGTAAAATATGGAAATGGATCTAAGTAGTACAGCACTTTTTCAAGCTCAGATTTACTACTCACTTCTTGTTAGAAGATACAACCTATCACTAAAAAGGCATTTAGCCAATTAGTTATAAAATTTATTACTACAACATTCGTAATAAAAATAAATTTCCTATGCCAATTGGTTACAAAAGTTCGGAAATGAATCGAATGCTAATAAGAATGTTATAAGAAATACTCATCACTGGCCCAGTGGATTTAGTCCCTAAACAACACCAGTCATTCGAACCTGGATCGAAATTAGGTGAACAATAACATCTGTAGCATTTTGTCACTTTGCCTGTGTAATGTAAATACGATCTAGCTTATCTAAAGGCATCCATAAAAGCATTCCTCTTCTTAGGCAGATAATCACCTGCGCCTTGCTATATTCAAACGCTAAACAAACAAACAAAATTATTGTCATTCCTAATAATTACTTCATACAGAAGTTTCGTTCAATTATTTTTAATAAAAAGCAATTATGTAGCAATCACTTGAGCCCAAAACTCTTCGTTATAACCCAATCAAACAGATTTTGAGTCAGAATGAACTAACACAGAAAAATGAACAAGAACCCTTAGCTATGAATAAATACATGAAAATGAACATAAAAAACTAAGAGCTCTCTTTGGCATTACACAGAAAAAACAAACTGATATTTTAAAAACATTAATTTTTCCAAATTTTAACAACGCTATCGAAAATGTGCCTTTCTTGTTTATTTACTTACATTTTTCGAATTCAAATATGTCTGTAGGTAACATTAACTGTCTTTTGAAATGGCATAAATAATATGCATGGGGTGCAATAACTCTGTTTGATCACTTACACAATTTATTAATGTAGCGTTCTGGGTCATTACAACTAATTTTAGTTGTCCACGGTAAATTAATAGTTACAATTTCTTATTTTATAAATTGAAATTATTCTTAAAGAATTTTCTTAGAAATTAATTTACTCCCATAAAATAGGCAATTAGTCAAAATTTAGAAACTTACCTTCAAAAATTAAGGTAAAAAGTATTAATCAGCAAAATATTGTTATCCGGCAACATAACAATTTGTAAACGGTTGACTGATTACATACGAAATTAAAGAAGCCTCCAACTGCTTTTATTTTGACCTTGTGTTGTATTGTGTCTGCAATCTAAAAAGACGTTCGATAATTGGGCGTGGCAAAGAATATTAAAGAATATATTATATTCGCTGGAATGAATTAGCTTTTAATCGACAACGATGCCACAAAACGATTATCGATAAAGACACAGCTGCGAAGGAAAGCTCATTTTTCCGAGTGAGAAAAACTACATAAAATTCTTTTTTAGAAGAATAGATGAAAATATAATGATTATGAATTGTAATTTCCATGTAAGGTAATTGCGTTGTTATCAGAAGCTGCACCTACTGTGCAAATAAGAAAACGATCGCTTCTTATACATATTAAGGTAATTGCGAAAATGAATTAACGAGCCTTGAAAACGGCCGTAATATGTTCTTCGCAATTTGCATTACTTAGTTACTTTCCTCATTCTCAAAAACTAAATAAATGAACTAACTGTCTTCTAAACAGCTTCATATCACTACGTTTTTAAGAATTAGCTAGATTTTGAATTCCTTAATTTCCTTTCCAGCATGTGCAATTTATGAGCGAATTTAGGAAGGGAAAAAGTTTAACACACATTTTTATGCAAGTTAACTAAACAATATTGTTAAATAACATTTGATAATTTGCATTTTTCTCTGAAAATCTAATTTTTTTTTTTTAATTTTTATTTTATAAGGCCTAGTGCTGCATACACGCAGGCATCGTTTTATATAAATAACAGTTCTTAGTCAAAATAATGCATTGAACTTAATGCTCAAATGTCACATTTTTTAAACATTCCTCTGAGCAAGTTTTGGAGACAAAAACATTAAACAGTAAATATATATGTATCTTACATATTTTTGCATAGATTGATGTTGATTTTAAATTGAAATGGAAAACTATACTTATCGAGGAAGTTGACAAGGGGTCCCTCTTCTTCGTGAAGCAGATATAGTTTGTACCACTGAACACAAACTTATCATACAGATTGAGGAAATAATAATAATAAAGAAGCCATCTGTCGAACAAATCAAAAAACTGGAGTTGCTAAAGGTTATCTTCGAAAAGTGAAAATACTCCGCCTTGAGCAAAATACTTTTGTTTCTTGAAATAGAGGGATGTCATACCTGTCTCTCTCGAACTAAATAATGTTCACATAACGTTGAACTAAAATAAAAACCCGGTTAATTTTGAATTTCTCATAGTATATTAGAAAAGGGAGAATTTTAAATCATCTCTGTCAACCTCATAAAGACAGTTTTTTTTTTTTTAAACGCTTACGTGATACTACAGAGTCATTATAAGTCCTACCAACCACACGAACTCAAATCATACAAAGTAATCCTAAAGGCAATTAACATTTTAAAAATACAGCGGAACCTTCGTTACGGAACACTACACTTTAGCGGATACTCCCCTTTCACTGACAGTTCTTAAACCCCCAGATCCCCAAAGCACGATACTTGTGCACTCCATTTAGCGCTCAGCGGACATTCCATGTTAACAAGCAAAAAATTTGGTTCCATGAGTGCCTGCTCAGGAAGGTTGGATTGTATTGTATTTTAGGAAGTTTCATTGCGGCTGCACCGGTTGCACCAGCTCTGGCGCAGGCTTTGCAGAAGACGCTACTGCACCATAATATACTAAAATAACATATGCTGAATGAGAAGGCCATCGTTATTTAGCGCTATCTGAATGCTGGCTAAGACACTGTGAATAACAAGAAAAGCATTTCAATGGGGTTCACTAACACATATTATTTCACAGCATTATTTAACATTGCTAGCGATAACCTATGCATTCTCCTGACTTCGGATGGCCCGATAATTAAAAATCACATAGCTTCAGGTGGGCATCGAGATAACTATAAAGAAACTGACGGTTTATTACTACTACATTTTCGCCAAGACCGTTAGCACAACATACCCGTCTGCTTCGGACGAAGAAATGTTTAAAATTTTCAATCACGACAAAAAAGACCTGATCTCTTCCTCCCATTTGCAGAATGTTGTAGATTGTTATGTTTTCATGTAATCAATATTAAACTATAGTTGCCTATTGACCTTGGGTCGGCTCTATGTTTGTAATGGAATACCAGTTCCTCCTTTGTATAGTAATCTCAAAGAGATCTGTAGTGACTGGCTGCTTTACATCACGAAACAAAGCAGAAAAATTGCATTAAACAGCTGTTCTTCCGAAATATTTTCATGGTTGTAAGTGAGAAGCAAGAAGGAGTAGCTGCACCAATGTCAAAAATCTAATGTTTACCTTTCTTTAAGGTTAGGAATATGGTGTTCGAAAACAGAGTCATCCATTCAGGGTTCCACCTAACATGCGGTCTAATGGATATAATTACAACTAACAAACATACCTGATAATATTCTTTAAATAACACCGCTATTATTTACATTTTTGTATTGTGAGTTCGTTGTGAAAGTGTTCACTAACTTCTGGATAATTTGTTAGTTTAACTTTGAATTTCTTGTTTAATCGGGAATATGCGAGTTAAGCTTTTGCAGTACTTTTAAAAACTGCGAGAAATTAAAGCAAAATCAATGACGCCAAGCTGATGGGATTTTCAGACCGACAAACATTCATGGCAACTCATCGTCAATAAAAGTATTCCATCATTTGAAAATCCGAAAAACAGAACTTCGTACGCTCAGCTTTATTAGCCAACAAACCATTGAAAAACCGCAGCAGGTATTATATTCAAGAGAAATTTTCATTTATTTATTTATTTTTTTTAATTTCAAGCAAAAGCTCTGCAGAGTAAATGATCAATATTTAAATATTTCTTATGTTACTAGTCCACAGTATTTAGTTCCAAAGTATGTTTCCTGCTTCAAAACCATAAATAAAAGTTTTACATTTAAAAAAAAAAAATCCGCGCAAAAAATATTTAAGCAAATATACATTGTATGCACAGAAATAATGCATCCAAGTTCGGGAAGAAATCTTCACTACTTAATATTTAAAAAAAACAAAAAAAACAGGTGCATAAATGACATAATATGGCTGTATCACAGCATTAAACCAACAGAAATAAGTATGTTACGATACAAATATGATAATATAAAACTTTGTAACTTTTAAACCTTCAGAACAATTTCGAATCAAAAGTATCAAGAATAAGTATTACTCAAGTCTTTAGAGCACTACTACCAGGAAATAATTGTTTATTTCTCTGGAATACCTATTACTACACATTTTTTTAACAATTTCAGTTATTAAATGGGCATTAGTATCAAATATCGGCGAATAAGCACAGCAAATTATCCAACCACGTAACTGAATGTACCATATACAGAACTGATATTTCAAATACCAGAAACACTAAACGGATTCAAAAGAAAAGGAAAATGATAGCAAGAGCAAAAAATGGGATAAATAATTTGAACACGGTTGATTCAGTTTATTATTGTCACAGTAGAATAACAATAAATACTCTTTTTAATCAGCAACATTACAATCAGCTATGTTTAACAGCAGCGTTTTTTTAGACCAAGATAAAATCAAGCATTCTATCCCCCCCCCTTCGACCTAATGTAAACTGGTCAGTACCTTTTTTGATTAAAACACTGCAGGAGAAAGAAAAAAAAAATCTTTTTTTTTGGGGGGGGGAGGTAATATTAAAATTTTAGCGTGTTTAATTAATTGCGTTTGCAACCTTAAATAGGTTACGTTAACAATACACTTATATCAAAGTGATACACTTAGAAATTTGTTTATAAACATTAAATACAACAGAATCCATAACTCGTCAAACTCCACCGAGAGTAAACGTTTCTTCTGTTACTTCATTTGTAAGTAACATTTCTCTTTTTCACGTGTAAAGTAATTTTCGAAAATTAATCATAATGCTCTTCACACTCAAAATATAAGCCGTATCAAAATGCTGTAAGTATTAAATTGCATAAAATTATGACGAATACTTCGACGTTCTCCTACAAAAAAAGAGAGGAAATGCACAGAAAATTTAGGTAATTTCTTAGGTATGATAATTGGAGGTGCAGCTCGTTTCCCAGGAGCACCGTGGTATATTTCATGCGATACACTCGGTCCGACAGTACAGGCGGATGACTAATATAATTTTTTTAAAATATGACTATTATTTTTCTTTTTACCTGTTGGCAGCTGAGCATTTGTTTTCTTCCTCACAACAGTCCATGGTCTTTCTCTCATAATAAAAGAAATTTAAAAAAAAAAATGGAGAAAAAAGAATAAGTGAGAAAAACCGTAAATCCGAAGGCGTACTGAGTAGGTAATAATTAACTCCGGGATTCAGTTTAAGTAACGAAATTCACAGACCGTTAAGTCAGTTGGCGTTCATCACGATGATTACAACCTAGAGTCAAGACATCAATGGGAAGAGGAAGGGTTGCCAGAAAGAGTTCACAGAGTAAATTCTCGCCAAGATAACTACGGCGACATTTCCACGCACAGAATAAATCAAAGGAATATCGACAGATATCGGACTTTTTCAATCAAAATCTTTTGTCTTCTTTTTGCGGACAAAAAAGCGCCCTGCAATAAAAATCAACAAAAGCCTTAAGAAGTTAAATAAGTATTTACGTATAAAAATTTCATTTAGCTAAAGAATAGATAAAGCACTTTTCGAAAGAAAAAAAAATTTAACAAATTAATGCAGTATATTTTTAATAATGGTAGAAACGTAGAAAATACTGCAATTTTAAAACAGTCTGCAATGTTTTTTGAGATATTTTTATTAATCAATTTTAATTAATAACTCATATTCATGAATTTTTAATGAAAAATTGATTAACGATAATTGCAACTGCAAATTTTGGAAACTTAAAACATAATTACGAATATAATAAATAAATAATTGTAACATTTACATAAAACGTTATAACATTTACTTGCGTATTCCCACCCCACCCCCTTTTTTTTTCTTCTTTCTAATTTTATCGCACCGAAATCGAAAGGAGAAAATTACGCAAGTAATTTAATTTTCGAAGGACATCCTTACATTAAGAGCATAATAAATGAAAATTATTCATGGTGATTCTCTAAATATTACTTATTCAAAAGAAGCCTACGTTCTAATAAGAATATACAGTAACGTTAACATTACAATAGCAGATAAGACAGTTCTATTTTTATTTCCCTGTATCTTATTATATCTCATCCGATCTAACTGTTGTCCACTGCTACTCCCCAGACTTCAAATCATTTAATGCTGCTGAAACTACTGCTTAGCAAGTCGTCGCTATTGTCATCATCTTTGTCACCATTCAGTTTGTCTTCCCACGTCCAATAAGCTTCAGAACCAAGAAGAGCATTAGATCCCCATTTTTTTTTTAAGCTTTTCACAATTACTCATCAATCAGAACCATCCAGGGTCCGAAGTTCAATCTCAGATTTCGCATGACAAAACTCGTACAGCAATTCGTAAACCAAAATAAAGATTAGATTAATCATTTTTACAATATACATTAACAAATCCAACCTGTTTAAAGTATAAAAGATACCCATAAAGTATTCTTTAATTAATTTTAGGGTACTGATACGTATATGTACGCTTAGTTTTTTTTATTAAAATTATTCATTATAAATGATACAAAAATTAAAATTTCTTGGAGAACTATTCACTACAGAATCTCATAATCATTGCTTTGTTTCTGAAATAAGACACGACAGTATAAAGTATAAGTCATATGTACAGGTCAGATATAACTGACTGTACTGACTACACTGTCATATATAATGTACATCTCTTTTTTAAAGAACATAAAATTTTTTTAAGATGACGGAACAAAGACATCATGTTTCAAAATTTGCTATTAACGTTCAACGGAAAATATTACATGGACATTATAAACGATTAAAGTCTTATTAATAACTCAACGAAGCCAGTAGACAACATTACCGTCAATTTTTATTGACCATAGTCTTTTTACGTATGGCAAGTCAAACAGTTGTAATTTAATATATATATTTTAAAGTCTTTTAGAAAATCGCTTATACATGCCCATAAATTTGAATAATTACTTAAGTGTGCATACTTACAGATTACAAAATCTGAAATTTTATTTCCCCTCTCTCGCCAAGCGACGCAATTTGTGCCAACGTCTGGGGTCTGAGTCGAAACTCGCCGCTTTCCTATCGGCGCGCATCACAGCAAAGAAATTTCAGAAGAGGATGCATATATATGCATGAACAATTTAGCATTATATTACTATATTATCATCACTATTACTACACTAACATTATTATATTAAACTTTTAGCATTACTATATTATTATCGCGGAACATAATTAAGAAATTCTGGGTTTAAAAATTTTTCATTCATCTCTTGAGGAGAATGAAATAGTCATGCTACACATCTCGGCTTGACGACATCTTAGGAATTTTAGTCAGGATGACACAAAATTTTATAATTTTTTTTTAATATACGAATACAAGAAACACAGCGAAGATAGATTAAAAATGTTTCAAAGTACAAATACTAATTCATAAATTTTACGCATCTCGGCTCGTATACTTCAGTACTAATTCGCTTTAATTGATTAAAAGATACAAAATTAAAATGCGTATGCAAGAGCGAGGAATTAAATTTACTGACAACGAATTTTCTAACCGATATATTAATCCAGAAGAAAACACATGAAGTTAGTGAAATAGCGATTGCTTTGCAAATTGAATCGCAAAAAATATTTCTAATGATTGAGCAAGACCTACATCGGCATTTACAATAACTCTGGCAGTACTGACCTCCAAATGAGAACCCGTGCTGCACTCCAAATCAAGCATATCAACTCGCGACTAGCAGGCAATATTTGCGGCTCTCGGTTCACCCCAAGAAACTAAAAAAATTATATAATACAGTCAAGTGTGATTCCATTATTCAGTTGGTGAATTAACCAGTTTCTGAACCATTTCCAACTGTGCGTTATTTCTCGTTCAAAACCAAGTGTTTAGTAAACGAAAAATCATCGATGTATCTCGCAAAAGAATGAGAACTGCACTGTTTTTATATCGAAGTTAGAGGCAAAATTGTATGCTTACAGTGCAAATCCACCATCATTGAACTTAATTTAAATTTACATAACGTAAACGTTATTATCAGAAACTCAAATATGATAAGTATAAGGGATTAATGATAAAACACAAGCTAAAAAAAGGTACTGAATGCAGAACTGGCACAGTAACACAGTATGTTTACTAAATTAGGTGAAGAGAGCGAAGTTGCGATACATGTAAGCCATGCATAGTCGGAAGTAATAGCCAAGAACTTGAAATCATTCACGGATGGCGATTTTATAAAAGACTGGTTCAATGCCGCTGAAACAGCCATTTCAAAGCACCTCATTGCACCCGAAACAAGGCCGCTGAAAGAGTAAACGAACTGGCATCCGTTCCATATAATAGAAACTTCTTCAATATTCGAAATGGACTTTTCAAAATTTACAAAAAATTCTACAATTCTGCTTATCATCTACAACCAACTGCCCTATTTATCATACTCACGTTATGCTAACATTCGTAAAATTACCTAAGTTATACTGGGATAGGGCCAAGCCCAGGCACCCATCAACATGACACCGTTCACGGAAGGATATCAGTCATCAAATAAAAATAACAGAGCCAAGTTTTATTTATTGCACATTCTATTGGATGTGATGAAGTACAGATATAGGTGGCAATTAACTATATTTCTTCGAGCTTGTTATAGGAAATTCCATGTTTTTGAGGAATTACTGAACGTTATAACGCCACATGATACTGTGACAGCAGAGAATATATTCAGAGCTGTTTTCAAACTTTTGGGAAAATACACGATTATCTTCGTCCGAGATGCCCTGTATAGCTACAGAGGAAGCCTCTTCAACGACTGGTAAAAATAATAGCTTCATAGCACACCTATGCAGACAGGTAAGTAAATTTTGTGAAAGACCTAATTTTCATCACGTCCACTGCATCATCATACACTAAGAGGAATATTAAACTTAGCATTGATGATGATGATGATGATTAACATGGAAAATGTAATGAAACCGGTAAAAATAAATAAATTGAACAACTTCGTAAGATCTCATGATTAAAACCAGGGCTTCTTAAACTTTTTTTAGTCGCGACCCCTTTTTACCATTGAGAGTTTTTTCGCGACCTCAGGACCCCATAATATTTACGAAAATTTTGCGCGACCCCCATAAGCGTTGCGCAAATACGACACACACGTGAGTAAAAGTGTCAATTTTTTCACTTGTACTGTAATATACTATTGCAGTTTTAGGTCATTAACTTTAATTTCTAATTTTAAGACATAGAAGAATGTGAAATTTTTAAATAAGTAACAGACGAAATGACAGCGTCACGTGAAAAGCAAATAAAATGTATGTTTATATTATAAAAAGAATGCGTCGAAACGTTTTCGTTTTTTCTTTGTTTGTATTGTCTTATCTTTATCTATTTTCAGATACATTGTGTAAAAATATTTGGTAATTGTAAAATTATTATAAGTTAAAGAAATATCAAAACTGCTAAAATTTTTGGCGATCCTCTGCTGCAGGTCCCGCGACCCCCATGGTGATCGCAACCCACAGTTTAGGAAACTCTGATTTAAACCAGCGACAATTTTCTATTTGATGATTCACAAGGCGAATAAGCTTCCCAATCACACAGAAGTGCGCTGATCATCCTGCTCAACGAATAACCAAAAACATCTGAAATTTGAGAGATGAAATTCTTCTCTCTTTCAAAATCAAAGAACAAAACATCACCTAACAGACAGATCCGTTGTGGTTATAGCACCTTTCTTATAGGTTTTATATTACAAAATGTTTGTCAGATGTTAGGTACTTTCTTTAAAACTATTAAACATTCTGCACTTACGCAATAAATCTTTCATTCGAGCCTTATTTACATATCATTGAAATGGTACAACTGAAAATACAAGATTACTATGCGCGCTTCATAAAAAAGGTTATCGTTCAACTCGGCTTCTATAATAATAATCTCTCGTTGCCACTCGGGGAAAAATTAAATATTTAAAAAAAAAGTGAATGCGTTGCGTTTACATTCGGGCATCCTGACTTAGTTACGACCTCGGAACATCAAGAACTTATACTTAACAAAATTAAATTTATAATAGTAAAATTTAGAGTTCGAAAGCCTTTAATTGTCATATAGACTCACCGTCCTTTTCTATTCTTTTTCCGTGTCCTAGTTTTAGTAATAGCGGCGTGTTGTCATCATTATCAGCAACACTAACGTCATCACCATCATCATCGTCTTCCTCTGATTCAGCTTGCCACTGCCATGATTTCTATTAACTCATATGAGCTGTCGTACTAAAGAAACAAACGCCCTTTCATCTTCTTTTCTAATTGAGTCACTCTGTAGGTATCACTTGGTAAAACGTTTGACACTACCAAAGGTCCTCGATATTTTGGTTGTGTTTTGGTTGATTCTCCAGTTGATTTAGGTACTCTTCTCATAACTACTATTTCTAATAGTTCGAATGTTAAAGAATTGCTTTTCTTCTTGTCATAATTTGCTTTACTTTTCATGTGCATTATCTTCAATTCTCTTTCTAGCTTCATTCTGTTAAAATTACTGGAGCCTCCCATTCATTTGCGTCTTCGTCTGTAATCATCCTCATCAATCCATCGTTGAATTTTGGTGAATAACCGTGAAGCATTTCGAAAGGAGTTTTATTTGTAGTCTTATTTATCATATTGTTTAAATTCCTTTCGCATTCCTTAATCTTTTTGTCCCTATGATTCGGATTTTCCATATTCGTTTTAATCGTAGCCAAAATTGTTCGATTTGCTCTTTCCACCATTCCATTATCACTTGGATATTGAGTTGAATTGAGCGTATGACTGATCCCATTATTTTCGCAGTACTCTCGCTATGAAACATGTTCCTCTATCGCTGCTAATTTTTTCTGGTAACCCAAAATCATCTACAAAACTCTTCAATGCAACTAACACATACTTTGTTGCAGTACTTTTCATAGATATAAACGTATAAATCTTGTAAAATTATCAATTATTACAAATAATTCTGTATTTTCTCTTGAACTTTTTATGAATGGTCCTAAATGACCTACATGTATGATTGCAAAAGGTCTTCTACCAGGTCTAATTGGATGCAATACTATTTGTTTCTTACCACTAGGCACTTTATTTACTAGGCATTCGAAACACATCGAATATGACGCATAACATATCGTTTCATTCCTTTAAACCAGTATGTCTCCTTGATTTTGGCAACAGTTCTATCTGCTCCACAATGTCCCAAAAGATCGTGAAATTTTACTACAATACCTTTTCTCATCGACTTAAGGTATGACGTATAACAATTTCTCCTTTTCCCGATCTTTTACTTTAAAAATAATCGGTTGTTCTTCAAGACGTAATTTTCAGTTACATACTTCTCTGCATTCCTTCTATCATTTATCTTTTTCTTTAAAATGTCTATTAATTTGCGTAATTCTGGATCTGAAAGCTGAATCATAAGAATTTGTTCATCTATCGTTAGCGTTAAATAAACTTCCAAGTTGTTCTCAATTATAGAGTCTAAGGCTTCTTCTGGCTGATCAACTGGCGATCGGCTCAATGCATCTACGTGACTCTTTTTTTACTTTACTTTGTCTGTGCTTTATTTCAAGATTGTATTCCTGGATCAGATTACTCCACCTTGCTATCTGAGGATTTGAAGTTTTCTTCGCGTTTAAATAAACTAAAGATTAGCAGTCTGTAATTATCGTAAATCGGATTCCAATCAAGAACTGTCGAAGCCGTCTCAAGGTCCAAACTATAGCCATTAATTCTAATTTGCTTGAATGATAATTCTTTTCTGTTGTTCCTTTACTTATACAATAAACTAAAATGCCACTTTTTATCTTCACCTTTTTGCAAGACATTCCTACTAGCCCTTTGGCGCTCGCGTCTGCGTGCACTTCAGTTTCTGCTTCCGGATTATATAACGCTAGTACTGGTTCGTTAGTTAAATAGTCTTTTAGAGTACTAAATGCTTCTTGCTGATCTTCATTCCAATGAAATGTTTCATCCTTCCTCGTCAGTCTTGTTAACGGCTCAGCTTTCTCTGCATATTTCGGTACAAATCTTTTAAAAAAACTTCCAAGACCTAAAAATTGTTTAACTTCATGTTCATTAGTTGATAATAAAATAATATAAAGTTTAATATAGCTCGTACTTTTCTTGGTCTTTCTTGCATACCATTCGATTTTATTAGAAATCCCAAATGCTCAATTTCATCTTTTCCAAATTCGCATTTTGTCAGTTTCAATGTCAGCTTTGCTTCTCTCAATCTATCAAACACTTTTCCAAGTTTTTTCATCATTTCTTTCCACGATTTAATCATTATTAATATATCATCCAAATAGCATAATACTTCTTTATTAAGCAATGGACCTAAAACTTGATTGATAAGTCTCTGAAATTCTGCAGAAGCGTTAGTTAACCCAAAGATCATACGTTCAAACTGACCAGTATCATCTGAAATGATGAAAGCTGTTTTCAGTTTCGCTTCTTCAGTTAAAGGAATCTGTAGATATCTATGAGCTAAGTCCAATGTAGTGAAAATTTTACATTCGCTAAGACATTCAAGAAGATCATCTATCCTAGGGAGTGGAAATTTATCTTTAACAGTTTGCGAATTCAATTTCTGTAATCTACCACTAATCGTAGATCACCTGTCCGTTTCCTTACGAGTAAAACTGGGCTAGCATAAAGAGATCTTCTTTCAGTAACAATTCCATATTTCTTCCAATCATTTATTATCTTCTTTATAGAAGCACGCTCCTTGGCGTTGGTTTTGTACAACTTCATGCAAACAAGCTTATTCCCTTCAATTTCTTTAATATCCATTTTTGTTAAGTTTATACATCCTAATTCCTCCATATTTGATGCAAAACAATCTCGATACTCATTTATCAAATCTAAAACTTCCTGTTTTCTATCTGGCATAATACTGTTATTAACATTTTCAGTTTTTTGATCTGGACTTGATTCAACTAATTCTGCTACTTCTGCTCTACCAATACACTGATTCTTTTTAAACATTAATTTTCGATAACTGTAGTTAGTGACTGGTATCACTGTTTCTCCATGTATTACTTTCAATAATGACCCCAACTCATCTTCTGATCCACTTATTAAAACATAACCATTATTTATTTCATCAGTTTTATCTTTCACGAAATTAACCGTATTACTTTCGATCTCAATTTCTTGGGTAGCCTTCAGTTTAATTCGAGGAGTGTTGATGTCATTCTGTAACCCTGAATATGGAAAATCATTAGCTCAGCGATGTGCAAGGTATTACCTACCCAGGCGTATGCAATATGTGGTAAGTCAATCCATGTCGGCCAACTAATAAGTCGCATGGTTGCGTTTCATCTTCTACAATTAAAACTGTAATGTCCTTTCCTTCCACATTATCAATCTCTAAATTAACAGTTACTTTTCTCAGTGTTCTAGCGGCTGGTTTACTCTGGTTTCCAAAGCCAAACAATTCCTCCACATCAAGTTTTCATAATAAGATTCAGTTTCCTAGCCACAGACTGTTTCAATAAACACGAACTGGAACCCGTATCTATGATTGCAGTAGTTTTTTCTCCATTATTGACGCGAGCATATTTTAAATATACAGTTGGTGAAACATCTGAGTGATGGTTGACGGATAAACTATTTTTAACATTTGTGAAGTCTGAACTCTTAAACGTACAGTTTTTAAAAGTATGACCCCTTTCATTACATTTCCTGCAAATAATTTCTGCTTTAGGTTGAGGACAATCCGTCGCTATATGTCCATAATCTTTACAATTGAAGCATTTCGGCTCACCCTTTTCATTGTGGATACCAGAATTATATTCTCTTTTCCTTTCGTCTATTTTTATAAAATTTATCTCCCAAATTGTATTTATTATCAAAACTGTTTTTAAAACCCACTTTGAAATTACTATCTGTCTGCACAGAATCGTTACCATTTCTTGGTCTTGAAAACTGATTATAGGATGCCTCATAAAATTTAGAACCAAATTTAGGCTTAAGATTGTACCTAAAAGTTTTATTTTCTACTTGAAGTACTTTCTTCCCTGCCCGAATATTTTCATATTCATCTAGTTTTTCAGCCAACTCTTCAGGATTAATGAATTTAGACCAAACATCAATGAAATGATCTCGTATAGCAAAGGGGACCCTTTTCTTTAATTGGTCCGCAATAATAAGCTGTTCTAAAGAGTCAAAATCTGTTACTTTTAATCCAGCAAGCCACTCTTCGAAGTAATTTTTTAATTCAAACGTGAAGTCCCTTCACGTATTACGCAACGTTTTAATATGATCAACGAATTTTTGCCGAAACTGTTAAGCGCATAACTTAAATTTTCTCAATAGTAGTTGTTTAACGTCCTTATAGTTGTTAGCGTTTTCTTCTGGTTCACGGGCAATTAATTGAGTTATTTCATAAGGTTATTTAACAGCTGAGAAACCCAAAGTTGTTCTTCCAACTCAATACGTCGTGCCTGTCTCTCAAATAAGACTAAATAAAAACTTAATCACCTTCACTCAATTCATACTTATGGGTTAATTTACTCATATCACAAAAATTACTTTTACTAACATTAGAAGGAACAGAATCATTTACATTGCTACCTCCGATTCACGCTTCTACTTTCAACTTTTCGAGTTCAAATGTTCTTTTTCTAAAATTTCCAACTTTTCCCTGTTCAAATCATCATTTATAATTCTATCTAGCATTTATTTGTTTAGTGAATTCTTCGTTATAGTTCTTACTATTCAAAATCATATCCCTTAAACCCACAATTCTAATATCAGAAGGAACATCTACGTCAACTTGCCCTTTGCCAAATAAGCCATCTTAGACTTAAATTTTCAAATACTAATACAAGAATTATACTTAGTTCTTTCCGTTTAATACTTAGACATAATATAAATAGTTTATAAATGCACGTACCTTTCTACTTTCGTTTTTAACGAGCTTCCAAATTTGGTCTTAATGTACATTAAGGCAATACGTTATTAAATCCCTCGTAATAATCCTTGTTAATCCCACTTCTAAGATGTTAGGTACTTTTTTTAAACCTATTAAACATTCTGCACTCATGCAATAAATCTTTTATTCACATCTTATTTACATATCATTGAAATGGTACAACTGAAAATGCAAGATTACCATGTGCGCTTCATAAAAATGTTATCGTTCAACTCGGCTTCCATCATAATACTCTCTCGTTGCCACTCGGGGAAAAATAAAATATTTTTAAAAAATCAATGCGTTGCGTTTACAGATATGAATTTGAATTTGCAAGAAAAACATTCAAACTAAAATTCCGGTTTGAGACAAACAATTAAAAAGCAAACACTTGATACACTTCTCAAGTTATGCTATGAGAAAATGTCAGCCCAATTACAGATGGAATTAATATAAATTCAACACGACTCAACTCCTAAGCAAAGATTCAATGAAATGGACATCCCCGAATTTTACAAATACTACTTTCCTGCACAGTTCTCGGAAAGCCATAAATTTGTACAATGCATAATTTCCATGTTCGATAATACGGTGCCAGTATGAACCTACTTTGCTCACTTATTGAAAAGGAGCTAGTCTCCAGCAAAATCTAATTTAACATTTATTTGACCTCTATTCTGAAAAACGCTAGCGAAAGCAGCATACCTTGACATTCGCATGCTGGCTGCAGAAAAAAGACAAGTGGCGGGAAAGAAACTTATACGAATTTCTTTAATGTCCCTTCAATTTTTTTAAAGAACTACAATATTAATATAATGATTTATTACTATATATTGCAATATTAATACAACTACGGATTTAAGCACTTGTTAAATACAACATTATATAGAAAAAGGCCCTGCTGCACTGTTACACATTTACGTCTATTTCACTCACTTCAGCCACTGAGTTTGACACGCCGGCTCAAAAATGCAAGCGCTGAAGTTTCATTATCTAAGCCGTGTATGTGCGAAGGAAGCATGTGTGAAAAAAATAGTAGTAATGTACTAAAATATACAAGAACAACAGCTTTTCAAAATCATGTTAGAGCCATATAGCATTCCATTACTTTCCAGAATCCCGTTACACTACATTTACTCACTCGATATGTAACAGCTCTAAAAGTGAAGATTCATATTCATTCCATATCGACAAAATTTTTAAAACAATAACCCACAAAAAAGTTAAAGGGTTCAAATTTTCGTTGTCATTCAAAAAGACTCTTTTAAAGTTTAATCTGGTTTATCATTCATCAATAGAGATGAACCAGGTAAAATAGGTAAACATTTGATGGGATATTAGATGAATATGAACATTATGATCGGGAACATTATAATCATCTGCCCTTTTAAATAGTGAAAATATAAATAATGTAATTCCTTAAAAATATTGAATGTTTTTAATTAAATATATGATGAATTAAATGCATTTTTATTTAAATCAATCAGATTAAAAAAACATTCTTAAGAACTGCATCTATCGCTTTTAAATAATTTAGTACGTTAATTAATAACACAGATTAAATATAAAACAATATCTCAAGTTTTGCCGAATGACAGCAGACTCTAATGAAAAGTGAAAGAAAGCAAAATCGTGTTTGAGACTAATAGCCCTTTTGCGCTAACAATAATAAATTTAAAAAGTACAAAAATAGAGATACTACACACACAAATTTTACTGCTAACGGTATAATTTCAGCACAGGCAAGAAAGAATATTCACGATTCATGTCAAAAGCAATTTGTTGATTGAACGTAAGATGGAATAATCACAAACATTTGAAGAAAGAACTACATCACCAGAAATCTCTTCGCAGGAATATCGTGATGTAATTTGTCATTTCATCCACTGTTATATGAAAATTTACATTTATTTTGTTATTCAATTCTGATCTACAAAAGTCCATTCATGATGAGCTTTTCTTTAAAATGACCTCGATATTTGATAAAATTTTATCAACAAATGTTAATCATATAAACATGA
Source organism: Stegodyphus mimosarum (assembly GCA_000611955.2). Classification (NCBI taxonomy): domain Eukaryota; kingdom Metazoa; phylum Arthropoda; class Arachnida; order Araneae; family Eresidae; genus Stegodyphus; species Stegodyphus mimosarum. The sequence continues at coordinate 32,294 of KK115073.1, read as the reverse complement.
TAAAAGCAGTCAGAGAAAAAAAAAAGAGAGAGAGAGAAAAATACATATCAGAGAAAATGCATATCAGAGAAAAAAATACAATAAAAAGTTTCTAAAACCTAAATGATTTATACAGCATTTTCGGAAGGGAAAACTAAATAAACAGGTCAACAATATCAGATCAGTTGTTTCAATCTTGAAGCAGTAAACTATGCATAAACATCGGTTATCGAGCCAAATTCTAGGAATTCCTTCTGTGATATGGCTGAAGTTAGCATGAAGAGCGACGCAACAAAATATGCTGTATTCGCAAGATAAAAATTAGCAATTCAAATACCCGGTCATTTGAATTAAGAACACATAAATCTCTTTTAGATGAATAGCTGCCAAATGATACAGTGTAGACGAACCATTTTTAAAAGGCCTTTATAAAACATGGGAAGAGAAAACAAGTTCAAAAAAGTAACTTACAAATAAGGCTGGACGGCAGAATAAATATATGCAACTTCTTAACACTTGAAAAGGAATGAATAATTACTCATGTGAGAAAAACCTGCCTTTTATAAAATATTCAAATAATTGCTTTGCGCGTTATTCAAACAAAAACAGTGGCTGAAGACCCGAACTTTGAATTTTTTTCTTTTTATAAGAAAGTAAGAACAGCGTAATATGAAAGGAAACTCTTAAGTTACATTTTAATGCCAACCTTCGACAGAGTGTAGTATCTAGGGGAAAATCATAAATATATCCCAAAATAGTTACTAGGCATCAGCTCTCCTGAAATCCCATATTAAGTATATCGTCTGAGCACGGATAGTGCATAGACCCTCCATCGCAACGAGCTCAATCAGAAAAGGGCATTTCTGCGTAGTAGGTAGAGAATAAATAACTATGTGTGCTATCTATCACTCCCTAATGTCTGATTTAGAAGAAATAAAAATAAGACAGCCGTCCTGCACGAAAAACACCCACTCACTCTATATCATACGTAACTACGCTCGAATCGCGCATAAGCGTATGGTAAACGCGTATTATCATACATTAATACGGAAGAATTGCTTCAGAAGCCCCTGTGCTGCTGATCCTATCAGTTAAGTCTTTCTGAATCCTTTCCCAAAACAACATACATGAACAACCAATTGTTTTAAACTATAATTGGGTTACCAATGTTATGAAATTACATTAGTTGAACGATTGGAGGGGATGTAATTTTAAACGAAAGGGTAAAAAAAATAGCAGCTTTCTTGAAATGAGGCAGAATGCATGAAAAGTTGGTCATCGAAATATGATTTTCTATGCGATAAGGCCTTTAATGGCAATAGCTTCGCAATTCTTTAACACCCGATTGAACGGTAGACTAACACAGCGCGTTAATATGGATCTTCCTTATCTCCTGGACAGTGACATCGGATCATGGATATATACCGAACTTCGGAGTAATGTGACTTCGATAATGAATGCAGATTAAGCATAAATCAAATTCACTTATTAAAGTTGCAAGGAAGTAAAGGCATTCGTTCCATGTACTTTTGAGGTGCAATGGAGTCGGCATAATAGATATTAGAATCGGTATCAATAATCGACGCTGACTATCGTACAAATGGGCCCGGTTTCGGATCTCGTGGAAAGCATACATGTTTGTAAGTATACAGTGTCTATGCGGCATGGAGGAACTCAGAACAATGAAGAGCCCAAAATCCTCTCGAGCAGTTTGGTAGCAGGAGAGAGAGTTGGACAACGAACTATCCCACTTATCCCCGGAGTGCTCTCCATCAGAATTGGGGCGCAGCCAAATAGTCAATGCAATGGCAGTATACCTGTACAATCAATGATACAATTCTGGCGTTCTACCCACTTGCACCTGTACTTGCGATGCCACCTGTACTTGCATTCAGGTTTGCCTACCTAGTCGGTTATTCAGGTATCTTGTGTTTGATTCCGAACAAATGCACAATTTATGTTCATGGATTTGATTTTCCCTCTTTAACCATTGATTAATCTCCATAAGCCTCAAGTCCGCTGCGTCTCAGGTCCTCTACAATTGCTGAAGTGTTGTTATTCCTACTGCCACATTTATTAAAAAACAAGAAATAGTAACAACAGTTTACAAATATGAAACCAATCAGAATAAATTACGCCTATTTGTGGGTGTTAAATCTGAAAAATTAAAATTAATAATATTAACGGTGCTTCGGAAGGTTTTAAGTACAGCGAGTTAATTTTTAAAATGAGACTTTATAACCGACACGTCTATACATACGCAGTTAAGTTCTGAAAGAAAGATAGAAATAGAAAAAACCATAAAATGAAATGAAATAAAGGAATATCAATCGATCAATATAGCTATTTATCAAGGTTTAACAATAAATCGATTTACATATTAATAAATCGATAAAAGACGGAAGACAATTTGTTTGTGTAAAGTGCAAATTAAAAAAAAAAAGAGATCTGAAAGGGTTCAGATTTTAACAATCACCCAAAAGTTTAATGAAATTATAAGCAGAGATTATCAATTTATCAACAGAAATGGCCCAGGCAGAATAGCGAATCATTTTATAGGATACTAGTAGAGTATTTAAATAGTTTTTCAACGATTCCTGATTTAGAAAAGTAATTATATTAATTTGAGTAGGCACTAACCGATTACGGCAAAGCATGTCAAAGCTACCATTCTTAGGATGGATGTCTTCGATATATCAATTTTCTAATGGCAACTGACTCACATTTACATAACGCAGGAAGATAATCAAGATAATCCCAAGCAGCCAACCCCTTCGATCCGAGATGAACTATTAGTATCTAACGGCGGTCTTATCCATTCGCCACTAGTACGCAATTCTATTAGAGATCTTGTTAGTTACATTGAAGCAACTAAGAAGTAAGGTAAGTATACTTACATTCGGATTTCTTCATGAATTTCCGTCCGTCGCCGAGTTGTTATGTACTATGACATAGCCAGATCATGTTCCCGAAGAGAAAAATAAACACTTCTGAAAATACAAAGGGAACAAATGAATAAAGTCCCTTAAAAGTTTAAAACATATTAGTAAATGAAAACAGAAAATTTAAGAAAACATGTACTTATAAGAAAATAAAAAAAAGGGGGGGAAGAAAAAAATTTGAAAGGGAATTTTAACGGTCGCCCAAAAGGACTCTTTTAAAGTTTAATATGATTTATTATTTATCAACAGAAACGGCCCAAGGGGAATAGCGAAATATTTTCTAGGCCACTAGATGATATACATCCAGACTAACATGGAAAAGGTCATTTTGATAAAAAGGTATGGTATCGTGAAACGCGCAGATATTAAGGACAATTTAACATTATACTGATAAATTCCAATGGCATACATTAAAAGTAAGAATAAGCAATGTCCCCATCTCTTTTCTTTCTCCTTAAAATAATGACCTTTCAAACATATATTTTAATTAAAAAGTAAGACATACTACCAATGTCTTAACCATTGATTTCATATGTATAAAATAAAAGGTAATTTAAAAAATTACGAAAGTATTTACTGCGTACGTTAAAGAGTTATTTAACCATTAACGTGGTGTCAGAAAGCGCTACGTTTTAGAGTAAAAGAACCAACATTAAAACAAACACTTCGCTGAAAATATAAACCGTGACTATCGATTAAAAAAAGGATGAGTTTCAAAGAGCTTTAAAAAAAAGCAAAATAAAAAATAATAATTTATTAAAAAAAAATCATGTCGAATAAAAAGAAACTGCACTCTGATGCAGATTTCAGTTTAACACCTAAAGCAGTTTTACGATAGGTAGTTACGACAGATGTTTTAGTTTAAGAAATTAAAAATATAGAACATAAAATCTTAAAAACGCACACACAACATTAAAGCACAAACATTTAAATGCTACAACGAAATGAAAGAAGTTCTTAAGAGTGATTTGGGATATGAAAATCTAAATGCAAGTTCAGGGCAACACATAAAATACACAAGCGTATCTTGTGATGCTGCAATTTCAATTACAGTTCATCGCAATACAGTCGCTGTTAACAATAAAACTAAATCACATGAATTCTTTTGGTTTTTAAGAGAATAGAGAAATTATGTTTACATTATACGTACGGACAGAATAAAGAAATCTTTTTTCCAAAACGGGCTGTAAAATGGATTCAAAAGTCGTACGTTACGTCGTAAGGTTTGTTTTTTCGTAACATCTGTACGTATGTAAGTAAGTACAGTAGAAGTCCGATAATCCGGCACGTTCGGGACCGGCTCGGTGCCGGACTACCGAAAATTCCGGTCTATCGGGCGGTAATTATAAGAACAATTAGGTTAATAATTAAACTAAAAATACAGTATGCAAATACATACAACAAAGTTTATTTTACATTTCATATAATGTATGTACACGTACTGTAAAACATATTTCACTTAGATTTAAAAAAGTCACGAATGTCTTTTTGTTTTCTTGACTTTTGGCGTTTAGTATAAAATTTATTTCTAATGATATGGAAATCAATAATTTCTGAAGCACTGTAGCTAGTACTAGCCTCAGCAAAAGAGATAAACTTATTTAGTGATTCTGCAGCTTCTGCCCAGCTGATTTTTTCCTTTTCTTCCGTTTCGGCATCTGAGTCATTTTCTTCAAGATTTTGAGTAGGCTGAGGGTTTACTACAATGTTGATAATGTCCTCATCGGTTAGTTCTTGTTCAACAGGCTCATTCTCGTCGATTAAAAGCCACTCCTCTACCTCATCTTCAGGCAGGTTTTTCAAGGGATTGTCAGTACTTCTAACGACATCCAAAACTTTGGTCAGAGCGTCTTGATGGTTTTCTTCCTCATCAGTCTGTAGAGTTAGGTCAGATGCAGGGTTTGCAGCTGGCCAAAGTTTTCTCCAGCATTTTTGGAGTGTTGTATTTTTTACCTGGTTCCAAGACTGTGCAATAGCATAGACGGCATCTTTTACTGTAAACTTTTTTTGAAAATCAGTCACGTCACAGTCGGCATTTAACAGGCCTTGAATAAAAGACCTTCTATAAAAGCATTTAAAATTTTGAATAACCCCTTGGTCCATGGGTTGAATCAAAGATGTTACGTTAGGTGGGAGCAGAGTAGCAACAATATTTCCAGAAACTAACTCATCTACTGGCGGATGGGCTTTGCAATTGTCCAAAAGAAGGATGGCTTTAGTATCTTCTGGTAGACCAAGGCTTTTGAATGATTCCTTGACCTCAGGCACAAAGTGGTGAAAAAACCAGTCTTTAAAGAGGGCGGCAGTTATCCACGCATTTGATTGAGCATCGTATTGGACAGGCAAGTGTGTAACATTCTTAAAAGCCCTGGGTTTTGCAGATTTACCTATCACAAAAGGGGTCACTCGGTGGTTTCCAGACGCATTAGCACATAGCAAAACGGTTAATCTGTCTTTGTTTTTTTTAAAACCCTTGGCTGCTTTTTCTCCTCCCCCAGCTAGTGTAGATGTTGGTAAACATCGCCACAATAGCCCTGTTTCATCAGCATTGTAAATCTGTTCAGGTGTTAAATCATTATCAGCCACGATTTTCTCAAACTCGTCTTTGTATTTTTCTGCAGAGTTTTGGTTTGCTGAAAGGGTTTCTCCAGTTACATCAAGTCTTCGAATTCCATGCCGAAACTTAAAGTTTCTGAGCCAACCATCAGAATAATTACATTCACTTTCAGCAACTCCTAAATCTTGGCCGAATTTCTTTGCCTTTTCAACAATCATTGGCCCTGTTACCGGCTTTCCTTCAGAACGTACTGCACTAAACCATTTGAACAATACACTATCTAGCTGTTCCAGTTTTGGTTTTTTTAATGTTTTTCTAGAAGCCAATTTTTCAGTTGTTACCGATTGAGAAGCAAACTTCATTAGTTCATCTTTTTGTTTTTTAATGTCATAAATAGTTGATGAGCCAATATTAAACTCATTCATTAAAACATTTCTATTCTCGCCTTTTTCTAGCCGTTTGATGATTTCTAGTTTCTGATTGAGAGTCAGTGTTACGTGTTTTCGTTTCTCTCCTTTTGAACTCGAAGGCTTAGGTTTTGAAAACATGGTCACTGTACAGTTAGAACGAAAATCACTTTTTTTATAAACAGTTTCAAAAGTTACGTTTACTGCGATGTGAAAGGACACAAAACAACAACGCACAAAAAAATGGCGAAGACGCTTCGTGATTGATTAACGGAGCTGCACTGCACCTGAATTTGTTGTGACAGCTGAGACTAGCCGGTCGCTAATTGTTTCCGAACAATACTGAGCGCTTCCGGATGATCTCGAACTACCCCGAAAACTTCCGAATAGCTCTCGAGCGGTTTTATTTGCTTTAAAGACACACTTTTGGAGAAAACCAAAATTTTTACAATTTTCCGGAGCGATGCCGGACTATCGGGCATTCCGGACTGTTGGATGCCGGACTAATGGACTTCTACTGTATATATCTTGCATAAATCAAAAACGATTATTCGTATAATGTTGAAATTTTATATATGGTACTGATATATATCTTACGCACCTCCCTTTTTTTTATTACAATTGGCAGTACCAAACATTAGCCATTTACCGGCTTAAAAGTCTGCACCTGGGCCTTTATTTTCGCAATCGTTGGTCGTACTCATACACTTCCCGTTACAGAAATGTTTTAAATGACGGAAACATGCATGTTCTAGTAGTGTCAAATTAAAAAATAATAATTTTAATAAATAATAAATTAATTTTCGGCAAACAATGAAATCTAACTCTTTTAATGCAGTCTCTCGTTTCCTACACTTATATTTGTGAAAGTTTTAAACTCGTTATGAAAAAATAAAACTATAAGAAGTTTGACTCCGGTCCGACAGAAATTGACCAGGATATTTATTTTGAAAACTTGCTGTTTTTTATGCCTTTTTCAACTTGTCGAGATGGATCGGTCAAGTTAGAATAATTCGAGGAAATTAATTTAAATGAAGAGCCGCCAAAAATATGCATAATTTAGCAGGCCGTACAATAAAGTCACGTGGTCTTCACATCATTTTTTAAAATTTCTATTTGAAACGAAGTACATGAGACCCAACATTTCACTTGAAAGTTTACAGGCAACTTCAAAATTACAAACTGTCCTGTTTATAATCTTGTATTCGAAAACAAGTTTATAATATTGTGGAAATTAATGCTCTAAGCATTAATTTACAGAATTAGGCCAATTAATGCATTTCAAATACTGCAGGAAATAAACTTCAGATTCGGAAAAAAAAAAAAAAAAAGAGAAATTCCTGAAATGAACAATTTTATCAACCAATGAATTTTAGTAATACTATTTTGAAGACTTAAATATAGTACAGAGTTATTCAAAAGGAAAGAGCAGATTGCTAACATATATTTCTTCCAAACTACAAAAGATAGAAACATGATTCTAACGTTAATGGATAGAGAAAAGTGTACAATTTATTATTAGTACGAGTAAAAGTTCCAATCATGGCCGCCTTGGCGCTGTTGTTTGTTCTGGTGTTATTTGTCGATTGGAGCGTAAAGAAAGCCACATCGCGAGCAAGCAAAGAACTTAAAATTCCTCAACCAACGGTATGGCGAATTCTAAAACATCGTCTGCACATGAAGCCATACAAACTGCAGTTATTGCAAGCATTGCATCCTGACGACCACAACAAAAGGTACGAATTTTGCAGTAGCATGTTAGATGATATGGAAGAAGACAATTTTGCTGAACGATTAATTTTTTTCGATGAATCCACTTTTCATCTTTCACACACGGTGCTCATACTGAATGTATACCATAATTGTAAACTTTTCTCTATCCATTAACATTAGAATCATGTTTCTATCTTTTGTAGTTTGGAAGAAAAAAATGTTTGAAATCTGCTCTTTCTTTTTGAATAACTCTGTATTTCGTTGAATACTTGGAAGGCATCGCGTGATTTTTATTTAGCGTACCTTACACGTAATAACAATAAACAAGGTTGACATATTCCGCTAATTACCGAAATTTGACACAAAGACAGAGGACAGACACGACTGGGAAAATGATGCCAAGTAACAAGCTTTCACTATTCGTGAAACTACTAACAGTGGATGGTTTTAAATCAAATTTTCTAAAGAGAAATTTAAAACAATTGCATGGAATCGTTCTTATACTACTACTTGAATACATACTTAGAAAAACTATATAAACTTAGAAATATTTCTATTACTATTACTCGTAAGACTAAATTTCGTCACATTTAAATTAAATTTTACTAACGAAATGTTAATTTAATTCTTCCCTTTTTACTTGTTTTCGCTACGAGGTTCGCTCGTTCCAGAATTTATGTAAATTTTGGGTGGGAAGCAGTTTTACTATAAAGAATGGAATTTTACGAATAGCAGTGTCAAAAATTTTAGTCTGCTTTCGCACCCCTGCAGATAAGAGAAAAAGACTGTCTTTACGGGATTGCTTGATGCCGAAGTTAGATCCGACTTGGTAAGTCTGTATTCGAGATTCTGTCGTAGCCTAGGTAATCTTGAAGTCTTTATATAGAGGTTAGATTTAAAATGTTAAATTTTTAACCTCCATGAAAGAAACCAGGTTCTAGTTGGGTGCTAAATTTGCGTTCGTGCACTTTAATTTAATGCTCATAAGTGGTCAAGTAGAATAAATTTAAAATGTTTTAATTGTTATCTGAGCTGTTCTGCTGGCGATAATTCACTGCTCAGAACAAACGTAACACATTGGTTTTATGGTAATTGACATTTATGGTTGAAACCCACTCCAGAGGTTATAACTTAACTTCACTAAATCTGGAGCACCAGCTTAACCTTCCCGAAATGTAGATGAATTTTCCTCTATATGGGACTTAATCATGGGGTTACTAACAATGAGGACTTTAAATCGAAATTGCTAAAGAGAAATTTAAGAAAATTATATGTCACCTTTCTGATACATGTCATTTCTATACTATCACTAGTAATATTAAACCTAATTTCACCAAATCTGAAACACTTGCTTACTTTCCTTGACTACACAAATTTTCATCCCATGCTTTACTTTAGAATTCAAAAGCACAAACTGAATACAACAGTGAAAACAAATGTTTCTTTGTAGAGATAGACGTTGCAAAACTAAAACGTCAACAAAACTTAATATCCGCTTCTTACGGGCTTGAGAATAAAACAATATTTTAAATATTTACAATGCATTTTAGAAAATTAAAACTTGACTCCAGGTAAACGCAAGTATTAGAAGCCAGAACTCACCGAAACCAGTACTTTCCAGTCGGCAGGTGAAGTATGAGAATTGCAGCAACACCAAGCTATTGTCAACAGCTATCTGTGTCTCTGTTTCTTTAAACGCATACCTATTCGTTATTTAATTTGTTTTAATTTGCATTTCTGAAAGGTAAAAAAACAGAAATGCAGGAAAGCTTCAACCTTAGAAAAAACATAAAATAAACTTTCTTCTACTATTCTTTGAAATTCTGTCCCAAAAGACAATTCTTGTGTACGCGATTCGAGATTTTTTTTTTTAAATTCCACATGATCAAAATTTTCAAGGTAGTTAAAAAAAATTAGCTTTAACCTTTCAGTGCATTTTTTTTGTTTTCAGTGCATTTTTTTTTCCAGTGCATTCCTTTTTCTTTTTTTTCTTTCAGTGCATTCCCTCCCCCTTTTTTTTTAAGTGTTCCATTTTATACTTTTCACTCCAGAGAATGGAGAAAAATAAAAGGAAAGAAAATTAGAATCTCTGAATGTAAGAAAGTTAGTCCTAATCGCGCGACAACATCCTTCCCCCATCCCCTCATATCTGTCCAAAATTGTAACATTACAACCAATTCCTTTAAATATTCAATCTCAACAACACTTATGATCATACTGAATCTTCTGATTTAAAAAACCATCATCCGCACGACAGCTGAAAAATCGCTAAAATTCGGTAAATTTACTTAGGAATTCGGAGGGGTGGGGAACTTTATTATTATTATTTTTTTTATTTATTTACAGGGTGGCGTATAGATCGCACTTCTGTGATAATTAGATTATCATTAAGCAAGAATATGCATGGAAATTTCAATTTTGTAAGCAATTAAAAAAAAAGAAAAGAGAGAAAGAAGACTCATTCGAAATTGAAAGCGCTTTAATGGAATATTACCATCGAAAACATGCATAAGAGTAAAATTTTAAGAAAAATCAATTCTATAGAAGAGGATGAAAATTAATTTCAAGATTTGACCAAAACAAACCTAAGAAAAGCAATAACCAAATCGCAACTAAGCAAGATTATGCCAATATTAATAAAAAAAAAAAGTTCTTCATCAACTGAGCTCTATCGAAAAGCAAAACCAAGCAGAAATGATAAACCTCCCTATATATACTAACTATAACCCTATACTTTAACTATTTTAAATGATAATTATAGCGAAGGAATAAAAAAGCAGATATGCTCACCATAACACACCCTTTGATAGCTACCATACTGATGTCTGGGATGGAACTCATCTAGCTTTAAAGAGTAAAAAAAGCAAAATTACCGGGAATTAACACAACATTTGTAATTATTGGAATTCAAGTCAGCGACACGCAACATGTGTCCGGACGACACCGGGATGCATGCAGAAAAGCTAATTAATTTCTCCGAGTATTAAAAGAATAGAAAAACGGTGGGACGCTTTTAAGCAGAACGCTACAGAAAATCGATGGACATTATGGTAATTAAAAGCTACGTCAAATATAATTCTCCCGAAGAACAAAATTAAAAACGCGAAAATATATTGAAAAATGTCACTAAGTTAAGCATTAACGGAAAGCGGTTCTGCTCATGAGCTTTTCTTTCTATTTCATTCTGCTGAAGCTTTCTTTTTCCATAATTTATGCGCCTGCACAAACGAGGTTTTAATTAAGGAGCAAAATGCGATTACGCTTCCCTATACTGTCATATTCAAAAGAAATTCTGAGGCAACAAAACGAATAAATCACTTGCAGGAACAAGGGGCTAACTGAAATCACACCAGTTGTTTCGTTCGCATGCATAGGCATGGCTACTATCGAATACTACATCTTATTTTTTTTAATAGTGATTAAAATAATTTTAAAATTGTACTTAAGCAAAAGGAAATCGAACGAAAAAGAGAAATTTCGATATACAGTCTCTTTTTTCTACCAGAAAGCCTCAAATAAGCGTCACAACCACCTTTTCCTCTACTTCATTTCTTTCACTGCATAGCCGCGCTTAATATATTTTCGACATAAAAATACTGAGCATTATCCTCTTCCTCCCTTTCAAAAAAAGTCACTAAAGTAAAGATGTGAAAACTATGCAGAAAAATTTGACAATTCATAAAAGACAAATCAGCGAGCTTTCCCAGGCCCCACATATGAAATCAAATCCGAAATAAAACATAAAACCTAAAGCTAATATTAAAACGTAGTAAATATATATATATATAGAGAGAGAGAGATTTTAAGGGAAAATTTCATACAGAGTGTACTTTCATCTTCGAATCAGGAAGATAAGCGCACACTGAAGGCCCAAAAGTGCTTATAATAAGTGGAAAATACAAGTGTCAGGATGACGGCGAGAAAGAACTTTTGATTGATTATCCTGTAAAAGTAAAGTACACGAGTCTATCAGCCTAAGGAGAGGAAGATCTTCAGGGAGAATTTCTTAAACGAAACTGACTCATATTTTACAGGTGGAGAAAACCACGAAAATACCCGTGCAACCAACCCGTTCTCGGAATTCCAACCCAGATGAAGATTAATCTGCTCTAGCACAAGTAGGCCTAAGCCCGAAAAGCAAAGAACCATTTGGTTAACATCTCACATTCCTTTGAATACATCAGGGCGAACAGATTAGAAGATATTACTCCAGCCTTCTTAGCACGCCTTCGTGGTGTAGTGGTCAGCACGCTCGACGACTATTCGAGAGGTCCGTGGTTCGAGTCCCCGGCGAGAGCATGGCTCATTTTTCATCTCTCCTGCTTTGAAATAGCTTAATGTCTCTACAAGACCACTAATGAATATTATTTTTTACTATGTTCGTCTGCTTCGGCGTAAGATTTGAAATATAAAATGCTTCATGCGTTATTCTGTCACACAGATAGATCTCAAGTGACTCAGGCCTGAAGCTTCGTTCATTTGCTGAAGATATTACAGTAAAATAACTTATTATAAATAACAGATTATTTGTATTTCATTTTCTTCCAAAAGAATATCATCAAGTAGTTCTCGTGTACTTCGAGGAATAAACTAATTATTATTACAACACTGATTTCCGGTTACAGGCGGAAACATCGAGGAGGGATACGTTGCAGAGAAAACAAAGCAAAGAAAAAGGCAAGAAGCAAACACTGTAGTTTTAAAATATAGTGGTACAAAACACCGTGGAAAATATTTAAAACGATTCAAAAACTTCGCAGTTTTAAAATAATGTAGAAAAAAAATAAAGCTCCTACAATTCATCGCATGAAGCTAAAATGACAGGCATATATATTAAGACTTTTAAAAGTTTTAAACGCCTGCGTTCGTATAATGATTTGTGAACTCATGAAGGAATGAGATATACTGCTACCTCTATATGCAATATTTCTGAATTAATATTTTTCCTCCCTCCTCCTGAAAAAGCAAAGAAGGAAACTTAGCATTCAAAAGCTGAAAATGAGTAAAAAATTAAAGCTATGTACAGCTGTTAATAGAATTTTTAAACTTATGTAGTTAACTATTAAAGGTCATTATTTAATTAATTTCTTTTATAAAGTTGCATTAGAAGTAACCTTTTTTATAAAGCTAGAATAGAAATGCAAACATGCATTTTAAAAAAACAGGCATTCTGATTTGCATTCATGAAACATGCAGTGTAACATGACATTCTGACATGCATTTATGAAACATGAATTCTGAAAATAAAGTCTGAACATGTCTCAAAACTGCGAAGTTTTTGAACATCTTTATTTCCCACAACGATGTCTTAGAATTGCAATGCTTTCTTTCTCAAAAGATTTTTCTTTTATTTTATTTTTTTTCCTCCGGGGGGGGGAAGAATTAACTCTAATTTTAACACCTCGTGTTCCACAAAGTATACCACCAGGCTTACATAAGTAAGTTATAACACTAACAATATAAATAAACAAAGGTACAACTGCATTTCAAATGGGAAAATTATTATTTTAAAAAGTAAGTAAAACGAAAAAAAAGGGGGTCAGAAAATAAAGATAACTCAATAATCTGAATTGAGAATGAAATTCGAAAAGCAGAAATTGTCTCTTTAATCCGAAAAAGTTCAGAAAAATTGGTGGCCAAGATATACAGAGGTGTTTCAGAGTTGCCTGTATCTTTCTCTACTGGATACGATGAACGCACTCAAAGAAAAATATACTTAACATCTTCATCGCCACTACCGCAGCTGCACAAAGCACTCGAAGCAATTCCAGATCCCTTAAAATAGCTTTGAGTTACTCTAAAATCTGTTGAAAATTCATCAACTGTGATGCTTTGCAAAGAACTGTAGTGAAAAAAACCTTCTGGTCTATTGTGCTTTAGGTGCGACCACATATTTTTTGTTCCAGATACAGAAAGCATCATTTTAATAAAAGCGCGCAGAGATTTAAATCAGTGTGAAATTTCGTGGCTAGCTTTGTAAAAGCATCAGCGCTCTTATTTCCAAAATTTTCAGAGTCCACGAACGTAAGCAAAATGAAGGTCGATATCAAGATCTTGCAAGGTCTAAATAATTACCCAAATTTCAATACCAAATTTCTCTGAAACACTAATTTTCTGTAATAAATGTAACAAAGAAAGAGAATTACTATATGTTTTGTACGACTATTTTCGCCTTACGTCGCCTTCTCGGCGACGTTTTCGTCTTTTTGCAGATACGTTTTAGGGGAACAAATGATTCCCGAACTGCGCGCCGAGATACAACCCCATAATATCAACCAATAATATCATCAATATTCCCATAATATCATAGAAATTATACTTAGTGATTTTAGAACTGTACCATCGATGTCTCTGTTGTGACAGGAAGAACATCTAATAGACATTGCACAAATTATAATTTTTGAAAAGCACCTATCAGCATATCAAAATTATTTTCAGAGATTCGGCTCACAAGTTCGTATGGATTCAAGGCCCTTTGAGAGCCCAAACTACTTTTTCCTGTATAAAGAAATATTATTGAGATGTCTTAGATTATACACTAAAGACTAAGTTTAACAACAAGGATCAGAGAGATTTCTAAATAAAACTAAAAGACGAAGTCCGTTCATGCAAAACTGGATTTTTGCTTGCGATTTAAAAGGGAAAAAAAATAAGTACCGTGAGAAATCAGGAAATAAGGTGAAAACGTCCAGTTTGATCTAAAAAAAAAACTCGCCCATCCTACTATTTTCGATTCAATTTAATGCATCTGATAAAAAAAATGTTTCTTAACTGAGATCAAAATCAAAAATGAACTGTAGGGAGGGAGAAATCAACAATACCCTACTGAGCTAAATAACATATGGTGTTAGAAACATCTTTTGTTAAAATATGATTGCAAGTTTCCATAACTGTCGGTTGTATTTATATTAATATGTTAAGAATAATAACAGTTATACTTCGATAGAGAAATCAAAGATTTTTATTCTCCGTCGAATGGCATCACTCATGCAATTGGCTATTTGCCGAGATACATGGAAACTAAAGAACTTACGTCTCCTGCAATGATAACTCTTGCTACGCTGTGTGAATGACAAATGGTATGGCAGAGCAACGCGACATAAGATCCCAAAAAACTTGGTAAGAGGAAGCTAAACTCTGTCTCCAACGTAGGAACCCGAATGTAACGTTTCTACTTCGTTTCTTAAACTATTAAAATTGCAAAGTATGTTTACCACATTTTTACATTATTTAAGCCAAACAAATTATGTATTAGCTTCCATTTTTAAGAATATGCTCGAAAGATACAAAAAGGCGAATACAAAGCAATAGCTGAATATACTGTTTTGAAGAAAGGTCATAATTTCCATTAATAAGTTGAAGAAAGGACATAATTTCTATTAATACGTACGTATATTCGATGCAAAATTTAAAAACTTTTCAAATTACGTCTATTTTCATGAAAAGTATCGAACCGAAGATACTAATTGTGCAAATATTCACAGTCGAATACGTAAGGGTACATGTGGTGCCATGCGGAGCTGTGGGGCTATAACAGCACCAGTGATTTTCGGCTATCTGTGTGCTTACACTCCATCACGATTTCTTCCCCCTTTTTTGCAAGAGCTGGGTAAATTTTATAAGATATGAAGTAAAACGAGTAGCCATGAATGACAGAATAAGACTGAGAATTGTCGGTGCATTGAAGGCAGGACAATCACACGCCAAAGTGCCTACAGAGCTCAAAGTCGTCTGTAATTTGTGGAAACAGTTTTGGGACACTGGATCCATATCGAGAAGACTTGGACAAGGTCCACAACGACGAAGGAAGATCGTTATTTGATACTTTCTGCGCGGCCACAGAGGACTGCTACTGTTTCATAACTCTCACGTAAGCTGCATGCTATTACTGGAGGCTGATTTCACAGTCTAGTCACGGTTCCTGAAGGCTTTATGAGATAGGATTGTATGCCAGAAGACCCGCTGTTTGCGTCCAGCTCACTGCAACACACAAGACAACGCGTTTAGCATGGTGTAGATTACATGTCTTGGGCCAAACTTCAGTGGAGTACTTACAGATCAGTCAAAATTCAGCCTGGACATTGATTCACAGCGTACCTGCATCTGGAGAGAGCTTGGAACAAGATACCATCGCTTCCTCATCAGGGAAAAGGATCATTACGGTGGTGGATGTGTAAAGGTTTGGGCAGACGTTACGTTAGACGGCCGTGCACCCGTCCATGTCTTTGACTTAAGCTCCCTAACTGCTATAAGGTATAGAAAGGTTATCTTAGAGTTGCATGTTTGACTTTTCAGGGGCGCAGTTGGGTTCCTGTTAATGGACGACAATGTTCGTTCACATAGGGCTTAGCTGGCCGACAATTACCCGACAATTCAGGACACTCGCTGCATGGAAAGAGAACAGCCCTCCATTGATCAGGCGTCCAGTGGACATGTTGTCGTGCCCACTTCAAACAGTCCTTCCTATGGCGTGACGTGAGCGGCACGCAAATGGTTGGTCGCCTCGCATGCAGACCACCTTCGTGAAGCCACAGTTGACGTTGACACCAACCTTCCGGTGGCTGCAGCAAGGGAGGATCTAAGAAGAGTCGGAGTAGCGGTTCTATTGCTGCGTGCACATAATGTCAAATATCGGTCATCGGCGCTCGTCGTAGCAGTTAGCCGTCCTTGGCTGAACTTCCTAGATGCCGAATCTGTGGTTTGAAATTGCCTCCAAAGTCTATGAACCACAGAAGCACTCCCATTTAGCCATCTGGCCGCTTCTGTTTGACTTTGTCCTGCCCCTAGTCTCCCAATGGCTCTCCATCGTAGTTCTTCAGGCAAATGATGTCTGGAGATCATTTTTACGAATTGGCTATTTTAGATTTCTGATGTCACTATCACAGTGAAATATGTGGGCTTGCTCTCAAACATGGACTTTTATGCTTCTCGCAGATGACGTATTCCAAGTGCAGCGCCACTAATTTGCATATTGCAGTTTTACTCAGCTACTCTTACTTGGCAACATATTCAAATTTTACACGGTTTGGCTTATTTTTGAGGGAGTTATCACTATTTTTGAGATTTTTCCTTAATTTATGATAACCAGTGTATATACAAAAAAGATTAGTAAAGTCAATGTCTAAGAGCATTCTAGAGGTCATGTCTACTAAAGAAGGAAATATTTCCTATTAATTTTATTATTATCACTGCATACGGTGGTATGTATATAAATTTAAAAAATCGCTTTGTCCCAAATAATTTGCAAACAATAGTATATCCATACCAAATTTCATTAAAATCTCTCCATTAGTTTTTCAGAAATTCAACATAATGAGCAAATTTTCTAAATTTTGCACACGACTGT
Source organism: Stegodyphus mimosarum (assembly GCA_000611955.2). Classification (NCBI taxonomy): domain Eukaryota; kingdom Metazoa; phylum Arthropoda; class Arachnida; order Araneae; family Eresidae; genus Stegodyphus; species Stegodyphus mimosarum. Next base: position 15,350 of record KK115073.1, on the reverse strand, counting down.
ATTATTAAAAAGGTGAAAAAAAACAATACTCGCGTGCTTTACCAAAACCGATTAAATAAACAACAAATCTAAAACTTTCTTCATCAAATCACAATGCGGTTAATTTAAGCTTTGAAGTAATTCTTTACAAATGCTTTGAACTAAAACTGGATTTTCATCACAACGTCGGTGAACGAAAAGACGGCGATGAACTTAGGTCTCCATTTTTCAATCTTATAACACAGGCACATTGCAATTACAGTTCTTGGCGAGGAGCCACCTACCAATAATCTGCAAACTTATCTAAGTCAACCAAAAAGGCAGGTTATTAACCGAAGCAATCACCTACCTACATTTCAAACAACTGGTTAAATATCCCAGGGCACACAGAAGCTGAATCAACAGTGTT
>KL814628.1:0-10713 GCA_000611955.2 Stegodyphus mimosarum | reverse complement strand
ACAGATGTTTCACAGACTACCGTCTAGCGGGCGAAGAAATCGAAAACAAAGTCGTAAATAATTGGAAAGGCAACGGAAAAGCTTTTGAAAGGATAGGTGTTAATTATTGATCTGACATACAAATTAACTTCAATACTGATAAGTACTTAAATAAAAATATAATAATTACAAAGATAATTTTCTTGGGTTTATTCCAACACCAAACACGACCACCATAGTAAGGAAATAAAAATTACTTCAGTTAAAATACAATAATCAAGTATCAAAATTTTTTTATATTCTCCACAACCCAAAAACGCCCACCATAGTCAGAAAATATTCAGAAAAGGGGGCACATTAAAACTTTAATTAAACTTTAAACACCAACTTGTGTAAACAAAACTTTAAAAGATTGACCTTAAGGGTCAACTTATGAAGAGATTAACATTAACAACCAAGGTTAAAGAAAAAAAAATTAACTAAACAGAAATTTAAATAGTTAACCAACCAAAAGTAAAGAAGAAAAATTAATTATTCAAGCAACTTAAAATCAGCGTTAACCAAAACTGTCAAGAGAACAAATTAAATGACTACAATTACTTTTCAACAAGCCAAAGAAACTTAAGTTCAACTACAAAAAAAAATTAAAAACAAATTAATCTTTAAGTCTGAAGCAAAATAAGTTAAATCATTACCTTTAAAACAATTTAAATCACAACTGAAATAAGTAATACATAACAGTTAGCACATAAATATATAAAATATCCAAGTTCTGAAAATCAACTACTTGAAATTCAGCAAGGATTTTACAAAATCTCGGGCTTTCCAAATGTTGTGGGTGCAATAGATTGCACATATATTATTATTAACAAACCAGCAGTACCTGAGTGGTTTGTCTACATTAAACGAAAAAATAAATTTTCGATTAATGTTCAAATGGTAAGAAACTGTATGATAATAAATATAGTTAATTGTAATCGGACTGCTCCATGAAATATGTTTTTTTTAATTAAAATTTCCTCCCCCCTTTTTTACTGAATTGTTAAAATGCAAAATTTGATTGCATGTTTTTGTTATACTTAATAAAATTTTTTTAATAAAAATAGGAAGTAAAATCCTTGAAAAGATTGCTTTATCAAAGTCTGAACTATGTTTCATGTTAAAAATTAATGTATTAAAATTTTTAATGAGATTTTCTTTTAACCTACATTTGTATCTTTTGCCAGGTATGTGATGCTGATCTCAAAGTTCTAGACGTTGTAGCACGATGGCCAGGCAGTGCTCATGATGCTTTTATATGAAGTTTGTGTGGGGTCAAACACTGTTTGGAATCAAGAATTTTGTCCCATCCTGGTTATTTACTGGGAAACAGTGGATATCCTGTAGAGCCCAATTTGATGACACCTTTTTCAAATCCGAGTTTACCTCGAGAATACGTCTACAATGAGAAACATAGGAAAGCTCGTGGTGCTGTGGAAAGATGTGTTGGTGTGATCAAATCTAGATTTAGAGCACTACATGATACCGGTGGAACACTCTTGTATTCGCCGAATAAAGTATGCAAAATAGTAGTTGCTGCAGCTGTTTTGCATAACATATGCTTAAATTATGGTGTAGAGAATCCGGAGATTGATGTTTTTAAAGATGAAGATCCAGAGCCATCAGAATGTGCTAATTCATCAAGTGTTGCTATTGCACTGCGCGATGATTAACCTTGAATTTTGAAGGTGGCAGGTACTAAAAACCAAAAGTGGGCCACAATGAACCTCTGGCAAAGGGGACACCCCCTTCATGGATAATAAAGAATACGTTATGAATAAAAATTTCATAATGTATTCTTGGGGACCTACAAGCCATGGCAAAATATTTGAATGTGTAACTAGTGATTGTACTTGTCCTGATTTCAAATACATAATGGCCTCCATATCCTTTTATATTATTTAGAGCAGACGTTCCCAAACTTTGTCCCTAAGAGAACATTCTAGATTCTGTAAAAAATTTCTCTTGGCGTATTTTTTTTTAGTTTGCGCCAAGAAAAATTCACTGGGTGAGCTTCTTGATTCATAGTAATCTATTTTCCTTTCCTTTTTTTCATTGCAGACGAGAGGAAAAAACGTCATCGTTCATACTTTCAAATAATTTTAACAAAGTGCGTAAATCACATTTTTGTTACTATTGCTTTCAATAAATATGCCAAATTTCAAAGCGCGCCAATATATAAATTCACGTATATCCTCGGAAATTTTGAATAAAAAGCTCTTATTCTTTGCAAGTATGTTTAGAAATACATCTAGTTTAAGATGATTGTAGAAATTTTATAGGTTATAATTCAAACTTTTTTCAAAAAATTTATGAAAATTATTTAAAAATAAATTGTCCCTTTTTTTTGCGCAGTGTACATTTTGATATAATTTTTTTTTTCCTGTCGTGTAATGCCAAGAAAGCTGTTTTTGACTTTCTGTTCTGAATTTTAAAAACATTTAAGATATAACAGAGATTATTTTTGCTACTTAAATGCATACTTTTAAGTAGTTTGTAACTTTTTTGTTGTGTAATGCGAAGCCTTTGAACTTTGTAGCTCAAAAATTTGGCAGTAAAATTCTTTCATATGGAGTTTAAATGGAATTCGGACTTAAATGTTTTATCACAGCATATTTTTCTCTTCTGAGACAGCGTTTATCCATTAGAGCCACATTTGATGACACCTCTCGTAAGTTCAAATTTACCACAAGAACTTTTATATAATGGAAAGCATAGAGTATCATGAGGCAGGTGAAAGATATTTTGCTATTAGTGAAAGATTTGGAGCATTTTATGAGATCAGTAAGATTCTTATGTTCGCCCTAGAACGCACGCCGATGGTTTCTGGTGGTGTTTTTCGTTTAGAAAATACTTTCTGATTATCCACACCTCTACAAAAATCGACTAATTCATTGTCAACTTTGTGAATTGTCAAAAATCACTTTTTCTACCTTTAGAAGTAACTTTCATTCTGTAGGGCCAATATTTACAGTTGGTAGATTGGAGAGGAAGGGAGAACTGATTAGAAATGATAAGTATAAAGCATGTACTTGTTCATTTACTCAAACACAACACATGCATGCGTGAGTTGTTCAAATGTATACTTAAAAATGTGCAGAAAACATTGTAATTCTGCCAGATGTATGTAGTAACAAATTCAGAATTTGAGTTAAATGAGGACATCTTCTGAAATTGGGTATGTGTTAGGTATTGTGATTATAGTCCAAAGTGAATATTAGCTTATTTTAGAGCTTGGATTTTAGGAAAAATCCAAAGTTGGCTAAATTGAATTAAAGATCTGATAATATCAAAACTAATGGGTTTTTAATTATAAAATAAAAATATTTCATTATTATTTGATATTAAATTCAAAACTGAACTATACATTTTAATATCACCTATTTCAGTAATAACCTGTTATCAATAAATACGTTGAATGATTTGCTGGCATGTGATGCAATTGGCAGTCTGGTCAGTGAAGCCTGAGGTCTGTCTGTCTCAGTCGTGAAGCTGCTTAGATGTGCAATTTGTGTGTACACATCATAAAAGTAAGGTGTAGTGAGTAATGCTGTTACAGATGAAATGAAGCAATGTTGGAATAAGAAAATCTGTTTCAAACTCAGAGAAACACCAAGGGTATATTAAAACATGCTGTGCCAGGTGTATGGACATATGGGAAAAATGTGTATAGATCTGCTGTGTTCAAGTAGGCCATGGCGCTAATCTCTTTCACCGATATGTTTAACTGAGAATAAAATTTCATGAAGTGTCAAAAGTGTATTTTTAGCAATCATTGAAGATCCGATAATGCCAAAACTGATCAGTAAATATAAGAATTCCTAATTTTTAAACAAAATAATCAGTAATTCAGTATTGAATTCAAAACTAAATTGTGTATTTTTAAAATATATAACCCATTTCAGAAATGTATCAGAATAAACAATAAAGTTATATTTGGATTTTTTTATTCATTTTCTCAAGATGTTCATGATTGTAGATTGGTTTTCAATTGAAATTCTTTGATTTTCAATAAAGACTTTCTGATTTTCGACTGTTTTCTCAAATAAATTATGTATCTGTGCTAATAAGTTACAAATATTTTTTTGGGTGTTAATAATTTCCTTTTCTTCATTTTCAAGTTCTTCAATTTCCATTCTTTTTCTTTTCTCTCTTCTCCTCCTGCTTCTGATTGTAGAACCTGTATCTAAAAATAAAAATTAAATTAATAAATTTATTAGTAAGCCAATTAAAGAAATTGCCAAGATGATGATAGTCTTCTGTGGAGGACATCAATATAGAAGAAACACATATTAGTTATCCTCATTGTTATTTAAATTATAAGTTCAACATTCAGAAGTAATTGCCATAAAAAGTTTTGCATACTTTGATTATAGTTTTAGATAAATTTTAGATCACAGTGTTATCTTCCTTTTAAACAATATTGCACAAATTGTCATATCAGAAATACCTTTAATGGATCTCTGTATGATTCCAAAAATTTTGGCCTTCTTCATCTTCAGAAGCCCACATTTTGTTTACAACAGAACTGCTTTTCTGAATTTCACTCATACAAGTATTAGCCGTTTCAACCCGACTTTTGCATGATTAAAATTTAACTGTGAGAAGTAGTTTAATTTAATACTGACACACTAAAAGAAACGTAACACGAGTTTAAGGCTTTTAACAGATACAAATACGGCAAAAGCATATAATGGTTTTAAAAGCATGCATATTGAATTTTTATAGAACTAGAATACAAACTTTTCATTTTTTCTAAATGCCATTTTGGTGTTGTGGCTGCTGTCACACATGTAGAAATTCCAAAAATTAGAAAAAAAAATGCGAAAAGAAATCATATGAAATAACTATTATTTACTGAATAATTTGCAGATGTATTTACACAGAAATAATTTGTAATTTTGCATAACTATAAATAAAGGATAACATACCAGTAGGCGTTTCAACTTTCTCTATAATGGCAACATTTTCATCTCTACCATCACATAATCTGCCGCTATTTATCGACGCTAAGCCCTGAAATATAATAAATTTCTATAGAAAACGATATATCTTTTACATAATGCAATAATACATTAATATCAGTTTAACATGTTTAGTGAGCTTGGATTCATCTGATGAAAGAGAAAATTCAAGTGTTCAGATGATAAGATCGCCCCCCCCCAAAAAAAAGGTCTTGGTGAGGGGGGAAAAGATATTTTAACTCCCCTTAAAAAAACATTTTACATACTGCGGAAGAGAGAGACTGGCATATGTATCATTTTTGCCTTTAAGAGACCCATACAATACTAGACAAAAATTAAAGGATGATTTTTTTTTTTTTTGTCTACAAAATGTTCAGTCAAAAAAATTTACAAAAGTCCTTAAAATTTTGACATACAAACCACATTTTGTTGGAGATACTGTGGTCTGTCATACTCTGTGAAAGGAAAAAACAATTACTTAGTAGAACATTCTTGCAAATACAACAACTATTTAAAGAGAAGCAGAGAAAGCTTTTAAAATGAATGCAGTGCAGCATCATTTATCATAATATGCACTGATAAAAACATAGCTGAAAAAGCATATTTGAGGTGCTTATATACATTTTCTGAAGAACACAAATATTATGATTCTAATTTCTGGCAATAGATGCTTGCATTCATATACTGTGCATGTTATCTGAACTACAAAAAATATAATTAATAGTTTTATATATTTATATAAAATCTAGGTAGCAATACATATATTTAAAATCTGAAATTTTTGTTCTTTCAGTATTTTGCCACAATTCATGAACCATGTACTTTAAGAATGGTTAAATGTATTACATTATGTACTTGCATACAAGGAAATTATACTTTTGAAAGGTCTGACATTTGACTAACATGTTCAAACACTTACCATTCAAAGAATGGGAACTGAAAGCTAACGATGTATTCTAAAAAAAAATTCAGGAAATAAATACATATATAAAGTTACATATAAAAGTTATACAAAAAAGTTAGATGAATTCATCATTACTTTGAAAGTAAATGGCACAAGGACATACCTGTTGGCTCACACTATTCACTACAAAATTTTCTGAAGCTTCCAAAAAAAAAAAAAAATAAATGAAATTAAAAACTAATTAAAGCAAAACTGATTTCAAAATAAAAAATTTAAAAAAGTGGTTTTAAAATAAGTTTTAAATTTTGAAACAAATGTAACAGCTTACTATTTCCTGCAAGTTTTTCCCTTCGTTCCTGAAGATAAATAAATTGCAATTAGTAAATATTTTTGGATATCTGTTAATGGAAACCAGCTAACACATTTCTTTAAATTTGCAATTTCTATCATACTTATCAGAAATGATGTAAACACTGTCATCTGGCCATTAGTAATACCTGCCAGACTCATTAAAATAAAAATTTAGAAATACGTAAAGCGAATTTTTAACAGTTATATTTTGAAGCATAAGTACGTACGAACACTTTAAAAAAAAATGGAAAATTGGAAATGAAATTTTATACATTAACATTTTTCTTTCACTAAAAGGCAATTCAGAAATTATGATTTTTAACATGTTACTATTTTAATTTTAGTGTCTAGGTATTCAAAAACTGCCAGAATAAAAGATAGAGATATTTTAATACGTACATTAGGGAGTGAAAAATATTTCAGGTACTCAATTGTTATCAGAACCAAATTCAGAAATTTATGTATGTATCTGTGTGCATATATATATATATTTCACAATAAATATATATATATATATGTTGTATTTATTAGATTATTTGAAATTTATTACTTATGAGTTTTAAAAAAATTGTCATCTTTGTAAAACACTAGTTATATAAACATATACACCCTAAACACATATATCCATACATTTCCGTTTTTGTGATTACGGCAAAGCTTCGAGACCTATCAGCCTAAGGGGAGGAATGCCTTTGTGGAGAACTTTCTACGATAACTGGCTCGTATACGCGTTGCATATGGGGAAAACGTTCATGCAGCCAGCCTATTTGCTGGATTTGAACCTCGGATCAAACTACCAATGTTCAACGACTTTACCGCTCAGCCACTGGTGGGCCATACATTTCTGAATCCGGTCCTGATAACAGAAGAGTGCTTTATTTTAATGTTATTTTTATAAAAATCATCACTCTAAACCATTATCCATGCTTTTATGATAAGGTAATAATAACATTATTACATTTGTTAAAGAGAACTGATTCATATTCACATGATGTAGGAAGAAAAACACAAAACATATAAAGCATTGTATCTTTGTAAATATTTTACCATATACAATTTATTATAATAGATTTACTAATAAGTAAGACTCCAAGATATAATTAAGTGAAACATAGTTTTGAGCAAGTTAACTTTTTCTTAAGAAATCCAAAGAGGAGTTTTGATTCAACAATTAAAGGCAGTAATGAAGCTTTCTTGCAGAAAACATTACCATATTATAGAATATTTTAGATACTTACATTGATTGCAGACTGTGCACATATATCATAATGTATGGGAGTAATACCCTCCACACATGTATTGCCTATCAATGATAAAACCTTTTCCTCAATGGAAGTTAGTTTTTCTTTGGCAGGAGGGTCCCCCTCATGTACAAAAGTGGTTATTTTTAATCTTTGCCGCTTTTTTTCTTGTGCGGCATTTCAAGTCTGTCCACTTATTTTTTACTTGAATATCGGTTCTCTTAACTCCTAACGCTACGGAGCTTACAATCGTAGTTATTTTCTTCCATGCCTCTTTTTATTCGTTTATATTGGCATATGAGTTGCCCAACACCCCAGTAATTAGCTCTTTGTAGCTTTCTAGCGGTGTCACCAAAACTTCCAACTCTTTCATAGAAAAATTCGTCGATCGCTGCATTTTGATAAACACATACAAATCTGTATACAGTTACCCAACACACAAAAACGTGGTTCCTAAGCTAAAAAGCTAAAAGGAACTATGGGAACGGATGATTGTTGTTTACATCGAAACGCAGTCTCATTGGATAACTGACGTAGTTCATCGTCTATTCTCTCCTGGCATGACCGCTGGACGGCTTTCGATTGCAATTTTGACGTCATCAGTTGCCATACCGGTAAAGCGTTGCAGTTGAATTCGGTTTTACCAGGCGAAATTTGGAAATTGCCAGAGCATTGCGCTTGAATTCGCCCCTTAATCTATCCTGGCTCATTGTACTGCGTGCAAAATTTTTTACTCTTCTCAAGGCTGAAAATGATCTCTCCATAGAAGCAGAGTAAAATGGAATTGTAGAAATTAAATGTGCCAATTTATTTATTTTGCTTAGGGCATCTGTCAAATCATTCAGCATATAAGTTTCGATAAATTCATTTCATGGTATGATTCACTACGATAAAGAACGCATAATTCATTGGTTAGCTTTACAAAATCGAAATGTTTTACATACCCGTTCTTTAACGAATTAAGGCATTCGTTCGGAAATTTACTTTGATATTTCTTAAAAAAACTGAAATTCAGTAGTTCAAAAAATTTGAGCGAATTTAATTTTTTAAAACGGACATCTAACTGACAATAAATAATGTCCAGTATTTCATAATATAAATTTTTAAAATGTTTGTCTTGGTGTACACTTGAGTTTTGTAAATTTACACGATTTTTTTAAAATTTCGGAGACCCAAAACTTTGATCACTTGGTCTGATTTCATCTTTTCCTAAATATGGAAATCCGTTTAATAAGTGTTTTGTCTTAACGTCTACTGCTAGCCAAAATTTTATTCTGAATTTATCGGGCTTGTTAAGCATATACTGCAAAAAACGGCATCTTGTTTTTGTAGGGAATAACTGTTCATCAATCGTAACGTTTTCATTTGGTTTGTAGCAAAGCTTACAGTTTTCAATAAAAGTATTCCATACCTCGGATATTAGTGCAAATTTATCACACTGCAAACATGAAGACCTTGTTAGTTTATTATCAAAACGAAGAAATTTCATAATTTCCAGAAACAGTTTCATAAAAAAACTTTGATCCCCAAGTTTTGGACCACAAACTAAGAATTGGTAAGCCCTTGGCGGCTAATGCCCCCCTTACGTACAACAACGCTATGGATGCTTCTAGTTCTTCTAATTAAATAGTGAAAGGGTCATTATGAAGTTTACCATTCACTTCAGCATCAGTACACTCCTTTATGACGCGTAAAATTTTTTCCTTTATTATTAACTTCCACGCACTAAGAGCTTTACCAGAACAAATGTGATATTTAGCATAAGATGTCAGTCCTGCATTTTCTCGCAAGATATTTTGCAAGGGTCGCTGACCAGAAGTATTTGAAGTATTTTCTGCTTTCCATACAGTTCCATCAAAAGCAATTTCTTTACAATTGTTAGTCTGAATTACGTTGAATTTCATATTCCCTTTTGAACGTCTACTAGTTCCCACTTTGGCATTCTTAGGTACGGCAGAATTTGAACTCGTAGAAAAAAATCCAATTGTACTTTCACTTGAGCTAGAGGATGATATCGCCTGATTACTCTCTATAATAAATTCAGAATCACAAGATGTTACATCTCCATCTTTATCTGTAGAATTATTTTCGGTTTCAGAACCGGAATCGGCATCAGATGGTTCTTGCATCAGTTTCACGATTTCTTCATGCGTTAGTCCTTTTCTACGCGCCATGAGTATGTCACTATAATACATTCATGCAAATAGAATAAAATTTTCCACTAAAACGTGTTTTGAATAATAAACAAAATATCTATGAAAAATATACAAACGTTCAGCTCGTAATAATCTCTTTTCTCTGTTTTCTTTCCATAAAGAAAAGTATTGCACGTATTTCAAATCATGTGATTGGCAGATGTGAAACTGCGCAGACCCACCATATTCTTTTCCTTTGTTTGTATTTTGTTTAGCAGGTGCAAATAAAAATAGTTTACAGAAGTAACAGTGTTCAGATAATACAATGGCATGTATTCACATTTCTTTTCTCTCAAAGGGGTCAAAATGACACCTGCCGTATTTCTAGGTATAATCATTTGTTAAGGCTGAAATAAAAATACGATTTTTTTGAAATCTTCACTATTTCGTAAATCACAATGATTTAGGAAAAGTGTAGTATAATCATTTGTTAAGGCTGAAATAAAAATACGATTTTTTTGAAATCTTCACTATTTCGTAAATCACAATGATTTAGGAAAAGTCGAGAAAAGGTTAAGATATTTTTGAAAAAAAAAAAAAAGAAGTGCTGTCAGAGATAAAAGTTCGCTAGGTGTCAAAATGACCCTTCCGTAATTCTAGTGTTAAATAAATTGAGAAGGATCAAACTTAAAGTAGGAAACTGGGAGACCACTCGGAACTGTAGGTAGGAAGTTTTGTTAACTTGCTTAAGAATTGGTCACTCGCAAGTCACGCACAGTTACTTTTTAAAGGCAGAGAGTGAACCTCTTTGTTCAATCTGTGATAGTGTTTTGATCGTGCGTCATTTTTTAATTGAATGTCTTGGTTTTAACCAACTTCGTTTAAAGTATTTTAGCTACTGTGACTTGCCTGTTGACCGTATTATCGAGAAAGAGGTAAATGACAATTTGTTTGATTATCTTAAAGAATATATATAATATCTATTTTATATATCTTTATAATGTTGTTACTTGGGAATATATCTTTATAATATATATGGAATATATCTTTTTAATGTTGTTACTTGGGATTTTAATGTGTCACACTTTGTGTTTTTATTC
>KK115072.1:89491-120402 GCA_000611955.2 Stegodyphus mimosarum | reverse complement strand
TATATATATATATATACATATAAGTGCTGTCGATTGCAACCAAAAAGGGAGGTGCACAACTACATGGTATAGCAGTCCTATATACAAACTTTCAGTGTTCTGAGGCTACTCGTTTTTGAGTTATGAGAGATGCATGCGTACATACGTACATAAGTACGTACGGACACCATGAAAAAATTTCTTCTGTATCCAATTTAAATCACTTTTACAATTCATTTTTTGAAAAGGAGTTCTTTATTTTGCCCTTAGTTATAGATGTCTCCCAAAAACATCGTTAAATTGCATTCGATAGCGATAAAAATGGATATTTTCGATGAAACATGGCACCCGAAATTTTTCTTGATTTCAATTTTTCTTTACTTCTTACAAGGAAGTAAAAAGACGGATATCATGTTACTGGAGATGAGTGCAGAGAACAAGAAAATATCTGACAGATATACAGTAATCTCGTTCATAACATCATGTTTTACATTTCTTGGGAAGCTTGTCATTGTAATATCGGAATTGAAACATTTTAGTCTCTGAAGAGGGGGAGAAAATGTGTTTAATGTTTAGTTGTATCATCATGTGCTTACGTTTACTATGATTCTTCTCATACATGTGTATGTAATGTATGAAGACCGTGTTTGCAAAGCATTTACACTGTATAAGTTCAGTAATTTAATTTAAGTATCATTGAGGGCATACAAGAAAATGTTAACAGGTTACTTGCAATGCACATAAACAAATGTTACAAAAGTTTAAATCATTTTTGAACATCGACGAGTATAGGAAAGCATAAAAAAGAAATTGCAAAAGAAAATAAAGCAAAATATTAAAGAAACAGTTACAGTTGCAGAATACGAATTTTTACTTAAGTCATCAATAATTATAACTGGAATTACATTTTGTTGAATTACGTGCTATTTTTAATTTAATGCTCTTATTTAATGCTTTTTTAAATTTAATGCTATTTTTAATTTAATGCTAATTTAGTGCTCGACGCAACGACGATATTTTCCAAATACGTACCTCGTTTTGTTATTACGAAAAATCACTTAGCAGAGGAATATCGGAAAGTATCACCCCTGTGTCCCTATAAGAAATCCCTTGATCAGACTACGGTTGTTATCCGATGACAACGTAGTCTGATCAAGAAGGTTAGAATAGTTCAATCATGTAAAATATTTACATAACAGAACATGTGGAAAGCCATATCCAAAAATTTATAAAGGTATATTTCTGTAATTCAGCTTAATTCGAGACTCTTTCTTTGAGATTCGTAAATATGAAACAAGCATAAACCGAAATCATTAAATTAACATAAATCTGTTTTACTTTATTAATATTTATATTCTTGTTGTTACAAGGTTGTTGGTTCTGAAAAGGATTTATTTAATGTTTATTTTTTATTATTAACGTCTGTTGATTTTTTATCTCTATTTGCTTAGCATTTTAGATCTTCTGATTCTATGAACTTATTTGATTTAATGAAGCTGAATCAAAATTAACAATTTTCTTAAGTTTCCATAAAACAATCTCCCCCTAAAAGAACTTATTGAAAATTAATATTAAACTATTAAAAATTCCAAAAATATTTAAATATTAATATCAACAATCAAATCCAACAAAAGTATTAAAAGAAAATCTGAAAGGTTTCAGATTTTAACGGTCGTCCCAAGGGGTTTGTTAAGGATTTTTATACCCTCAATTAACTGGCAGTTGCTGAATGCTCACTCCTGCTAACCCAATTCAACTTTTTTTAGCCCAAATAAGCGTAGCCCAGAAGAGGTATTAGTCTCTAAACGGCATTCTGTGCCAAATCACTATAAACGGCTGCATCACTTTTCAAATTGTTCCCACCAAATATTATCGCCCAGTATTATATTTAAAGAAACTAAATATTAAGAATCTACATGAATGTATGTATGTTTCTTGCACTGTGAAAAAGCGATAGTACCTAGAGTCATCAAATTTGAATAACATAGTCCTCCACCCGAACATGGGCACCTGGAAGTACGAGTTTGAAATTTCGAATTTGATTTATTGTCTATTTCATACTTTGTAGAGCTTTAAACGAATTTTTTATTAGCAAACTCAACAATTTCAAAGCGAGCAATGGCAACGCGTTACGAGGGGAAAAATGTAATCTCCAGTGCGCGAGACTGTCAATCGGAAATTCTAAAAATGCGCTGTTTTTAATATTTTTAGCCCAATGTGGCTTTAGACCAAATGCTCTAGAAGCGTATATGTGTCTATAAATGGGGGGGGGGAAAGGGCTATTTGGGCGTAATATAAAATCTGAAAGCTTTCAGAATTTTTATTTCTTGTCTATTTTTTTAGGGGGAGGTTGTGGAATTTTTAGCCTTATTCACTTTTTTTTTCCACGCTTACGCCATATACAAACAACAACGCCATATACAACAGCAAAATTATAAAAATTTTAAAAGGACCATAGCAGCATAGGTTTAGAGTTCTCGATGCAGCATTAAGTTCTAGCGCATATTTTTCTTCCTTTCTTTCTTTTTTTTTCTTTTTCTCATTTCATCATATCAATGTTCAGTTTTCTTACTAAGATGGCTTTACAAACTTTTTTTTTGTCTTTTTATTACTAACGTTTTGTGTGTTTATTTATTAAATATCACATTATTGGGTCTTAGCCACCTAAAATTCGATTCAACAGAAAATCACAAAATATTTAAAAGCAGCATATCTTCAACATTTTCGAGAGATAGTTTCGGAGATAAAAATGTTTTTTTTTCGTGCGGTGTTGTCACTGCTCCCTTCGAAATCATTGAGTTTGTTAATTAAAAATTCATTAAAGTTTTACAAAATATGAAATAGATAATACGAAGGTTACTATTTATATTTCTGGCCTTGGTAACAGTTAAGTATTGCTAGGTGACCGCAGACGATTCAAATCAAAAGTTTGATATTTTTAACCACAACTTCTTTAGTTCTGCCATTTTAGCGTAACTCGTGAACATTGTCGTGTGATTATTTTTCATAACTTTCGACGTGGGTTATCAAGATAAGAGTGCTTCGATGAACTTAATTCTTTATACAGCGATAAAGCACCCTCCTACAGCACTGCAAAAAACAGGTAGAACGAATTCAATCGTGGTCGACGTTCGCTTCAAGACGAATTCCATAGAAGTCGTTCAGAATCGGCTGTTGTGTCAGGAAATATCGATGCTGGGCTTGAACTGATAAAGCAAGTTTGTCATGTGACATACCGTGAGATTTAGGCATCTTTGGGCATTAGTATGACAAGCATCAATAAGATACTACATGAACATTTGGTCATAAAAAACGATTTGTTCGCGTTGGATCCCGCATAATCTGGCAAACGCTCAAAAGAAGGCTGCTGTAGATTGGTGCAAGGAAATGTTGGAAAAATATGTTCAAGGTGCATCAAAGGCTGTGTATAACATCTACACAGGTGATTAATCATGGATCTATGCATATGAGCCTGAAACAAAATAGTAGTCGATTGTATGTGTCTTCCAGGGCAAGCCAAATACAACAAAAGTTGTTCTTTTGGAAGAAGTACATCGAAGCAAATGGTTGCCATTTTCTTAGGCATTAGTGGTCATGTGGCGACAGTGGCGTTAGAACAATGAAGGACGGTCAATTGCAAATGGTACACGACCATTTGTTTGCCAGAAGTCATCAGAGAAAGTCGAAAAAAGCAGAAGAGGTGAATTATTCTTTATCATGACAATACGAGTTCTCACACAAAGGCTCAAACAAGGGAATTTTTCATGGGCAAAAACTTGATAGGTTGATAGGTCATCCGCCGCGATTTGGCATCCAATGACTTATTTTATTCCTTCACATCAAAAATAAATTACATGATCAGCGACTTGCGACAGCCGAAGAAGCGGCTGATGTATTTGAAATGCATGTTTTGGAGTTTCCTCAATCGGAGTGGAAAAAGTGTTTCGAAAATTAGTTCAAACAAACACAAAAGAGTATTGATCTTCATGGAGAATATTTTGGAAAACAATAAAGCAGTTTTGATCATAAATATTTGTTTTTTCATCATGAATCCAGAAATATCATTAGCAACCCTCGTATAACAAATTCGAAATTCAAATCTCGGGCTTCCAGGAGCCCATATTTAGGTGGAGGACTACGTTATTCAAAATTTCATAGCTCTAGGCACAGTTATTTTTCCATAGTGCGAGAAAAATGCATACGATCCTGCACATTCTTCATTACTTAAATTCTTTAAATATAATACAGAGTGACAATATTTTGTGACACGAGTTTGAAAAGTGATACTCTGGGCTAACAATAATTTAAACTTACACCCAATAAAAAATCATTTTCAAAATTTAACTAAGCGAAAAATATATTGTTGTTGTAATTTTTATTTCAAACGGTTGATATGGTGACAATTTTTCAAAATCAGCAATTGTTTATCAAAATGCTAGCTTGATTGATGGATTTAAATATATTCGAATTCCCAGAAAGTGTAAATAATTATAAATATTTAATTTAATAAAAGTGTTTTATTAATATTGATACCTTTTTTTTTCTCAGTTATCTTTATTTGGTAACTGCAAAACCTGATGATCCGGTGAACACAAAAGATGCGCAAAACAGATGAAACTGAAGATTTAACAAATGTATCGCCTGAACTAAACAGAATAAGCATTAAAACGTCTCCTTCCTGGATCGATAAACCCGAATTCTGGTTTCTTCAAGTTGAAGAGCAATTCAAAATATTTTGAATAAAAGCGAAAGAAGCTAAGTTTAATTATTTGTATTTGTTTTTAAACCTGAACCCTAAATACCTAGAAAACATATGGGACATTGCTAATAGCAATAACAAATTTAAAGGTGCTAAAAATAGACTTTTAAATCTATTCAAGGAAACTGAAAATGTCCGAATAAAGAAATTAATTACCGGCACTGAGCTGGGAGATATGAGTCCAAGCCAACTATTGCAAAAATACATTGCTACACTGACATATCAGAAGACCGATTAAAACCTTGTATCTTGAAAAATTACCAGAAGCAATGAAAAACATACTGCTAATAAGCGAAGATGGTATTTCAAATTTTGCTGTAATGGCAGATAAAACCAACGATATGAATCTCCACGTAAAAAAATACACTCACTTCCAAAAGTTAAGCACGGAGAGGAAAATGCTAATTTCCGGAAACCAATCAGAATTCAAGAGGATGCAATTCGCTGCAGAGGTAGATGGAAGTGGGCAAATATGTTAGATAGCAGTCAATCGCGCTTTCATGTCAAGAAATATGCAAAAAAGGCCGTATAAGACACCAGCTTTATGAAGGGTTACAGAAGTTGATTGTAAGTGCTGATAGAAGGTGTTTAAAACTTTCGTACAATTTGTTTTCAAGATATACGTGTTTCTATGACTTCCAGGAGACGAATGGAAGATTCAGAGCGCTCGCGTGTTGTGGGGCGCATTGAAGCACGACAGTCGAACACAAATGTTGCTCTTTTCTTCGGCGTTCATCATTCTGTAATTTCACGTTTATGGAAACAATTCCAAACCACACAGACAGTTGTCCGAAGGCCCGTAGCCGGTCGCCCGAGGGTTACAACATCCGCGGAAGATCGATATATTGCTATCGTAGCCAAGCGGAATCCCAGAGCTACCTCCACACGTGTGACATCTGTGGTTACAGCGCCCATTGCTAAGACGATATCTGCAGCTACTGTACGCCGAAGATTACATATGAGTGGAATGTACGTCCGGGTACCTCGAGTTTGTGTTCCTCTATCCGTCCAATCAAGAGGGGCACGATGACAGTAGTGCCGGGAACATGTCAATTGGAATGTGTCTGACTGGGGCAATGTCATGTTTACTGATGAGTCAAGATCTGCTCTGGAGCCAGATGACAAGCGTATAAGGATGTGGCGTGAACTACGAATGCGCAATCAGTCCCAAAACATTACCCAACATCATGCATTCCGAGGCGGAAGCATTATGGTGTGGGCAGGGATTTCATTAGGATATCGCACTGACTTGCGCATCTTTAGACAGGTTTCTTTGACGGCTGTCCGGTATTAAGATGAAGTCCTAGAACCCACTGTGAGATTGTACGCTTCAGCAATTGGCTCTACTTTTGTTTTAATGGACGATAACGCACGTCCCCATAGAGCTCACATCGTCGATGGCTACCTGGAGAGTGAAGGGATTGCGCGTAAGGCGTGGCCAGCATATTCGCCTGACCTTAATCCCATGGAAAATCTATGAGATGCTCTCGGCAGTGCTATATCTTCACGTTTCCCACCAGCAACCACTCTTATTGAGCTGGAAACTGGTCTACAAGAAAACTGGCGATTGTTTAATTCTGCGGTGGTTGACCACCTAATTGAAAGCATGGTCACAAGGTGTAAACTTTGAATACAGATGAGGAGGGATCACACACCCTATTAATGTCCTTTTTTTCATTTTGTGCTGTTTAATTTATTATATTTATTTTTATTTTATTATTATTCTTTATACATAATTCTGTTTAAGTCTCGAATATGTCATTATCTGATAACTTACAAAAATGTAATATTGTTTTCATTTCTCTATATAATTATTAATTTTGTTTTATGCATAAATATATATGCTACTTTCCTGCCGAATTTCGTGTCAATCAAAGCAGTATTTTTTGATTTTTTTGCTCGCATTTTCGTGCTTAACTTTTGGAAGTGAGTGTATTTCATGTGCGTAAGCCCACAGAAGCAACTGCTTAAGTCAGCAAAGCAACACGTGACGAAAGAATTCAATTTATGGAAAAACAAATCGCGCTACTCTTCTATAATCAGTAACGGATTCAGAGATGTATGTATGAATGGATGGATGTGTTCATATATGCATGTATATATGCAAGCATGGATGTCTGCATGTTTACATATACACATACATGCAAATGTATGTGTATATGTATGCATGCATACACACGCACATGCATTCATACACATATGAATCCAGTCCCGACAGTGGCATAGCTAGGGTGGGACAAGGGAAGACATCTGTCCTCGGGCATAGCATCCAGGGGGCGCCAAATTGATGCTATAAATATTACAATGAAATGTTTTCCAATCTCGGAACACGAAAAGGGGCGGAAAGTCTTTAGTTGTCCCCGGACGCTGAAAACCCTAGCTACGCCTCTGTGTCCAGATAATAGAACAGTACAAAAAGAGCAAAAATAAATGTTAAAAATATTTTCAGATCAACAGCGAACTATTATAATATCCCTTGCTTATGCTAAAGTAGTCGATTCAGAGGACCCTGCAATGCTAATGGAAAATATTGTTATTTTCCTTTTAAATTTGGAAATCAATCCAAGCTAGAAAAATGTCAAGCACCATGTCAATGGAAAAAATAGATAAATGTAAATCAGGAAAACTAATACTGCTCTAAATTTGGCGACAAGCTCTCCTGCAAACATAAAGGTTTGTCGCAAATTTCTTTTATTTATAAAAGATAAAAATCGAATTTACCAATCCTTAATGATAGCGGGGCCGATCTTAGCATAATTGCGACATCACCTACAAATACAAACCTTTCTGACTTTAAATTATATGCCGCAAATAGTTCAGAAACTGAAACGTATGGGAACTGAAATTTTTAATCTTGATTTAGGATTACGAAGAGGTTTCCAGTTTTCATTTTTAAAAGCAAAAGTAAGAAAAAGAATATTAGGAGCGGTTAACAAATTCAATTTACTTATTGACCTGAGCAACACATGTCCCATACTATAGGACCTGGCACCTGTTTCGGTCGCCAAAACCGTTGCTAGCTTGGCAATATCTCGCCAAATAAGCGAGTTAACCATCACCTACTCAATGCTAAATAGACTTGCCCCTGTATTCTTATTTTTCTGGCAGAATATCGTTTTCCCCAAGCTTTGCATATACAGAAAAATATTACAATTTCACATATAATTCCACTAAAATTATCTATCTATGTATCAAGTTCGTAATAATATTTATAAAAGCTGTGTACAAAATCCTTCATAAGGTTGATTTTAATACAATTAAAATCAAAATTATGTCGAATTTTGCCGTGTTCCATAATATGGGATATGTTGCTCATCATAAACGTTCACCTTTTTTAAAGCATTTTAAGACACTCTTAACATTCACTAAATTATGATACTAAATTTTAATTCATTTCTATATGAAAACTACACAAAAGATGGTTAACGCTTTGTTGCGTGCATACTCTAGTTAGATTGTATGCACACATGTCCGATGATAGGTTCATAAAATTTATTTTATCAAACGAAACACTTCAGAATTCTGGAACTTCCACACGAATACTCGTACAGGTGTTCGCATTATTACAGAATACAATCAGTAGTTACACTTGAAATTACTAAGAACGTTAAACACAATAGAGTGCAAAGCGCAACTAAAAGGCAAAGCTTCCATGGATATTGCAATATATTCAATATTTCAATATTCACGGATATTTCAAGTCGCTCTGAACTAACTACTCACAACTGAGAAACTGACTGACTGATCTGTTTCTCGCCAGATTACTGCACAAACTCAGTGTTTCTGGCTCAATCATTTTTTTGCTATCTGGCGCATCATGTTATTCTATCTAGACGTGGATCTCAGTGGGAAATAGGAACTTGGCAAAATGGGGCCGAACATCTCTCGGTCAGAAGAGCGATTATGGACAAGACAAGCGAGTGTCTACTGAGAAACTGATGTTCTCCTCGGTCTTACATAGTTTTCTCCCAGCCTCCCAGAAATTTTTAATTCTTCTCGAAATTACTGGACGGGTGGAATATGGTTACAGTTGCATAGAGCATCAATTACATTTATTCAGTTACAATACTCATTACAGCTTCGGAGAGATCGGACAAAAATGTACAAACAAGAATGCCAAATGGTCGCCAAGTTTGGTGACTTTTGACAATTTCTCGGCAAATTTGCCGACAAAAATTAGTCCCTAAAACCGCTGTAAGCTTCGCATTATCTCACCCAATAAGCGAGTTAGCCATTTACTCAATGCTAAATAGACTTGCCCTTGTATTCTTATTTTTCTGGCGGAATATCGTTTTCCTCAAGCTTGGCATGTTACATATAAAGAAGAATATAACAATTTCACATATAAATCCACTAAAAAATTATCTATCTATGTACAAAATTCGTAACAATATTTATAAAAAAAATCAAATGATACTAAAAAATACAAAAAAGGTTAAAATGGTGTAATTTTAAGTACAGGTAGCCTCCTACAACACGGCATCCTCTAACACGGTTTCGCTATAACACGAATTATAAATTGCGAGAATCCTCCTACAACACGGTTTCGCTCTAACACAATAACAAAATTGCTCAAGTAATCCCAAGAAAATTAACGAACTCCGCACGAACTTTTTTCATATTGAGCAAAGCTACAATACAGTCCACTTTGAAGACGCTGGCCGAAATATAGGCCAGATTTGCAGTCTCAAAAAAGGCTCTGACCGAAATATCGGTAAGAGAAATTCTGCTCCCCCTGACCCTTCAGGATGCGGGGATAGTCCTTGTCGGCTCAGGCGCAACGACGCAGTATTGGATGCCCGCGAAAAACATCGCTATCCCGATAGAACGTTGAACTTGAAGCTTTTCTAACACGTACAATTCCGTAGTACTCATCCAGGGATGAGCATATGAATGCAGAGAAGAATGACACTTTGCATATCAAGAATAGCAATTGATAGCAAGAGTGAACATAGTAACGTGATGAAACCGACCGAGATTGGTGCTGCTGAAGTGCCAAAGATAGGCGACCATGTGAGCAAGGCGCGTGCAATAATCAACGTGAAAGCAGGGTTAAAGAAATGCCAGTATTTGCTAAGAAACCGTTAAATTATACAATTTACTGCCATATTATATATCTATCCAGTTAATTTAACCTCTAGTGTTATAGTGATAATATAAATTAAGTAAATAACCTGAACATTAAAATGATAAGGTGGGCCAAAAAACAAAGGTGATCATGTGAATGCTGGTAGTTAATGGAAGAATAGAAACATACAGGGTGCAAAATAATAAATTAATCAATTAAGTAAGATGCCTAAGTACGGCCCTGAGCCGCTTTCTGTTAACTTCGCCATTTGGATCGTACGTGAGAAATGGAATTGTACTATTTTGTACGTCCGGGATTTTACGTTAAAAATTTTCGGCCAATTTGGCCATATAAATATCAATTTCTTTAATTTTTCGCTCACGATGTACTGCCGTGTTTCTAACGAACCAGCGGCAATTCACCGCTTCCCTTAAAACAAGATTTTGTGCAACTTTGATTTTATTCATTGAAGTTTTACATGAGTAGCCTTTAACAGGACAGGCGTAGGTAAGGATGGGACGCAACATGGTTTTGCAAATGAGTAACTTGTTGCCTATTGAGAGAATGATGTTCCGAGCAATTAGGCAGGAGAGTGTATGTTTACGTGCTCGGAACTTGGCAAGAATACTTGTGATCTGGGGGGACCATGAGAGCCAATTATCTAGGATAACACCTAGGTAGCGGGCTTGCTTCGTCCAGGGGATTGGGATATCATACATTTTAACATGAAGATTTGCATCAAACTGCGTTTTCTTTGTAAATAGAATTGCATTAGATTTTGAGACGTTGATTTGAATTTTCCAGGATGTAAGTCAGGATTGCAGTGCTTGAATGTGGCTTTGTAGTGCTTGTATAACTGAGCCATGAGATACAATTTATGTGAAGATTGCCGTATCATCTGCGTACATTGCTAGAGTACTGTGAGGTGTATGTGAGATGTCGGTCGTGTAAATATTAAAAAGTAGGGGCCTAGAAGGGACCCTTGTGGGACCTCGGCTTTAATGGGCCTGGGGTTAGAGGTAGTGTGAATTACACTAACGGCGAAGTGTCTATCGTTCAGATAGGAGCTGATAATGTTAGTGATGTAAGCTGGGAAACCTAGGGTGTGTAGTTTATATGAGGCCCTCCAGTCAAACTCGATCGAAGGCCTTTGCAACGTCTAAGAAAATAGCACCTGCAATAGTCTTGTTTTGGAGGCCTGTGGAGATCATTTCAGTCACTCTGTATAATTGATGTACAGTTCAGTGCTTTAGCCTAAAACCATATTGATCTTCTGTGATGATGTTGTGATCATTAGTATGCTGGAGTAGTCGTTGGAGTATAACATGCTCCGCAAACTTACACGCCTACATGACGCTGGTTCACTTGCTGGCTTCCCAGGTTTGAGAATAGGGGAGATAATGGCAGTCTTCCAACATGATGGGAATTATCCCAGGTGTAGGATGCAGTTGATGATTTTAATGAACTTGAGGAACATATTTTTTCCCATTTGTTTCACCATCTTATTAGAGATTTTGTCCATACCTGGACTTTTGCTGCATTTGAGCTTAGAGATATATTTAAAGACCTCCGACGGAATGACAGTAGGAATGTTGTTAATGTTTGGTTGTGGAGTTAAATTTGTTAGTGCTTGCGAGACTACAGATTCTGTTGGTGGGTGTGATATGTTGTTTGTGGTAAACTGAGAAGCATAGTGATCGGATAACGACTCATCTTTCTCAAGTTCAGTGTAGGCAAATCCATTCAGGCCTTTTGAGGGCGGAATGTTGATGTAGTATCTCTGTAACTTTGAAGTAGCTTTCCACATAGACTTGTCATCACTAGAGAGGGATAACAGGTGCTTGGTCCAGTTAGTGTCTGTGTGTGTAGGGGTTAGGATTCTGACTTGGTGGTTCAGCTGATTCAGTAAAATTTTGTCTAGTGGGTATCTAGAGCGTTACCACTGTTTGCGAGCAACATTCCTTCTCCTGATGATTCCTTTCCATTTTTGATCTCTTTGCTGTTTTGCTTAAGAGCTTCATGCCTTTCTGCAGCAAAGTTCTGAACTAAGCTGTCTAACTCATTGCCCGTTTGAGGTGCTGGAATGAGTAATGGGGTATTGTTTAAGGCTTTGGTGTAACCAGACCAACTGGTGATAAAGGCATTCTTGTGTGGTGTGTCATGACCAGTGACATTCAACTGTAGTATAACTGGATTGTGGTCCGAGGATAGTTCCCCTAGACTTTCTATATGTTTAGAGGTACAGCCTCTAATTATAAAGAAATCTAGGATAGTAGAAGATGCATGGCCATAATGTGTTGGGTTTTGTGGAGCTGCAATTGTAAATCCAGCGGAGTTCGCAAAATGGAGAATTACGTTTCCTAGGAAAGTGCTTGTGTTACAGTTCCACTCGCGGTGTTGTGCATTAAAGTCTCCACCTAAGACAATATTGTGGTTGAGTTGAGAGTGAGCTTGAAAGTCGCTCACAATGCTAACTTGTGATCTTTTGTTGGATGGTATACAGGTGGAAATAATAGTGAGTGGTCGTGAAGTGAGTGGTCTGATAGTGCCTCTATGACTGAAAGCTGTGGTAGTGTGGTATGATAGTGGGCAATGGAGCGCTTAATTAAAACAATTAGGCCTCCACCCGGACATTGGCTTGTTTTGGGTCTGTCCATTCTGTAGCGGTTATAATTACTGTAGCGGTAACTGTAGCGGTTACTTAATTTATTGTGGCCCCTGGCCTCAGCTTGTGTTCTTGAAGGAGAATAATGTCAGGATTGTATTTATTTACAAAAATTTGAAATTCATTAATTTTAGGATATAAACCATTTGCGTTCCATGTTACAATTATAAGTTTACTGTTCATAGTTAAGATTAATTAGCGAACCCGTGTGTATCTTCTAAGATTTGATATAACACAAAAATGAGCAACGCCTTCGTCATTGTCCGACAGCCTTGTTATATCATCGTGGAACTGGCATTTTCTTGACAACTGTATTTCACACCTTACTGTGCTCTGCACTTGCCTTCTTCTTTCTTGGGGTGGCAGCCACGGTGGTAGCTGATTGGTCTCGTTTGGCCCATTTACGTTTACATCATAGCCTTGATTATGCTTATCAACTGGCCCTTGGGCCTAAGATTATGCCATGACGGATAAAGCTTAAGAAAAACTACGCAATCGAAAATCGGCTAATTTTATCCTATGGTAGCGCTTTTGCGCGGGTACCTGCTGCGGACATACAAGTTTGCCTGAGCCGACAGCCTTCCCTGCCCGTGACCTTCGTGAATTTAGTTTGCTGTGCCCTGCCACTCATCCGATGACCTTCGCCTTAGTCTGTTATCTGAAAATTAACAAAGGCGATAGCCTTTAGGCTATTGCCTTTGTTAATTTGTTAAAAAGAGTAGTAATTTTGCATTGAAATGGCAATTGAAGGGGTTGGAAGCAACATTCGTATTTAACGTCTTTTTAAGCAAACCTTTCCAAACTTTTCAGCCTTTTAAAAGTTAACACATAAGAATCCTTGTTTCGCAAGTTTTTGCCAGTTGTCTTCCAAGATCCTATTCCTGTAAGAACAGAAGAGAGACGAGCTGACCATTTAAATTTTTAAAGGGTAACAAGGGAAAATCGTTTCCTTCCATGATTGTCAAAGTATAGTACAATAGAAACAATACTCAGTCACAAAAGATCACAATCACCAGATAACAATGAAGGAACCTCACTACCGCAGAAGATGAATGACATGAGGTCACAATAAGAGCTCCAAAGCAGACAACCTGAACTTTCGACTTCCAAAATTCCAATCCTCATCTACGTGGCATGTAAACAAAGTGTCTCGCGCCGCTAGTCGTCAGTCTGCGTGGAGTTACGGGGTGTTAAAGAATAACTTTGTTGCGTTTAAAACATTAAGTTTCAGTCCCAAAACATCTCCGATAAAGATAAGAAAGCAACGTTTAAGAAGAAATTTATTTCTTTAGAAGTAAAGATGCAAAGGACTATTAAGAAAAATGCAAAAGAAATAAGAAGTGCAGTTGCTGCAGGATCTTCGACATCCGTAAAGCGTGCGTGCAGCTCGCCTCCGGGCTTCAGTAATTGAGAAAATGGACAAGGTATTCCGTATTTGGATTGATGATAGTTATCGATAAAGAATTCCGTTGGATGGTAATATCACTAAGCAAAAAGTATTCAAAATTTACAAGCACCTAAAAGAACATGGAGAATCCTCTGTCAGATTTTGCGGCAAGTAAAGGTTGTAAATGTTGGTTCGAAAATTTCATAAAGCATTTTGCCATTTAAGCATAAGAATTCAAAGAGAATCTGCATCGGTTGATTAAGGAGCTGCTAGCACGTTACCTCAAAAAATTCGAAAATATTATAAAAGAGCAGAGATATACAGTACATCAAGTTTCCAGTGTCGACGAACTGGGCTGTGGTGGAAAAAAATCCACAGTAGAACCTTTACACTGAAAAAAAGGAAAACTGCACCCGGATTTAAGGTGTCTAAAGATCGTGTAACACAGCTTTTGCGCATTAACGCGTCGGAGGAGGACTTAATGACAAAATCCTTGTTAGTTTACAGCTCTTTAAATCCTCGTGCACTTAAATAAAAATATCTTACCGATATACTGGAAAGTAAATCGAAGATCTTATGTAACTGGAAATTTATTTAAAGACTGGTTTTTAAATTCTTTTGTGCCAAATATTGAACATTATTTAAGGCAGGAAGAATTTGAGCTTCAAGGCGCTATTACTATTAGATAATGCTCCATGTCACCCACAAGATCTGAATCATCCCAACGTCAAAATACTGTTCCTACCACCTAACACTACATCGTTACTCAAACCATTGGATCAAGGTATTATTTATCCCTTTGAAGCATAAAACGTATTACAAAAGAAGAGCATTACAATGGATTTTAGACGTAGCCGATTCAAAATCAATTAATGTAATGGAAGCTTTGAAGAAATTCTGAATCAAGCACTATATCAACACCATATCGTTGTCGCTGGAAGAACTGAAAATATTAACGTTTCATATAGCCCTCTTCAGTTGATATAGCCCTCTTCAGTTGATATAGCCCTCTTCAATTGAAATAGTAGAAAACGCGTGTGAATTGTCAGAAAATGAAATTGGTGGCATGTTAGAAATTGTTAAGTCAATGAGGCGAAGGTTTTCTAGATATCGCTATGGACGTTCAAGATTTATTAGTGGAAGAAGAAATTGACGAAGCAGATTTGATGGAAATGTCATTCGAAGCTGTAAATCAAATCGATTCTGAGGATTCTAGCACTGATGAAGATTGTGCAGTTAATAATTTAACAGTAAAAAAATTAAAAGAAAGCCTAAGCTTAGCTGAAAATCTGGAGTCATTTTTCTTGAATGCAGATCCTTCCGCTGAAAGAGGCCGAAAATTCAAAAGGGAGCTGCAAAACTGTCTAGCTCCATAATTGGCAAATTTATAATGACCAGGTAAGAACTAATAAGCAAAGTAAAATTACAGATTTTTTAAAGAGGGAAGAAGGTGCCATAACTTTAAATGAAGAAAAAAATTCTGAAAATGAAAGCGATCTCATTCCACCGAAAAATCGTTCTTGGTTGATTATACTGAGCAATGACGACAAGAAATTAATTAAATTGAAGTTGCTTTAAATTAAAATAATACTTTTATGTTGTACATACATTTGCATTTTTAATAAAAATTAAAGTTATTTATGTAGAATTAAAAAAATACTTGGTTTTTAAAAAGTTTTCGAAACTTAACCGCCCTTTTTGTACTGGCTCTGAGTCTCGTACAACACGGTTTCACACAACACGACACTTTCTAGGAACGTATCTACTGTGTTATAGGAAGGTTAAAAATAAAAAAATAATATATATTTTAAACTTTTCCAAGTCATACAAATATTTCCTATTTTTCATACCTTTATATTTGAATATGTAATTTCCTTTATTAATTTTCTTGATTAATCATCAGAAAGTTTTCCTTGAGGTTTTCTAAGAAAATATCTTTTTTCTCTACCATTTACTTCCATTTTTTTGATATATTTATGACCAAAATTAGTTTTGATTACATAATATGACCAAGTTCAGTTTGAATTTTTTTCACTAGATCCCATTATATCTCCCAGGCTCTAAATCTTTCATTTTTAGAATTTTAGGATAATATTCGAGACTATTGAATTCATCCATTTATTAGTAAAGCCTTTTATTCAGTCCACCTAGAAAATGAGAATCTGAAAATAGTATCGTGATTTATTATAAGCAAAAATACAATGTGATTATATTCTATAAAAGTGCATCCCCATCCATCATAACCTATAATATTATAAAATTAATTTTTAAATAGTGAAAAATCATCTTTGTTAAAATTCTTAATTTTATATTTTAGAATAAAATATTTATTATCTATAGATCTAGAACTTTCTAAATATTGAATAATATTTTGCAAGTAAATTGTGGATTGTATTTATTAGCTCTATTTATTAGTAAACAGTTATTTTAAGATATGAACATATATGAGATAATAATGTAATGCAAATTCTTAAAATGTCTTTTTATAAATTTCCTGACATTTATTTCTATAAATTAGATTACACAATTCTATTTTATTTTCATGTTTAGTTAAAATGTTTTCACTTAAGTCTTGATGTCTAATTATTTCATCCCAATCTATTATATCTTTCAGTTCTTCAGTAGTATTTTATGATTTTTCTACCTAGAAACTAATTTCATACTTAGTTTTCTAAAATTTTGTAAAATAAAATTATTACTTTGATATTCTGAAATTTCATTCCAATATATTTTATCTTTGTTATCTAAAAGGAATTTTTTAGATAATATTCGATATCTAGATATAATATCCCAATTAATAAGATTTCAATTGTTATTAATTATTTTAATTATTAATTGATTATTATTAAGAAGATTCCAATTAATAAGATGATCATATAGGGTGCAGATAATTTTTAATAAGCTGAAATATTATCCCAGTCTACTCTATCTCTTTATTCACCGATGAAAGTTTCAAATAATTCTTGATGTCTAGAAATCAAATCCCAGTGGCATTTTCCCACGGCATTTTCAGAATTTCTAATTAAATCTTCAGCTAAAACACTGTTTCTAGAAACCTCACCTCAAGTAACATCCACTTGTTTAGACTATAATTCAGGCTTCTAGTTTAACACTTCAGTTTCCAAATCAGATTGAGCAACAGAAGGCTATTTAACTCGAATTTCTATTTTAAGCTCATCACCGTTATGTGTAAAAAAATAATTTATCTTGATTTACGGGAGTATCAAATTTATATTTGTTATCACCAATTTTAATGCAAACTTCAACAAAATCCAAAAAGTAATTTTCAAAAAATAATGTGAATTTAATATATTCATCTATTAAACATTTAGAAGTATTCCATATTCCATATTTTGAAAATCTTGAAAAATGAATAACACTCCATTTATTAGGATTAATAGAAGCATCTAAGCAAACAGCATATAGGTGACTAAAACCTTTGAATAAATAAAATCATTAATGATATCAAAAGCATACTTTTTTGTTATACCATCTTGATCTTTTATTAGATTTCGAACATTTTTTATTCTTCTCTCTTTTGCATTTATAACATGATTAATTTGTAGATACTATTTATCTTCTAATTTCTTTTAAAATTCTAATATACGTTCATTTATTCGAATATCATGAGAATTTTTTTCTTTGGGACGCTCTATTTCACGTACGCATCCAGAAGATACTGCATACACGTTACACATGCGGAAAATCACGAAAACACCCATGTAGCCAGCCCGTTCGCCGGTTCGAAAGGTGGACCGAACTACCAGTGTTTAGCGCCTTTACCGCTCAGAAACTGTTACTTAATTTCGTAATCCACAGGATTTAAACATTTTTATTTCTTCATATCATAAATTCCATCATCCATTAATTTAAAACCCGTACCACTAGGACCTATAGGCCCTTCCTTCATTTCATCATCAAAAAGTGGATTTAGAAAAGGTGTTAGCTGCCATTTATTGCAAAGATTATTTTAACAGTAATTTAGTTTATCGATATTAACACTTAAAATTTTTTCAGAGTATCTTTGAAAATATAAAATTTTTCTGGATATATTTTGATATCTAGACATACATTTCCAATCAACCTTATCTTGAAATTTTTCAATAAATTCTTCTGTTAATTTTTAATTTTCAGAAATATATTTCCAATGAACCCTTATGTTAATATTTTTCAATAAATTCTTGTGTCAATTTTTGATATTCAGATATACATTTCCAATCAACCATATCTTCAAATTTTTCTATAATTCTTCTGTTATACAGAAATATACTTCCGATCAGTCTTGAATTTTTTTATAAATTCCCGATTTTGAAAGGTTTTTATAAAAATTTTTTATTTATGGCCATTTATTTAGTAATAAATTTAGGAGCTGCGCTGTCTTAAAGGTTCATTATCAGCTTGAAATTGTTCTAAAAATTCCTCTGACAAATCATAAAATTCACAAATAAATGCCCAGCAAACTTTATCTTGAAACTTTTCTATAAATTTTTTTGACAATTTTTTATTTCCAGAAATGCCATCCCAATGCAGCTTAGTTTGAAATTTTTCAATAAATTTTTTTGATAATTTTTAACATTTCGAAATAAATTTCCAAATACCTTATCTTGAATTCCAAATACCTTATCCTGAATTATTTTCAATTAATTCTTCTGAGAATTTCTATCAGAAATTTATACCCAACAGAAATTTATACCTTCTGAGAATTTCTATCAGAAATTCTCAGAAGGTATTAATTTTCAATCAAGCATATTTTAAAATGATTCTATAAATTTTCATGACAGTTAATGGCATTCAGATATAGATGCCCATTTATTTAGTAATACATTTTATAAAGGTTTTTTGATATCCAAAAGGTACAGTACCATAATTACCTAATTCGGTATTGTGGCAACTGGCGATCTACCGAATTTCGTTCGTTAGTTAACTAGTTTTTGTAAATTTAATAATAATTTAGTAAAATAAATGAATAATAATAATTAATAAGCTAATAAAGGAATAATAATAGCAATAATAATAATTTAATAATAAATTTATTTTATTTAAATTTTACAAAGGGTCTTTTATCAGTCTTTCAAGTATACATATCACGAATGTCGCGCAACATAGTCAGAAAAGAGTCCCCGCTTTTTTTAAAAGATCGCTAACATGTTTCAGGAAGATAACGTGGCTGCATTTTTAGCGTGTACCTCGAATGTCTCGGAAAATTTTAGCTGCAAAATACCCCAGGAACATTCGACGGATTGAGAGCAGGCGCCATTTGTAAGATTTACAAAATTTTCCTGATGGTTCACAGATACACTCAGTCGGAGGTCCCAATACCTAGATGAATAATCACCCTTAACTTGGATGCCAGCCACTGTAACGTTTCCGAGCTTTTATGGAAAAATAGCAAGACAGGATTGTCTTTTTATAATTTATTTAAAACTCAACAACAACTTCATTCGTGATTAAATAATGGATGAATAGCGTAAACCGTTACATTGCTATATCTTACAGAAGGGAAAAAGCGAGTTTCCCACAGAGTTCTCTGACTACATGTCTATTCAGCTCCACTGCTTCGTCTCTTCTCACAAAAGAAAAGCGAACAGCCGTGAACAAGTCGGCATCATAAAAGCATTAGGGGATAAAGACCCATTAGCCTTCAGGACATTCTTCCTGGCCGAATCGCTTACACCCTGGCTCTAAAAATGAGTTTCTTAAAGTTAGTCCAAAACAGGAAGTCTCTAATAATATCCAGCTGGTTATTTTCCTAATGATTCATTTGCTGTTACAGTTTGTCACAGCTTCCTTCCCTCCCCGAGGGGGGGGGTTTTCTGGACCATAATTACCACCATTAGAGTTCACCATATTGTTAATAAAATAAATTATAGTAAACACACATTTTTACATCAAACAGGTGTAAGTACCATGGATTAAACATGAAATTATATTGAGGGCAGTGTACAAATAATATAACATACTTAGTGTACAAAAAATACTAATGACTAATTACATTCAGACAAAACAGAGCTTACCCCTTTTTAGACAAATATTACACAATATGCATTCTTTTACTTATATAGATTTACAGAAGAACCATACAAGACAGTAAAAAATATAAAATCAATATAATATCAAGTTTTTCGGCTTAGAGCATCAGCATTTTTATTGAGTTTCCCCGAACGATGAATAATTGTGAAATTGTATGGCTGAAGAGCCAGAGCCCAACGCATTAAGCGAGGATTATTACTGGCATTAGTTCGTAACCAAGTTAGAGGATTATGATCAGTTTGCACAATAAAGTCTTGCCCGTCTAGATAATAGTGAAGTTTCTTTATACCAAACACTATGCTGGCGCATTCCTTTTCAGTGGTGCAGTACTTTTTCTCTACCTCGGAGAATTTCTTGCTCAGAAATATAATGGGATGTTCTTCTCCGTTACTAGTGAGCTGTGTTAATACAACTCCCATACCATAATCAGATGCGTCGGTTTGTAGAATAAAGGGAAGAGTAAAATCGGGTGCATATAAAACTGGGTAACTTGTTAATTTCTCTTTTAATTCCGTGAAAGCCCTTTCGCTCTCAGCATTCCACAGAATATCACCCTTTACTGATTTTCCTTTTAAAAGATCCGTCAACGGAGCGGCGATTGCTGAGTACATCGGAATATAACGGCTATAGTAGCCCGCTAATCCCAGAAATGCTCTTATATCCGTTTTAGTCTTGGGTGTTGGGAAATCTCTTATAGCTTTGGTCTTAATTTCCGACGGTTTCCGGTACCCTTGGCCTACAACATGGCCCAAATAAAGGACATGTTTTTGAGCAAAACGACATTTTGAAGGTTTAATGGTCAATTTCGCTCTACTTATACGTTTCAGCACAATTTCCAGATGCTTGAGATGACATTCCCAGGTTTTTGAAAAAATAGCCACATCATCCAGGTAGGGAACTGCAAATTCTTCGCATCCATTTAATACCTCTTGCATCATCTTGGAAAAAAAATAAGGAGCGTTTTTTAAACCAAAACTTAACCGTAATGGCCTGTAAGTGCCGAAACTGGTTACAAATGCGGCATATCTTTGAGCATTAGGGCTTAAGGGTATTTGCCAATATCCCTTAGCTAAATCTATAACCGTGATATATTTTGCAGAAGCAACTTCTTCTACCCGTTCTTCTATATTGGGTAAGGGATAGAACTGGGTACGTGTGATTTCGTTTAATCGTCGGTAATCCACACAAGGTCGAGGGTCCTTATTTGGAGCTTCTACGAGAATCATAGGAGAAGTGTAGTCTGATTCCCCCACCTCAATAATTTTTAGGTCAAGCATTCGTTGAATTTCTCTTTTTAAAATTTCATTTTGTCGATGTGACATTCGATACGGCTTAGATCGTACCGGCTTATTACTGATAACTTCAATATCATGTTCTACGAGGTCTGTCATTCCCGGCTCGTTAGAAAAACTTTGCGAATATTTATTTAATAACCTCTGCAATTGATCTCTTTGAGTAGGTTCTAATAATTCTTCCAAATTGCTACTTTTAATAACCTCAGAATAATCGTAAACGTTTGGATTTGTATCAATATTAGGAAAATCTATTTCAGTCTCAATCTGGTCAGAACCCTCTTCGCTACAAGACAGGTAATTAATTACCTCAGGTCTTTTATAATATGGCTTTAACATATTGATATGATAAATTTGGGATCTTTCTTTTTTCCCCGGTAAGGATACGATATAATTTGTTTCGGATACTTTATTTTCAACTTTGCCCGGTCCTGTCCATTGAACCGAAAGTTTATTTGCCTTAGAAGTGGCCAAAATTAAAACCAGATCACCTTCTTTAAATTCTCTTTTTATGGCATTTTTATCATACCATTTTTTTCTCCTGAGTTGTTGATCTTGCATTTTCTCAACTGCCAACTCTTGACACTTTTTTAAGCGATTTATGAGTCTAAAAACATACTCGGTTACTGGTTGTTCCTCCTCTGGTGAATCCGTCCAATGTTCGTATAACAACGTTTCTGGAGTACGCAAATTTTTTCCGTGGACAAGTTCCGCAGGTGTGAAACCCGTGCTTTCATGCGTCACAGTTCTTAAAGCAAGAAGAGCCGCCGGTAGCACCTGTTCCCAATCAGAATCAGCCTCCAAACATAAAACTCGTAATATTCTTTTTATAGTACGATGAAATCTCTCCACTGGATTAGACTGAGGGTGGTGTACCGAACTATGACTAACTTTGATACCGAAACGTTCAAAAAATTCTGTGGTCAGATTGCTCATAAATGAAGTTCCTTGATCGCACTGAATCTCTTTAGGGAATCCCATTCTGCTGAAAAGATTTAACAACGCATCCACT
The DNA here is from genome assembly GCA_000611955.2 of Stegodyphus mimosarum. Lineage (NCBI taxonomy): Eukaryota > Metazoa > Arthropoda > Arachnida > Araneae > Eresidae > Stegodyphus > Stegodyphus mimosarum. The sequence continues at coordinate 98,210 of KK115072.1, read as the reverse complement.
ATTGTAACCGAAGTTATATCTTCGATTGGAAGAGCCTCTGGATATTTTGATGCTACACATATAGCAGTTAGTATATATTTGTTTCCTTTAGATGTGGTTGGCAAGGGTCCACAAGTATCTATGTTTATTTTTGAAAATACTTCCGATATCACAGGGACTAATTTCAGAGGCGCTTTTTTTCTATCGTTAGATTTCCCCACTCTTTGGCAAGGATCACAAGTTCGAATATAAGTTTCCATATCTTGATAACATTTGGGCCAAAAAAAATATCTAGCTAGATTATCTTTGGATTTAGTTACGCCCAAATGTCCGGACACTTGTTCATGACATAAACTCAATATCTTTTCCCGACAAGTTTCAGGAATGACCAATAATTTCCGTACATTTCCTAAACGATCTTCTTGACACTTATACAGCAGCCCCTTTTCTATCTTGTAAATATTTGTCGAAGAGTTATTTTGAGAGTCTCTTGTCGCTATGTCAAAAAGCGGCTTTAAATCTTCACTCTGTTGCTGTAATTGAAGGAATTTAGTCTTGCTTATTGAAAGTAGAGGAGGTAGGTCATTGAACTCCGAAACGGGCAGGAGCGACTTTCTGTCTTCCTGTTCTTCTTGTTCCGTCCCCTGGGAAGTATAATCGTTCGCGAGGGAGGGAAAACTCGGTAGGGGTACAATATTCGTATGCTCACCCCTTTCTTTTGCTGCTTGAAGGCCTTTCTCTTCGCTATTGATCATTTGTCGGCGTTTCTGAGCCCGCGTCTCCACTGCGTTAACTTGGAAAAAGTATTCCTTATTTTGATTTTTTCCTAATTTTGCAGCCGTCCGATTCCCTAATATATAACGTCCTTGATCAAGCTCATTTCGTATGACTGCGGCCTTTGTTAATATTCGTCCAAATTCTGCTTCTATTTCAACATGTGCTAGGGGAAGACATATAGGTGATTCATCGAACGGTTGTTTTACCCAAACAGTTTCTCCTGTTAACATTGAAGGGGTAATGTATTTTTTACAGATCACATCAATGGATGCTCCAGAATCCCGTAATACAGGAAGATCGAACCCGTTAACCTTAGCCATTGTAGTGTATGGCGCTAAATAATCTTCTTCATTCTCTTGTACCCTGTTAACAACAGCCGTAGATTTAAAGTCTTTCTGAGCTTTCGGACACTGCGGCCTCAAGTGATCGATTGAGCCACAAGTATAGCACTTAAGAGGTTTACGTACTTCAAAATGACGCTCATCTTGATTTCGAAAAGTTTCTGTTTTTTTCGAAACTTTTTCCCCAGCCTGTTTATACCTTGGCGAATCTCTGAAATTAGGCTGATTTTTATTTCTCTTTTGCGACTCCGAACCATGAACTGGAGAGACCTTTTTCCGGTATTCACGTACGTTTTCATAATCTTCTAACAACTCGGCTAATTTATTTGGGGACGTTATCTTGGACCATTCATCAATAAAATGCTGGCGCACTTCGAAATTTACGCGACGCTTCATTTGATCCGTTATCATCAGGTCTTTTAAAAGTTCAAAATCATTAATTTCCAAGCCCGAGATCCATTCTTCAAAATAATTTCTTAATTCAAATGCGAAATCCCTCCAAGTGGTTTGAGCGTTTTTTTGGGTTTGCGAGAATTTGATTCTAAATTTTTCTGGGCTCAGTTTAAACCTTTTAAGAAGTATCCCTTTTATGTAAGCATAGTCATAAGCCTGTTCTTCTGGCTCTCGCATAATCAGCTGAACTATCTCTGTTGGCAAAAGTGTTAATAAAACAGAAACCCATTCTGATTGGTTTAGATTCGCCCTCTTTGCTTGGCGCTCAAACATGACTAGGTACAAACTAACATCATTCTCTTCGGGATCAAATTTTTGGATCATTTTTTGAAGTTCAAAATGGTTTCTTCTAGGCATACTTTCTTCCTTCCCATCAATTAGATCCTTAACTTTAGCGGCCTCCAATTTCATTTTGGTTATCTCGAATTCTCTTTCTTCTCTCCTAATTCTCTCTTGCCTCTCTTCGTCTTCTTTCCTAATTCTTTCTTGCCTCTCTTCGTCTTCTTTCTCGAGTCTCACTGACGTGATATTTTCCAACAGACTTTTAACTAGTTCCTCCTCGTAGGCTTCATTTCCCATAATCAGCTGTCTTAATTCTAATATCCTAAGCTGGGGTCCAACCTTTTCCCCTAACTCTTCAGCCAAGGATTTAAGGTCCTCTTTTCTAGCTTTTGCTAAGAATGCCATGATATACCCTCAACTTATACTCTAAATCTAATGAATCTCTCTCTCTCTCTATATATATATATATATATATTTTACAATTCTGAGGCTCAAAATTTAACTCTTAATTTTTTTTTCAGAACAATTTCTGGTATTCTAAACATACATTCAAGACAATTTACACTATACTGTGAACAGGATGCACTCAGTTGCAATTAGTTAAATTGAGAATTTAAGATAATACAATATGCTTTAGATAATACAATATTCACATTCAGATCATCAAAACTTTCATAGTATATTAAGGTATGCATTCAAAAGTAAATTAAAGTAAACGTATAAATACTCATAAATATCAATACAACCACAGTTTGAACGTAAGATATTAGTGATTTCTAAACTTTCTGTTAACACTTTCAACTGAAAATTTTCACTTCTCATAATTCTTACACAAAATGATAATTCATATTCTGTACTGAAAATCAAATAAACAACAGTTTAATTTTAAGCTACCAAGATTTACTTATCTTCATTTTTAACACAATGAACTGAAAATTTTTGGAATTATAATTCTTACGTACTTATATTTCTTACATGAAATACATTCTTACAAACTTATAATTCTTACATACCATAACAGTTTACATTTACTTCTAATAATTATAACGTTCAAGACGACTTAGAATTGATAATTCAGAATACCCTCTAAAAGATAGAATCTTTAGAAATATTACAATTTTACTCTTCAATTATAGAAGCATAATAGTAGCAAAACTCACAACAATTCACTCTATTAATACAACTTCAAATTCTTAAGATATTATTTAATTATAATTCCTGAATTCAAATTTCTAAATTTATACCTAAATTCTTAAATATATTTTCTTATCTGAAACATAAATATCAATCAACGCATTTGCAAGCTTCAACGAAACCAATATTTGTTAGAAAACATTTACCTGAAGTGACATAAATGACACAATAGAAATACTATAACTAATAACCTCACTGCCTCAATATAAAAAATCCAAGGTACTTACCCGCCTGGACTGTAGAGTTGAAATTCTGATTGAAGCCTGGAACATGAAAGTGTTGAATCTCACAACTTAATTCTTTTATTGGACGCTGAAGGCACATGCACTAAATTACCACACAAACGTATATCACCACACTACACTTTCCGGACACTGATAGTCCTACAACTTAAAGATGCTGAAAATCTTCGGACAAAGGCTGTCCCACTAAACTTCAAGCGAATTGAATTTCGGATCCTGGTGGTCCTCTCTTTCAGCCGGACTGACGTCTGGAATCTTCTTTAGAAAAACACAAAGCTGAATTTCGGAGCCTGACGGTCCTTTCTTTCTTCCGGACTGGCGTCTGGAATCTTCTTTATAAATCACAAAGTTGATTTTCGGAGCCTGACGGTCCTTTCGTTCTCCCGGACTGATGTCTGGAACTTAAAAACACAGAGCTGAAGTTCGGAGCCTGACGGTCCTCTCTTTCTCCCGGACTGACGTCTGGAACTTAAAAACACAGAGCTGAAGTTCGGAGCCTGACGGTCCTCTCTTTCTCCCGGACTGACGTCTGGAATCTTCTTTATAAATCACAGAGTTGATTTTCGGAGCCTGACGGTCCTTTCTTTCTCCCGGACTGACGTCTGGAACTTAAAAACACAGAGCTGAAGTTCGGAGCCTGACGGTCCTCTCTTTCTCCCGGACTGACGTCTGGAATCTTCTTTAGAAAAGCGCGGAGTTGAATTTCGGAGCCTGACGGTCCTTTTTTTTACCCGGACTGACGTCCGTATTCTTTCTTTGTTAAGCACAAGAGTTCTCGTTCGATGACCAAACTAAAACTGCTTCGTGGATTTTCATCATACCTGCTGCCACTAAATTATTATAGCTGTAACGTTTCCGAGCTTTTATGGAAAAATAGCAAGACAGGATTGTTTTTTTATAATTTATTTAAAACTCAACAACAACTTCATTCGTGATTAAATAATGGATGAATAGCGTAAACCGTTACATTGCTATATCTTACAGAAGGGAAAAAGCGAGTTTCCCACAGAGTTCTCTGACTACATGTCTATTCAGCTCAACTGCTTCGTCTCTTCTCACAAAAGAAAGCGAACAGCCGTGAACAAGTCGGCATCATAAAAGCATTAGGGGATAAAGACCCATTAGCCTTCAGGACATTCTTCCTGGCCGAATCGCTTACACCCTGGCTCTAAAAATGAGTTTCTTAAAGTTAGTCCAAAACAGGAAGTCTCTAATAATATCCAGCTGGTTATTTTCCTAATGATTCATTTGCTGTTACAGTTTGTCACACCACCCGCTGTCCTTTGATCGTAACCTAATCTGGTCAGCCCCTTATAAAAAGGCCTTTCATCAGTTAGAACGATTGACCTCAGTATAACTTCACGCTGGTTATTGGAAATAATGTTGCAGAATCTCTTCATTCCACTATGAAGAAGCGTTTTTCGAGTTTCTCGGTTGCATGTTAAACCAAGGTACTTATTGTCTTTCGAATTGTTTCTTTGGTTGATGATGTTTTCTGAGTCGGAATCCCTTGTTGACAACTCTTCACCGCTTTCATTTTTTACCAAAGAGTATGCGGTCGTTGCTGGTTTTTGATTTTCTCGCAGAAGCGACTCGTAGATTTCGACCACGTACGTACCCAGGGCCACCATAGGGCTATCGCTTTTGGAACGCAGACATTCTACGCAGACATTCTGACATTTCTACGCCGACATTCTGACAAAGGCTGAACCAATCTCAAACAGTATTCTTTGCTTTGCCTGTAAAAATCTGAGTGGTCACTTGGGAAGTACGGTAACTCCAGTAATACGCAAGCTCCATAATCCCTGATAAAGACAGTTTGTTGTTGCAACGTCTACTCATATCCTCAAAAGTAAAAAACGCGTTTAGTTCACTGATTGATAACTACGTTTGGTATCCTTTGAGGGAACATCTTAAGCTTTAGTATTCTTTCCTTTTTTCGCTTTTTCTTGTGATTCCACGAGTTTCCTCACAACAGTTTAGACAAGGAAGGAGGCTATTTTGCAATGGGAGTAATTGACTTTGACAAAGGAATTGAACTGTTGATTCATCAGAGGCTATCACTTCAGAAAACTCTCCAGCTTACACTTTTCAGGATGCGATGAAAATGTCGGGAAAAAGTTGAGGTAGCTGTATATACTAGCCACGTACTTCGTGATCTATCTCGGCCTACGTTGAATGAAGGAAGCTCTATTCTGTTTTTCTGGCAACTTTGGGGCGTTATAATTGACTTGAGTTTGTTTCTTGATTGACGCCAACCAGGGTGTTTATTTTACCGCCAGAAAGGAAGCTTATAGCAATGTTAGAGGCATAAGAAGAGAAATGAATAGTATTTTATGAAAGAACTGAGACATTGAAATTATTTTGGTACTGGTAATCTCGTTTTTAATTTGATTGAAGGGATTTAGTTGTTAAACATCAGAAAAAAAAAACTCATAAAATTTCACGCTGTAAGGAGAACAAAACATATTAAAATATAGCTTTCCCAGAGGTATATGGTGAAACTTATGTTAGCCAAATGTTGGAGTTTATTTAAAATATTTGAATTACACGGATTCTTTAATAACATGAGAAAATATTAATGAAATAAAAATAATCCATGACACTGTAACAGAGAAGTTACAAGGTTACCTTGTAGAGACATTAGGCTATTTCAAAGCAGGAGACATGAAAAATGACCAACGCCTTCGGCGGAAATCGAACCACGAACCTCTCGGTTACGCGTCGAGCATGCAGACCACTACACCACGAAGGCATGCGAAGAAAGCGAGGGAAATACCTTATAACCTGCATCTGATATCGACTATTGTCTGAATTGTCTTTTGCAATTCTAGTGACAAATAAACATATCTTTTTTTTGGAGAATCACGTTAAATTAGAAGTTAAGTATAAGAGGAAGAACTGTAAAATATTGGCATAAATTTAGATGATTCATAAAGTTGTATTTGTATATGTATTTGCAGTATATGATTTTTTCCGATTATACTATAAATGCAAGGTGTTACCAATTTTAATAGTATACAGTTGTATTCAGTTAACGTTGATGTTAATCTTGAACATTTTTAAATTTTCGGCTTAAATTATTAAAGTTTAGAGAGCTAATTTGTTTTCAAACGACATGACATTAAAGCAAAACATTTATGGGAAATCTTGAAATAATTCTCCTTTCGAATTTATAAAAATTGAAAATAAAAACAATTTTTTTTAGTTTGAAAATTTGATTTGCGCTGTGACACTACAATTTAGCGGACGCAACTTTTTTTCAAGTAAAATTACAAAAATAAAATAAAATAAAAAACGTTTTATCAATGTTTTATATGACAATAGCTTTTTGAAAGAATTGCTTGAACAAGCATTCGTAAATCTTAAAAATTTGGAAGTGATATTGTTTTAAAATTCTGACACTGATATTATTGAATTACACAAGACATTACAAATAATGCTAACTCTTATAATACTACTATAGGAAACTGGTTCGCAGGAACTGTTAAGAAATTATTAGTATGCAATTAATAATTATTATGCGATTGAAATGTACTCAGATTTGTGGATGATTTAGCTGAAAATTCTAAGCATTATTCATGAATTCAATAGTTTCAGAAACTAAAGTTATTCAAGAGTAACTATGCATTGAAATAAGTTGGGTGGACTGCAATCATATAATTAAAGTGTTGTTAAAAATTGTTAGTGGCTAAACTTTGTAAGGTTTTAATTTAAACTAACAAAGTTTTATTTTAATTTGCCTTTTTCTATCTGTTCTTATTTCAACTTCTCGTTAGAATAAGCGCGCGTTTCAGCTTTATGCTAATTTGAAGTGGAGCCAAGTTTTATTTAAACGGTAGGTAGGAACCTCTCAGTGTTAAGTATCTAGAAGTGGGGTGAGTCTTTTATTTTGGTTTTTCCTGGTCAGGATAGTTAGGAGTTCTCAGGTAATATGTTTGTATTAGTGTAATTGCGGACTAGTGTAGGACGCGTAGCATTGATATGGATAGGTTAACTGAGAATTTGGCTGAACTTCGGTTCAATGATATTAAAAATACCCCGATTGAGGAGCTACAAAAACTGAGAAAAATAAGCATAGCGGAAATTGACCGTTTACATGCTACTAAAGCCGAAGATCTTGAGACACGCGATAGAATCGCGAAATTGGCCCGCTTAATTGTGTTTATGGAAACGCGTATAAAAGAAATTCCTCTTGAAAAAGAACTTAAAGAAAAACAGGCCGCTGAAATAGCGCAGAAAGAAAAAAGAAAATTCAAAACACCGACAAACTCGCGAAGCAATTCGCCCGCTCGAAAATCCACCTCCGTAAAGGGAAAGAAAAAGCAGCAAAAAGATAATGAGGGATTTATTTCTTCTAGAAAGATGCATAAACGCACCTTATCCGCTAGTGATAATGAGGAAGGTCCCATACACAAAAATAAATTTTCGGATCTCAATCCTGGAGATAATATGGATACAGAAAACTATGAAAATAATGCAGGATTTGTTCAACCTAAGAAAACTGCATGCCATATCCCCCCGTAAGTATTAGAAGACTATAGCGGGAACTGGGATAAGTTAAAAGAAGAATTGGAGGCTTTATGTACTAAAGTCAAAGGAAATTTGACACGGTTATTACAGGATCGTGGAATACCATTTCACACATTCTCTATTAGGTCAGAAAAGCCGATTAAAGCGGTTACTAAAAAACTGCCTAAAAATATCGACCAGGAGTTGCTGAAGCAAGAAATTTTTAATTTAGGAATTCTTGTTTCGAAAATTAAACAGATTAACAGCTACAAAGGCACTCCCCTGAATATGTATGTTGCCGAGTGAAAGCGTACCCCAGAGGGGAAAAAGATCTATGATGTCACCTTTCTTAGAGGCTTAGATGTGAAAGTAGTTAATTACAAAACCAGGCCAGGTCCCGTGCAGTACCATAAGTGTCAGCGCTATGGACACACACGAAATCTGTGCTACTATAAGGCCAGATGCCTGAAATGTGCTGCTGTGCATGAGACTTATATGTGCAAGCAGAAAAAGGAAGAGAAAGCTCCGGTCTGTGTCCTCTGCGGGGGACCTCACGTGAGTTCTTACAAAAGGTGTGAAAAGCACCCTGACAATTTAGCCAAAAAGGCCAAGAAACACTCCAAAACAGCAGAGAACAAAAAGCCTAAGATTAACCTTACAAAAGAGGATTTTCCGCCCTTGTCGGGTGATAAAAATGATCAAAATACCGCTCCCAAAAAATCATGGGGGACCCAAGAAAAATGGTGATTCTGAAACAACTAAAAATAGTGATGAACCATCATTTTTAGATTGGATCAAAGAGCAGTTAGGTATGGCGAAGCAATATCTACAGAAATTTAAATGTGCAAAAGGTATCTTTGCAAAATTTGAAGTAGGCATGGAAGCCTTCGAATACTTTACTAACCTGGATTATGGATTTTAGTTCATATCCAGATGTTA
>KK115072.1:76011-88425 GCA_000611955.2 Stegodyphus mimosarum | reverse complement strand
AGAAACAACCCAAAAGTAAAGAACCGTTACATCAAATGAGGAGAATATTCCAATCCGAGAAGAAAAAGCAAATCTCATGGCCGACGTACTCGAAGATGTATTTAAGCCACATCAATTTAGAAAATAGTGAACATGAACAAGAAGTAGAAGAAACAGTTACTCAGTTAAAAGATCGCATCCGGCAAGATTTTATAAAATTCACTACCCCAATTGAAGTGCGTGCAATTATCCATAATCTAAAAACACGAAAAGCAAGCGGCTTTGGTTACATAAGTAATACAGCGCTTAAAGCACTTCCACGTAAATGTATTGTGCAGTTAACACAGATCTTTAATGCTTGCATAAGACATGCACATTACTCACAACAGTGGAAGCACTCAATTATAATTACTCTGCCCAAGCCAGGAAAAGATCACAAAGATCCAAGAAATTATCGACCCATCAGTTTATTGCCATCAATAGGGAAAATCTTTGAAAGAATATTGAATAAAAGATTAACAGATCACCTAGAACGATTGAAACTCATAGATAAAAATCAATTCGATTTTAGACGCGGCCACAGTACAGCTCACCAAATTTTAAATTTGGTAGAATACACTGCTGATAATTACCAGAGAAAAAGAGCAGTCGCTGCGTGCTTCCTCGACTTCGAAAAAGCATTCGATATAGTGTGGCACGCAGGGCTGTTTTACAAGCTCACTAATTTTATGCTGCCTGTAAGCTTAATATATCTTTTCATGTCCTATTTAAAAAGAAGGACGTTTCAAGTGAGATACGGATCTTCTCTGTCAGCAAAAAGAATTATTTATAGCAGCGTCCCTCAGGGGTCAATTCTCGGTCCAAAATGTTTTACAATCTACATGAATGATCCCCCCAATCCTCTGGAAGCAAGGACTCTGAAATATTTAGATGATACAGTTGTTCTGACCACCTCAAGAAACCCCAACTTGCTATTAATAACCTACAGTTTAAAATTAACATCATTAACAAGTGGTGTCAGTTATGGAAGATTTCTTTAAACCCTACAAAGTGCTGCGTTATTTTATATCGCCGGTACAGAAGACTCAGGCCTGTTGATACCAAAATCTCCATTAATAATGTTATTAATCCGAGCGCCAGCTCTTACAAATACCTGGGTGTATATATCGATGAACGTCTTAATTTTCATGATCACATGACGCACGTTATCAACAAAACTAACGCCGCATATATGGCTTTATATAGTTTGCTGGGGCGGAAATCTACCTTAAATATCAGAGTGAAAAGAATCTTATTCCTTACATTCATTAGACCCACCATGATATATGCAGTACCGGCCTGGGCTACCGGAAATAAAACTGATCGAAATAAACTGAACTGTCTTCAAAAAAAAATTTTAAGATCCATAGCAAACGCACCATGGTACGTGCGTAATTCTATTATCCACGCTGATCTAAAAATCACGCCAATACAAGATGCAATCCTTACCTTAACGCATAAATTTTTTACCTCGATGGAAAATTCAGCATATCCAGCAATCAGACAAATTTTTAATTATGATCCTACTGAAGAGCACGTTATTAAAAGACTACGTACCATCCATCATAATTCTTCCTGGTGGTGATATAAGTATTGTAAATAATTACTGAATGTGTATTTCACTGTGTATATCACATCATCATCTCATGGACTTACGCATTTATTGAGGCCTGGCAAAGCAGGTTAAGGACTTAGCCCATTATCACCATATTTAACCAAGATTTTTTCAATTTTCTTAAGTTAACATTATTAGTACTAAATGAATTTGAATAATAAGTGAATATTAATGTATTGTATATAGTTATTGCAAATTGTATTTTCATCTATGCAAAATATCACCGGGAAGATTTTAAGATTTTCTGTGTTTACGATTTGACGGCGCTCATCACGTGACCCTCTCCACCCCTTTTGTGCATATATTGCAAGTTTCTAAAATTACTGCAAATGTTTTACAAGATTTACTATTTTTCTCTGCTTTAGAAGATTGAATATTATTATTTTCAAGAACAGTTACTGCAAGATATTTTCACATTTATTAAATATATCCATAAATTGTGATTTACTTTATTATTAATTCGACCAATCAGAATGCACAAGTGTGCTTTACTCCGATTCGTCCTTTGCTAGCATGTGCTTTCAGTGTGACAAGACTGTGTTTGTGTTACGCGTTTTACTTCACTATTGACTGGACTCGTTGTATGTTGACCGAGCAGTGCTCATTTATTCGGACTTTGTGTTTTTGACCGGAGCCGATGCTTAACTGCGGACTTTGTGTGCCATGACCGAAGCCTTAGATCGAGCCAATTATGCCAAATTTTACACCAAAAAGCGATGGATACGTACCTTATATGTAATGCCTTCAAATGCTATCACATTTAACGTAGCTTCAATGTTTACCACAAAGAAATACTGCTAAAATTGCAAGTCATCTGAATGCCATCATAATTTAACATCGTATATTGCTATCTCGGATATGCTCATCATACTAATTGGAGATTTTCAAAATCTTCAAATGCTCTTTCCCGACAACTTCGCTGCTGTATTCACGTCCACGGACGATAGGTGTAAATCAGTTACACCTTAATCATCATTCAAGCAATTGGCCCAAGGGCGGAAATTTAATGAAGAGTGAAGATCGTAATAGTCATGCTTTGTCTTAAACGAAACGATCTACGATCTCTCTCAGTGTGAGAGAGCTTTTAGTCTCAGACCACTGCTACTTTGTTCGACGTTCGCCTGACAAGCTAGTATTTAAATTCTAAGCCGTAGCGCTGTTACGCTATTACTTATTGAAGTAATTCTAAGTGCGTTAGTATTAGTTAAATCTTGCTACGCACCATTTAGTTTAGAGGCCAAGGCTCGCGTTTATAGTTCTGTGAGCAACGACTACTTAATTTCTAATTAGCTTTAGTTTAAATTATCTGATTGTTCAGTTTAGACCCAAGTGCGGTCATTATTTACTGTATCCCTCCCGAGTTGGGAAGTGGCTGTATATAATTGTGGTTTAATAAAAGAGGATTTTAAATCCTTCTGAAATGCAGTTCTTCTACCACTTAACCACAGTTTTCTACCACAGAACATAGCTGCATTCAGCTCCCTGTTCAAGATCAGGACTTAAGGTTTTCACGAAGATGTTAGCCAAGAATATGCACCGAACACTCAATCCTGACAACTTCCCTATTAAAAAAAACATTTGAATATTTGTTGCCGATAGGCAGGTTTCAGTATAGTAGTTAAATTCAGTTCAAATAATATAAATTGAATGTATCAAAATATATAAGCTGAATAAAATATTTGGTTTAAAAATGGAAGACTTTAAAAAAAAAACATTAATTTGAAATGACGACGTGTACCTTTACGGTGAAGTTCACTACAGAAATTTCTAGTTATTGATGTCATTAGTTGCTTTGCCACTATTGTGCATTCGAATCATAGCAGGTTTATAAATTCTTTTTTAAAATTGTTGCTCTTTTTGTTACATGTACTTTGCTACTCTCTTAATTCTGACAAACCTAAACTGTTTGACAAATTCTCATAAATTTCCTATGCTCTTGAAGCAGAAGATACATTAAAATTAACTGAACATATGAATCTCCTGGCTAAAGCATTTAGAATTTTGAAGCTACTAACATCTTTACATTTATACACAGTATGGTATCTAACACAGGGCTGGATTGAGACTTTTCGAGGCTCGGCGAACTGTCGTGTCGGCGAAACAACGGCGGCAAACGGCTACTAGGAAGGTGAAAAGTCCTAGACCAAGTGATTCGTATTTCTGGCTGCTGTATCGTTCGCTGAGTTGCAATTTCAGAGAAGGTATCAATTTTTGTTATCATATATATCTGTGGCATATATCGGGACACTCAAATTACATGGCAACCCGAAAGTCCTCTGATTTGGTTTGGTGGAAGCGGAAGAGGAATGGGATGCTTTCGGGCTCATACTTTAGGGCTATCTCCATGAAAACTGAGACTGAACTGGAGAATGTTTTACTGCCAAGGCTTGGTGGACTTAAACCCATGCCGAAAACAGGGGTAAATCGAAGGGGATTAAATCAGATTGCAAGAAGTATAGTTCGACAGTCTCAAACGCAACCCTGGCTGGCATTCTGCCAAAGCATATAGACTCTTCCAAAAGGGGCGTTATTGCTTGCTGCTACATGAAAGGTCACGTGAAAGTCTTCTCTTCTCAGGAAAGACAGAATGGAGGGAAAGAAAGTCTCCATCCTTCTACCCTATTCTGAGAATAATTCGGTCCGAATGGCGCATGCGTGTTTGCGCTCATGGTCGCGGATGAGGCGGTCGAACTATACTTAATCTGGCTCCTTTATTTTATCCAACTATCCTGTACAGTGTTAAGAAGATAGTCGTGCGCATCTGTGTAAAATTTGGGTCGAGTATCATCTTGTACAATGTAAAATGGATCATAGCCAAAGGGACTGCAAAGTTAATGTCCCCAGCACATCTCCAAATAAGCCTGGCACGAATTGTGGCTTCGAAACGGAAGATCGAATCAGTCCCTTGGATAATAACCTTCACCAGACATTGAGTCCTGGTAATGTGATCGTTTGCTCGACATAATACGTTGATTTTGCACAGCCAGGAGACATAATTATGCCAGTTAACCATGACATTTAAATTTAAACTGTACACTGACTTCTCAGATAGCAGCACATTGCTAAAGAAAACTAGCGTTTTTTACGTGCGTAAGGAACCTGCACAAATTTTAATTTTTGCCACGGTCATCTTCATTCAATGCATGTATTAAGTTATCTAACGTACATTTATCACTGCTACATCCTTTTCAAACTTATTCGTGAAGGCGAGTTTACTGCTGTTAGCATTTCACTTTTATATTCCTACCTCAATTGTCATCGCACTTCAATAACATTCTCTACCTTCCAATAACATTTCAGAGCGTTTTTTTCGCTGCCCGAATTTTGCAGTCATGTTTGCACCATAACTGCACTTTCTAGAATGATAATATAACAACCCAGAGCATATCACGCTGTTTAACCTGACGTCACAACACTAATGCCGTCTGTTACTAAGCCATCGTGCTATATGTTCAACTCGTAGCCAATCGATTTAGAAGTGCATCTCACTTATAACATGTTCTTAACCCTCCGCGTACGGCCCCCGCAATTTCTACGGGATATAAAATCCGTCTCGTAATACAGGTCGCGTGCAAATAGCGTGCGTAATTCTATTTCTCTTATTTGCAATACGGATCCAGCTTTTACTCCGTGTAGGCTGAGACTTGTAATATTCATATTTCAAGTTTCGTTTTGCACGTAGATGGCGCTACAGGTTTATATCATTGTAAGAGAGTCCTATTGTTTCTTCACAGCGGAACACGATCGACGCTGTTGCTTCTTTCATTGTGAAATGATAAGAAAATAGTAAATGGGATTAGTTCTTTTCATGATGCGTTATCTGTTTCAGTTTATTCAGTGACGGCAAAAGAAAAGCTAAAGCCAAAAGTGGTTTATGATTATAACTTTACAATGGATGGTGTCGATAGATGCTATCAGGAGATGTCGTGCTACCCTAGTACCCGCAAACAACTTCTTAAATATTACAAGAAAATATTTTTTCATATATTTTATCAAGCAATGTGGAATTCGTATATAATATACAGAAACATAAAACACGAAGAAATCCATTCTTGATTTCAAGCTAGCTTGGAGCGAGGAAATCTTTGACAAATACTCTTCTGCTACATGCTCATCAATACGGACTAGTGTTGATAATATGAAATTTATTCGTTTTGTAGTGAAGCATTTTTGCAAGTCACATACCACCAAATTCTATAACAAAGAAACCTAGAAGGCAATGTGCTGTATGTCGCTCCAATAAAAAAAATGATGTAAAAATGCGTAAAGAGACTCTCATTTGGTGTGAAGAATGTAAAGTTGGATTATGTTTAGAGCCATGTTTCAAAAATTACCACACTAAAAAAAATTATATAATAATAACTAATATTATTAGCTGTATAAATTAGTTAACATGCATATTTATCAAAATTAAAAAGATCCTATGTATATTTTTATTCCATGCACTCTAAATTGAGCTAATATTGTATGCCTTTCAAAATTAAAAAAACTATTAAAATTTCCGCATTATACTAATTTTGTTCACAAAAAATATGAATAGTAATATATGTAGGTAGAGAAAAAAACCGCCCCGTATTTCAGGACTAGAATGTTTCAAAATTCGAGCAGTACGCTAAGGGTTAATTACTTTAAAGGTGTTTAATTTTTCTTTATGCAAGTGTCCCTAATGTAGCCAAAGTGCCTCATTATTGCCTAAGCTCGCAAAGCTCTGAACTTTCTGAGATCTCCTTTATGGGGCCCCAAATTATCCCATAACTCCTCATAGTGTTTTTCTGCAATGAAAATTAGAAAAAAGAGCTTTAGAATTCCTTGAAAATTCTGCTCCAAGGACCCCAGAATATCTTAATTGTACCCTGATTACCTGGCAAACGAGAGAATTCGATTTAATTTTGTAGGTTTTTCTCATCAACTGAGGATTTATTTTCATAACGACGCTAATAATATTTTGCAAATTTGTCTCTAGTGCTTTTTTTCTAAAAAAAAATTTACGGAAAATCTCAGTTTGACTTAAGAAAATTATAACTTGATATTGCCGTCCAACCGGGGATAGTGGCTAGCGACGTTGACTGCTGTACCGAAGGTCCGTATTCAAATTCCGGAGAAGACATGGACGTTTGTAAATGCATAGTGTCTACGCGGCATGGAGGGGGGCCTCTAAATACGCAGCAAGCTGAACGTCCTCTCGAGAGCAGGGGAAGAGATCTAGGAGACGTTCGGACTCGTCCCTCACGGAGTGATTTCCATCAAAATTGGGGACGGAACTGTGCAAAGTCGTACTGTCACATGTTTGGGCTCAAGGCCCTTACCAACGACAGGCGCAATCTTGCAGTCCTTGCCAGAGTGAATTTCGTGGGCTAGTTCTGATGTTACTGTCATATAAGTCACAACAACATAATTTTATAGTTCAGATCGGAAAAGCTAATTGCCACCAATTAAAAAAACATTTTTAACATTTCAACTTTTTTGAACATGCATACCTACATTGCATAACTCACAGTGCTTTCCAGACCGGCATAAGAATATGTCCACTAACGCCTGTCTGATTCTTCTGCTTTGTTGTCGGTGTCATTAGCCAGATTCGTTCCTTCAAAAACGATGAATTTACATACGGTAAAGACTTAAATAATCTTGAAAAGGGGACTTACTAATTTATGAATATTAAGTTTACTACAGTGCAAAGAAGCTCTTGTCGAACTCACTGTTAAATTTATCAGTGACATCATACCCACTTGTTGAAGCAATAACGTTCTTGATATCGTTTGAAAGAAGCATAAAACATAACGAATTCTTTTTTTTCTCCAAGATACCCAGGAAAACCTTTTGGATTTGTCTATCAAAAAGTGTTTCATATAAGTTAATTATTTCATTTTTTTTTCCAAAAGTTAATGGGGATATTTTGGCCGAGTGTTAAAATCCAGCTTCTTGGTCCATTATGGAGTTTCAGCATCTTCTTTTGCTAAAAGTCGGTCCTCCATCCAGTCGTTTTCAAATCTTCATAAAATTTTGCTCGATCGTCACTATTTCCTTGTCTATGTCTTTCCCCATTTTACAGTGAAGTTAAGCAGTTCGACTGAAATAATTAATATCAAAGTCTTTATAATTTCGAAATGGTGTAGTAAAACCAGTGAGCATATCAGTAGACCTTCAGATGAGTATACAATTTATAATACCTTACTTTTCCATCCCTGCCAGGAAATACTACTACAACTCTTCCTAATTTCAGAAATGTCTAGGTACCTTATCATTACTAATGCAGTATCATTAAATTCAGTAATTTTACCTGTAGGCTTAACATAATGGAGAGATCTTAGCATTAAAATATATTCTTTTTTGCATTTATTCCAACACACACTTAGCAATTTTTCTCGATAATTAAATCTTCTAATTAGCATTTCAGCTTAACTAAACTGTAATCACAATTAAGCTTGGCAGGAGGCAAACTATTGACTCTGCGCTTCAATAGCATATGATCTGGAGTTAGAAGCATATGCTCCTGTAATTCAGAATAAACATGTTAAAGGACGAGTGTTAAACATACCTTCAATTTCAATAATTAGAGTTTCTAACTCGTCTCGATATAAAGTAGTTTTTCTTAAAGTTTTTCGTAAAGCAAGTTTTATAGATCTGCTTAGTCTTTCCTGCAAGTCACCCCACCACGAAAGCTTTCTCAGCTATGTAGCACCATTGGATTTTGTGGGAGGCGTAAAAGTCTTTTACTATTGGATGACTAATGACAGTCTTTTACTATTGGATGACTAATGTTTGAGTTCAAGTTATGATTGCTTGAAAACTTTGGCATTATCTGTCGAAACTTAAGAACACAGGCCTGACGAGCAATGAAACATCGAAAAGCAAGAAGAAATGTTTCTGAGGTCATGCTGTCAACAAACTCTACATGAAGAGCTCGCGTTACGTCACAAATAAACAACACGATATAGATTTCTCGTCACTGTCTTTGGTATAAAGTGGTCCACCGCAATCTCTGCCTGCAACAGAAAAGGGAGGTAACTCATCTATTTGATTTACTGGGAACGAAGCAATAACTTGAGCACCAGGAGAACAATTGAAACGTTTCCACAGAATACATTTTCCTAACATATTTTTAACAGTTTGACTATCTTTAATTATCCAGTATCTTTCGCTTATTTCTATCAAAGGTTCAGAAATTCCACCGTGAAACTCTTTGCTGTGTGCATCTCACACTAACAAATTCACGAAGGGATATTTTTCAAGCATAATAATCAGATGTTTTAGCAGGTAAGTAACTTTTGACTTTTGGAGGTCTTCCATCAACATGCATTATCCCGTCCTGATTAAGAAAGGGATTCAGTTCTAAATTTGATGAAGTCTTTGAAGTTGTTTTCCCTGTCTTAAACAAGGCAGATCTTCAGTAAAAACGTCTCTTTGAACATTTTTTATCCAAACTATTTCAGCATCATTAAGTCCTTCAGCGCTTGTTCTTTATACTGTTTAGTTTTATTTCTAACGTTGTACGTGAATCGGAATACCCAACTGGTAACACGATATAATTTTCTAAAACTATTTTATATATTCAGATCCAGTAAAGATGTCACATTCGATTGAACTTCGCACACAGAAAATGATATTTCATGCAATTTAGTTCTTTTTTCGCAATGTACTTCTGGAGAAAGATCCAGACAAATTTCATAACTAGAGCTTTTTGGCCACTCCTTTTTCTTCTGCCGAAGCTATTCCGGATCTTGTAGTCAAATCGGACTGAATATAAGCTTTTTCATGGTCGCTCCTCGAAATATTTATTCTGGGGGATTATTCTTTCCCTTTATAGTGACGCCAATCAGCAGGATCAGTTCCAGACTGAATTTCGGATACTCGGTTCGATGCAAAAGATTTCCATTTTGAAGCCTTCCCTTTAATCCAATGAAGAGTGATTAAGAAATCACTCCACAAATAGACGTTTGAAACAAGAAACTTCAAATTTGTTTTCAAATTTTGAAAAAGTGTACAAAGAATAACAACTCCCATTAGTTCAAGCCTTGGTAGTGTCAACCTACTCAGTGGTTCAATTCTAGATTTTGCAGTGATAAAACTCGTGTAAATGCAAACGTCACTTAACACATAATGAAAGTACTCAACTGCTTCTGAAAGCTCTAGGACTAGCGCAGGAATATATATGCAGTTCTAATTCTTTCACTAACTTCAATGGAAAGAAGAAATATTTTCTTTTGATTGTCAAATCTTTCAGAAGATGAATCTGAAAGCACCAATTTTCCCGCTTTTTCTTCAATGCGGTTGATAGTTGATCGTCCCATTTGAATCCAATTTCCCATATTTCTTGCAAAAATAATTTTATGAGAACAATACAAAGTGAAGCAGTTCCCACAGGATTAAATAACCGTTTGAAGTAAACTACGTTTTGAATTCTTCAAATCATAGATCATGTGAACAAGAGGATTCACATCTTCTTCCGTGTTCCATATTATGTCTAAAACCTTCAAATGACGTTCGTTAGCTTCCCTCACGTCAGACATGTCTCGTTCGCGACATAAATTTCTCAGCTGTTTCTTTTAAACTTTCGTAAATGCATGTTCGCAATTTTTACAGCGCTTTGTGAAAGTTCTGAAGCTTTCTGTATTGTATTTGCACCGTCAAAAAGCTCATTCACATAAATTGCCGAGTTAAGCATTTCAAAAGACTCACTTCGTGCATGTTTATACTTTTGAATAAGATATTTAATAGTCGCAGCAAGGATAAATGGGTTTGATGTCACCCCAAAGGGCATGTGAGCCATTCGTAAAATTTTGAATTATTTTCATCTGGAAACCAGAAAAGTCGTAAGTAGTCTCTATTCTCTTCCGCTATTTCTATGTCGAAAATTCACCCTGAATATCACAGCAGAATTCATATTCATATTCTCGAAATCGTAAGATTATATCTAAAATTCTGATTCTGGCAATATTTGCACCCAATTTGACGATTCGTCGAAAACTCATCAGCCTTTTGTAGTGTCCTCTAGCGTCCTCTATCCAACCTTAGAACCGCTGAATGAGGCATATGACAAGAATTCCCTTCTAAGCTGGAAGGATGTTCCACAATGACATTCAGCTTTAATTGTTCCTTGTGTGTTCTTATTACAAACCCCATCATTTTCTTTCATTTTTGTACGTACGTTATGAAATCATTTTGCTACCATGAAGTTGTTAGACAAGTTTTCTTGTTTTCCTTCACAGAATAATTTGTACACATTCCATTTTCATATTTTAAATTACTTTCAAATTAAGAAATAAATTTTTAATTAGATTTGAAATTACAACTGTACGTATCATTTATCCCTATTGAATCTACCTGCCAAAATTGAGTTAGTTTTTTATTCAATGCGGCGCAACATTCAATTTTCATAATAGAAATGTTTTGCTTCGAATTTAAATCTGATGAAGGGATCCGACCTTGTACAACGCTTCCGAATAGAGTGTCACCGAGCAGACTACCAATCAAATACAGAGATGTGTTTAATCGTTTCTTTTCTCTCGAATGAATATCCTCAAAATATTGCGCTCCAATAAGCAGAGACAATTCATTTCTTAACGATTTACTCATGCTTGACAACTCAATGTTCATTTCGTAAGCACCTACATTCGTTTATTATGTGATACTTTAAACTGCGATCTAGAACTACAGTCGCTCAAAACAGTTTCAACCGTTATTTTATTCAGGATCACTTGAATACAAAGAGACACTACATTATATGCTTTCTGTATTTGCATTCCAGAGCCAAAAGTAAAAAATGCTAGACTTTCTTAAATAAGGTATTTTCTCCCTCCTTCCAGCATGCCTTCGATGTGTAACGGTTAGCCCACTCGGCGCGTATATGAGAGGTCCAGGTTCGAGTCCCGGCGAGGGCGTTGTTCATTTTTCATGTCTTCTGCTTCAAAAATTCTGATGGCTCTACAGTGGTGCCCGAGCTAAAAGGTGGTGGATGATGATTCTTAACCACCAGGATTTGACGGTTGGGTCCCCTAATCCCAAATCACCCGTTAAAAGAGGGAATATATAAGGTAATTTCAACACAGAACCATGAAATTGCTTAAAAGGGCTGCTTACGATCAGTACGATGAAAACCCAATTCAGCAGAAATATCAGCACCTTGACGTCAGAGGGTAGTCAGAGCACACAACACATTAGGGATCAGCCTTCGCAGTTCAAGGGAACTTAAAAAGAAGAAAGAAAGGTGCATTTCCGGGCATTCTTCTACAAGTGAGCTTGTACGTACAGTATGGCTACAGGAAAACATCAGGATGCCTTTACACGTCATAGAATGATTGTACAGCTTGAGGAGGGGCGTAGTTTGACGTCTGTCGCCCAAGACTTTAGAACTGATAAAGTGTTATTTCAAGCTTGGAAAGCCTTCAAAATTACAGATACAGATGTAAGATTGATTGCAAGTGGTCGGCCATGATAAACAGTGGTGACTGATAACGATATATCGCCCTACAGGCGAAAAGAGATCGAAACCAAACAGCGGGCAATATTGCTCAACAATTGCGCATGGCAAATGGAGACAGGTCTCTCAGTTTACTGCTGCCCGACGACATTATAAAGGTGGCCTGTTTGCCTCCCGTCCTGAACGCTCTATACGATTGCCGGTTGCCAGCAGCCGATTGGCCGCATCTTTTACAGTGGTGTAAAAAACATACCTACTGGGCACTTCATCAATGGAGTCATGTCCTTTTTATCAATGTGAGTCGTTTTAGTCTGACAAACGATTCTTAGGGCCATTTGATATAGGACAGGATTCATTCCAC
>KK115072.1:65136-75941 GCA_000611955.2 Stegodyphus mimosarum | reverse complement strand
ATGGAGAAACATTATGAGGAATGGACGGATGGAGCTTCATATTTTTGACAAAGGTTGACTTATCGAAGTTCGTTACTGTGATGAAATTATTTTCCTTCGCATGCAACTTTTCCGGGGTGCCATTGGTCTAGACTTTATTTTTACGGATGACAATGTACGGTCACCCAGGAAAAGGCTTATGGTGCGGCTATTTACATTCGTTGTATTACCACTGATGGAATGAATTATTCCAATCTCCTTTGTAGTAAATCCAGAGTTTCTCCTGTAAAGTCTGTTACAATTCCACTTCTTTAATTGTGGGGAGCATTAATTCTTTGCAGAATTGTGTCAAAGGTAATAACAGCTCTGCAGCTAAGTATCGATAATGTTTATTTGCGGTGTGATTTGACCATTGTTCTAGCATGGATAAACACTCCTGCGCACAAGCTCAAAACTTCTGTGAGCAATCTAATTGCTGAAATTCAGACTTTGACTAAAAAATTCAAGGGGAGTCATGTAGAGTCAGAGGAAAATCCAGCGGACATAATAACCCGAGGAGCAGACACTAGTTAATTTTTGGCTAATTCTTTGTGGTGGTCAAATCCTTCAATCAAGAACTTCCATTACCAGAATGCATTCCTTATTCTTCGGATGAGGAGTATTAGAAGAAACTGAAACAATCATCGAATCCAGTTCTGACATTGACAATGAATGAACATTTTATCGACTCTTTTCTGAAACTTTCTAATAATTTTCCTAAACTAATCAGAATTCTCTGTTTTATTTTCAGGTTTATCTTAAATTGTAAATCGCAGGATAAGATGCAGAGATATTTAGCTCTGATGCAAAAACCTGAGAAATTTCTTGCACGGAATGCTCAATTAACTGTCTTTAATTCGGAAATGACAGCTCTTCGGCGAAGTAAACCTATTCCTGCACAAAGTAAGTTAAAAGATCTTGACTCTTTTCTAGATGAGAATTTTCTTTTAAGAGCTGAGGAAAGGTTAAAAATCTCAAGCACAGGATTTACTTCATCAGGTGCTTTTGAAGTATTGGCCCATTCACAGCAAAGGCTTGGCTCGTAAAACAGTTCATACTTGTATGATTTGTTTTGAAAACAACCAATTGCAATATATCAGGTTATGGGTAATCATCCCCCAGAGCCTATAACTCCAACTTCACCCTTTCTTAACTGTGTCGTTGACTTTTGCGGACCATTTCATGTACAATTCAAAGGTCAACGTAAGGACATTTTTTCTAAAATTTATGTTGCTGTATTTATATGTTTATCTACAAAAGCAGTCCATTTGGAGGTTGTAACAGACTTGATGTCTGAAGCCTTTATTGCAACTCTTAAGCAATTTTGTGTGAGAAGAGGGAAAATCTCCTCCGTCATTACAGATAATGCTACAAAGTTTAAGGGAGCTTATACAGAGTTAAAGCGTTTACAAAAAGTAATCAGAAAATCAGATGAACCAGATCCAGCTATTTCACCTCAATTCGTAATGTGGAAATGAATTTTCCCTAGATCACCGAATTTTGGTGGATTGTGGGAAGTGAGAGTTAAATCTTTTAAGTACCATCTTAGAAGAACTATCGGATGTGCTAAGGTTACTATGGAAGAATTTCTCACAATCATTACTCAGATTGGAGGGATTTTAAATTCGCGCCCTTTAAGCCCAATGATTAATGATATTAATGAATTTCACGTTTTAACGTCAGGAAATTTTTTAGTTCGTCGTCCAATCACGTCTATACCAGAGTCTGGACTTATTGAAATTACTGATAACAGGTTATCAAGGTGGCAGCGCACAGCAAAGTTTCTTCAAATAATATTGTTGCGTTTTACGGGTTCGTGGATTTGAGAGTATCCGATGAAAACACGATGCAGAACAATAAAAAGCACAA
The DNA here is from genome assembly GCA_000611955.2 of Stegodyphus mimosarum. Lineage (NCBI taxonomy): Eukaryota > Metazoa > Arthropoda > Arachnida > Araneae > Eresidae > Stegodyphus > Stegodyphus mimosarum. The sequence continues at coordinate 74,054 of KK115072.1, read as the reverse complement.
TTTATTTACAAGAATCACTGTTTACAGCACAGTTCCAAAATTACCTTTAAAAGCATCGAAAATCTACAATAAATACGCTGAAACAATCAGCAACATAGCTTCAGGCTGTAACTGTAAAGGTAGCTTCACGGCAACACTAAACTTATAATAAACACCGTGGAACAATCACCAATACACTGTCAAGGTACACTGTAAAGGTAGCTTCACGGCAAAGCACTATCTCGATCGCTTTCCGTTCTCGCGTAGCTTAGCACTCACAGTAAGCAGCTATTCTCACACTTCTCACAACTAATCACACTCTGCCGGCTCTCAGAAACGCAAGGGTTTATATAGCTTTTCATTAGGTTCCACAGGTTTCGAGAAATATCTCGACAGGAAATTATTCTAGAAGCTTCCCGATTGGACCATGGGATATCGCCAATTTGGTCGCCAAATGGGCGATAAAGTCGCCAATCTGGCAACCCTACCATACACTATTTTATGGCAACCCTAGTGCTATGCCGGAAAGCTTACATACAGGCGCAACCGCCGAATTTTTCGCAACAATATGGAAGCGCTGACAAACAGATTACCTCAATCATTTGCAACAGGGCAATAAATAGCAATTTCAGAAATCCAATGTACAAACAGGTGCAATGGTTGTACTTAAGGATGAGAAGTTGCCTCGGTGCGAATGGGCCTTAGGTAGAATTTTAGAGACAGTCCCTGGTACAGAGGGTAAGGTACGTGTAGCTAAAGTTAAAACTGCTTCAGGAATCTGCCCTAAATCTATTTCAAAGATTTGTTTATTGCCAATTTAATATTCAAGTTTCTACTGACTTTTTATATATTTGGAATCAGTTTATACATTACAAGAATTTAATAATGATTGTATGTTTAAAATAATTATATGGTTTATTTTGAAATGTATGTGTATTGTAACATATTTTATGTCAACTTATATATCGTTTGCATAATTACTGTTCTCAAGTTTTAATGTTCTTAAAAACTTCATAGTTCAGTTTTAGAGCTGTAGTAATCTATTTATGTGATTATCAATTTTGAAATATTGTAATTCGTCAATAATTAATTAATTGAATTTTTTGTATTAAATTTCAATGTTCGGAATGTTCCGTCTTGGTTTGAATATTTTTGTCCATTTGTACTGGCTTAACGTTTGCAGTAACGTAATGTCAGTGGCGAGAGCCCCGTAGTAATCTGTTAAGCGATAGACATCCACTTGGCCCACACCGAGTGTCTTTTCCTCTGCCTGGTCAAAGCGGCAGTCAGTTGTTAATTATAATACTTACTCCTTCTTTGCTCGTTTAAGCGGCATTATTATGCGTGAAAGAAAATAAATGCTGTTAACTGAATTTATATACAGTCCACAACCACATGCTATCAACAATAATTTTTTATTAATGGAATATTTGTTTAAGATTTTCTCTCTCTGTCCATTTAATTCTTTTAGGTCCCTAATTTTCGTCTTTCAATCAGCTCTAATTTTTTGTTAATTAAGATAATTCTGGGTTGATCAGTGCGATTGACAAAGCTGATAAAAATAATAATAAATCATGATTTGTTAAAATTTGGAACTTGCTAATTTAATTTCTGCAAAATCATTTATCAGTTCCATATATACCTCCATTTGACCACTCACTTGAAACTTCAGTGCATAACGGTGACAAGTTTGAGTGAAATTAAATGCATAGTAGATTAAAACCAAACTTTTCCATGCTTTTCGATTAGTGAAGACCGTTCGACCGGGCTCGATCCCAGAAAAAGGGGCTAGCTGCGCGGTTGCTTTTCATAGTTTCATTATGCGTAATTTGAATACGAGCTAGTGTCCCTTAGAAAGTCCCCCATGAGGTCATCCCTCCCTTTTGGCATAGCCCTCGTATGCTTTTTCATATTCAGACAGCCTAACCTTTTTCACATATCTTGTTCAATTCAGTTTACAGACCACTAGTTGACAAGTTACTTTTTAACAGATAACTGAGTAATATTTGGGTTACACACAAAATCTAAGGCAAGGAATGCTTTCATGGAGAAATTTCTATGGGAATGCAGCTCGTATCCACTTTACACATAAAGAAAATGAAAAACTTCCAAGCCCTAACTTATTTTAAAGTTGAGTAAGAAAAATTATCGAAAGTTCTAAATTGTATCCTAAGTTCGATTCCCGGAAGTAAAAAGATTTGAACTTCGGTTTTTGTTTTCGTACGAAGCTGGCTTTTCTAAAATCATTTTTTCAAATATTTCTCTTGTGAAAGTTTAGACTTTGAAAACAAAGTGAGTATGAAATTCCGAGTTTCCTGTTAAGACAGGAAAAGGTGAAAATTTTATTTTATTTTGCTTAATATATAACAAAGAGTGCTGGAAAAAGATTTCTGTACAGTTATTTCCTCAAACATTGACTCTAAATATATGCATCTAGTTGTAAAATGACTAGAAGGATAGACAGTTTTATAAAAACAACTTCTGGCCAATTACTAAGATGATTGTGTATATAGTAAAAATAATGATATTTTTTATAGTCTCCAAGTAATCAAATTTTGATTAATATAATAAAGTAAAATACCCCATTAACAAAATATTTAATTTATTTTAAATTAATTAAATAGAAAGTTCCATACCTTTTCTTCAACATTCATGTAACTTGACAACCTTCTTTACGATTTACTCAGATTTGAATACCTCCCTGGGGGGAGGACTGTCGGAGGAAAAAACCCGAATCTGTGTTTCTCAGAATATTAGTTAAACAGACGAAACTGCTTTCTCCAGCCTATAATGGGCTCTTCATTAAATGGAATTTTTCTTCCTTGGTCTATATCATTTAAAACGTAATTGCATCCGATTCCTTCCTTTTTCAGAAATTCTATTACATGTATATATTTACGATGCCCTAACCTTTTAGTTCAGATTACAATTGACCTTTGTTGTTCCCGGTTCCTGAAATGCATTTACGATTTCAAAGGTTTCACATCTCATTATTTTCCTTGCTTAAAGAAAGTTCCCACGTCGGGATTATCTCAAAAGATAACACCAGTACGGCGTACGAAATTCTATAAAAAAATCAAAATGTTCAGAGGAATTTAATCGAATACAGTCACTTATTACGATTTTAAATTAAATATAGTTGTAGTTATGTTAAGAAGTTTGAAAATATTGTTACGTGCGTGCCAGTTCGAAATGGATTGAATGCACACAGATCCTATGATAGCTTGATAAAATTTATTTTCCCAAAATAAACAATTTACATTTCTGAAAGTTTTCACAAAAGTAGTCGTACAGCTGTACTCAGTACAACTGAGCGCAATCAGTAATTACTACTTCAAACTACTGAGAACGCTCAACACAAACCGATGTAAGAGCGAAGCTTGCACGGAGATCTTTCGGTTCTCAGAACTCAACTCAGAAGTAAACAAATCAGAACTGATGCTATCTCTCTTATATTGTTTTCCTCCGGCCGCTGAGAAATTCCCAATACGTTCAGTTTCTCGAAATCGCTGGAAATCTTAAACGATTACAATTGCACACGCATTGGGCAATTACAGTCACACAGGATTGGACCAAAATGTTGGCAAACGCCGACATTTTGGTCCAGTTACTTTTGGCGATTTCTCTCCAAATTTGGGGACAAAAATTAATTTCCGAAATCGTTGCCGTCTTGGCACGATCTCGGTCCCAAGACTGTGAAGAGGAATTTGGTGAAATAGGAATTTACTGTAATGTCAAATGAACCTGCCTCTGTCATCTTATTCTTCCAGCGGAGCTTCGTTTCTTGAGGCATTCCATGTTACATTATACAAGAGATGCTACAATTTTGCATATAATTTCACTAAAATTATTTCAATATATGCAAAATTCTTAATATTCCCCTTGCCAAGGAGAGCCACGTCTAGGGTATTACAATCATTGGATAGGAAATCATACTTATAACTAAGGAAAATGAATGCACTACTAGAATGTTAACTTCAATAAATAATATACAACATATCAAACACTAAAATAAATGTATAAATTTACGCACTTATTTAGACATAGGACCACAGTCTTTAGTTTACTACTTACGTTATATACACTATGGGGACGACGTATTAAGGCCACAGTAAGGAATGAATTATGAAGAATTCATTCCTTACTGTACATAATGAAGAATTTTAAACTTAGAATTTGGTGACTTGCGGATTTGAACTACAACGCCGTTCGGTCTATTTGGAACTGTGTAATGGCCATCCTAGGAGAACCAACTTAGGAGAAAGTCCTTTCCGTCAAAGCGGATTCCACAAGCATACTTTCGTTCAGTTGCTGTCTCAAAGCTCTCTTGTCATATCAAGTCTTCATCTTCTCCATTACCAGATTGGCTTGCTCTCGTGCAAAACTGAGCATCACTTCACATCGTGCCTCGAGATCTTGAATATACTCCTCAGGCGATAAAGGCGCGTCTGGAGGGCGAACAAGAAGAAATAAAGATCATGCCCGAAGATCATCTCGGATGAGTAATAGCCAGTAATCTCACGGATAGCACTGCAATGAGCAAGTAAAAACAGTCCCGTGTATAAAAATGTCGTTTAGGTTTGTCTTTTGGGTGCAGAGTTCTTTAATTGCGGCATTCTTTCCTTAATCGGAATGCGATTGAAGAGCCACTCCCAAACTGGAAATCCTGTACTATAATCATTACATTAGCTACCGTAACAGCCGCTTGATCAGACAAAGGGTACACTCAAAGCCACTTGTAATCAACGAAAGTAAGCAATGAAAACAAGGATGTATTAGTTACCCTCAGCAGTTTGTAGCAGAAGTCTCAGAATATCGAAGGCAATGCGTTCAGATGGTGCTCCGACACTGTAATTTTGCGGCTTTCCTCGGCTGCGTTTCTTCGGTCCTTTTGGACCCACAGAGGCATCGTACTTTTGAACCACTTTTGCATGTCAGCAGTTCCATTACTCCAATAGAAGCGCTCTTGAAGTCTATGCAAAGTTTTTACGGCTTCTTTCCTATTTGGCCCGCTTCCATTTTTTTCAGCTAGTTTAGTTTCTTTAACGGAGTTGACTCCCCTTTTATCTTTTGTTGGACTGCAGCAAACGCTGTCACCAGCTGCCTTGGTTGCTTCTCCGTCGCTCTCGTCACCAATATTCAATCCCACTCCTGACACCAAAAATTGTTACTCGCGTATGGGTTCTTAATGGATAATGGGCACGTAGAACCAATGATATGTTGATAAAATTTATTTTCTCAAAATAAACAGTTTACTTCCTGGAACTTTCATTAAAAGTACGCATACAGCTCTTTCCAGTATCACAAACCACAATCAGTAGTTACTCATCAAACTACTAAGCACAACACAATACAAAGCGTATCTAAAAGCGAAGCTCACACGGAGATATCTCAATACCCCGAGCTCAATTCTGAACTAAAGAATACAGAACTGATGCTCTTTCCAGTCTTTATGGTTTTAGCCTGGCAGCTGAAAAATTTCTACTACCTTCGATTTCTGGAAATTGCTGAAAGCCATACACATTTATGTTTTCCTATTTAGAAGCCAAAGCGTAAAAAATGCACATACTTAAGGACTTGAATTTTCTTGTAAAACATGTTGTTGTTGTAGTTTTCCTCGATATGCTTCAGTAAAATGTTATCATGTGTGAAAGCATTTTTAAATTCTAAAAATGCATATTTTAGTTAAAGAGTAAGTAAATAAAACACAAGATTCAAAATTAATAAAGTTACCTAATTTTGACTTAACATGAAATTCTTAGAATGCATGCAGAAGCTCTTAAACAGAGTATTTAAAGCAGAGAAATTATCTGACTGTTTGCAGATGCTTTTAATTTAAGGATTTGGGGAGTGATTAAATTTTACTCCCCCCTCCCAAATTATGAGAAACTTTAAACGTTTAGAAAAGTTTTACTATGGTAATTTATAGAAATGAAATAAAAGTTTTCATTTTTTTATACAGCGATTTCTTTCTGAGAACATTTTTCATTAATTTTAAAATACTGTTGAAATGGTGGTTATTCGTGTTCCACATATTTTTGTAATCAGATCGATTGCGTGAGCTTCTTGTGTAAGGAAAAAAAGATGCTAATGCCTTATAACACAATTTACTAACAAATACATAATTATTAATTATTATTTTAGCCATTATAAAAGCTAAATCACAATTGGTCTTATAACAGTGATCAGAAAATTAAATGTTCTCTAAAATGTCACAGAATGGACTTCGCGATGTTGAAAGAAATGAAGTTCCGGATAGCGCTGCCATCTGCTGCGAAAGAAGGGAAAGATTCTCCACAATACCACCTTTAATTTAAGCTGAGGATTAATATTTAGTCTATTAACACGTCTAAGTTGCATCACTTATGGAAAATTTTTAACTATTAAATACTGCGTGAATATGCGTTATTCGATTTTTTAAATAAATCCTGTTAGATCCTTACATTTTTCAGGCAAACCTAGAATATTTGTCTAAATAGTTGAACGTTGAATCTTTAACTTTTCTCTGGTTTTTGAAGCAAACACCTGTATATCTTGATTCTAAGAGAAAGACGTTGGAAATATTAGTACATTAGTTGATTCGATTAAGGACTAATTCATTACAGTGACCATTACAAAAAGGCCCCAGTAGGGTATTAAAGCAATTTTGGCTATAATGCCCACATGTTATAACGTTCTCTTCTTGTTGGATGCGAGAGGTCGTTACAACGAGCATCATCGATCGGCATAACAAAAGAATTAAAAAATATATTTTCCTGTAGTACTGATTATCTTATCGAATACGTTTTCGATATCATTAAAAATTTCCGTGTGATTTTAAGCTAAAAATTTAGGTAGTTTTAAAATTAAATGTCTTTAAATTAGTATTGAAATAACTGTGCATGACAAAATATCCTTAATTATCTACTCTCGTAATTGGAGAAAACTGACTGAATAAAGCTAACTAATGTGTTATCCAGTAATTACAAAAAAGAAAAATAGAGAAAAAAAAAGAGACTGTTAAAGGGATAAAGCAGAATTTTAATCAGGAAGAAATGTGAGTTTAAATGTTTTATTTTATATATATTTTGATTTTTTTAATGTTCTTGAATGTTACATTACATGAAAGCCACATAAATATTTAATTATCTAAGTAAACATTGAAAATGGTGACGAACACTAAACCAACAGTGTCTTCAGGAGCATTATTGTTCTTTCTCCTTCAATAACTAACTTCTACATGGGAAAACATCTGACATGGGTAATAATGAAACAACTTTTCTTGAATCCCCTTACTAAGACATCTTATGAATTGCTCCCATCCTGGTAACCTGTTAACCCTGCGGTCCTGGTAACCTTCGTTTGATGCAGGTTGCCTCTAAAAACTTGGGAAATGCTTTCACAATGAGTCAAAATGTCAAACTGTCAGTATAACAGAATGACTAATGACCCTCATCATTAATCTCTTGAAAGCGTTCGGCCGGCACACCCTAAATTTATCAGACCAGGGTTGCTGGTTCGGATCGTATGCAAACTGCACAAGGAAAAGACTGAAACGAAAGAAGGGGCCTATATCGCAAGGAATCAAAATAACAATACGCAACTTATTTTGAATTCGAATTTACTTTCATCTGACATTTATGCGGATTCTTTTTTGGGTAGCTCGTGATAGGAACTACGCAATAACAAAACTGGAACGAAGATTACCTTGAGGGGCTCAAACTAAAGAACCGTTAGAGGAGCCTTATTGTGGTATATATGACTACAAAAACCTCTGCTTTTGCTTTTTTGAAAACAATATACACATGCTTTTATGGAAGAAAATAACAGTCAATTTCTATTTTCCTTCTAAATTTATTATTCACATATATACATTTAATTGAGCAGAACATCTAAGCGCTTTCAAAAATCTTGGACCCTTACTTGGCTCCATGCCTTGCATAGCCCTATTTACGCTGCTGCTTTTGCATTGCGTAGCCTCACTCCCTCTTACTTAGATGTCACTTCACCTCTGGACGCCATGCATTTAGCATGCACATCAATTGATATATATATATAATTGTTTATCAATTACAAAAATTATTAATTAATAAGTATAACTGAATGATTGATCTCGCCTCTGTGCGTGATGTTAAATACCTTTAATTTAAACTTATACTGTTAATGGCCATTGGCATAATACGTAGGTCAGTCAGAAAGTTAGTTGCACATCTTCGTAAAAATTTTCTGTCAGAGGCTATTTTGATGAAATTTTGTGGCAACACTTCAGATATGCACCTGTATCGCGTGACGTAGCGGCTTCCACGAGGCAAGTTTAGTTTTTCTGATAATCAGTCTCAAACATGTCTCGACGGCTGCAAATAGCGTCCAAATTGGAAATGCGTGCAGTTATTCGTTTTTTGTGGGCAAAAAGCTGCAACTGCACTGAAATTTATGGGCAGTTGCATGAAGTGTATGGTGAAAATGCAATGTCACAGCTATCGCGAAATGGTGTAACATGTTTGAGAATGGACGTACAGATATTGACGACGTTGAGCGAGAGAGAAGACCAGCAACTGCAACAAATTCGGAAATCGCTGCTCGCGTGAATGAATGCTTTCTTGCAAACAGACGCATCACGATAAACAAAATCTCAAATGAACTGGATATTTCTCATGAAAGTGTGCACAAAATTATCGCCGATCACCTTGAATTTCGTAAAGTTTGAGCTCGATGGGTGCCACGTCTATTGACGGAGGAACATAACGGAAAGCGTTTTTAAAGTGCATTTGCATTTCTGCAACGTTACCAAACTGAAGGAAATGACTTTTTGGACAATGTTGTGACTGGAGATGAAACTTGGATTCACCACTTCTCACCTGAAACGAAATACAGCTCGCTCGAATGGAAACATTGCAGTTCCCCGACACGAAAAAAGTGTCGAACTGTTCCATCTGCAGGCAAGGTGATGACGCTGTTTT
>KK115072.1:50953-65102 GCA_000611955.2 Stegodyphus mimosarum | reverse complement strand
GCCACAATTAATGCATCTTCTTATTGTGAAACACTAAAACGATTGCGGAAATCACTTAAAAATCGACGGCCAGGTAAACTGTCGAAAGGCATTGTGCTCCTGCATGACAATGCAAGACCGCATGCAGCAAAACAAACGTGCGAACTTCTGAAAAAGTTTAGGTGGGAAGTGTGGAATCACTCTCCTTATAGCCGAGACCTTTCACCTCCTGACTTCCATGTGTTTGGTCTCCTGAAACAAGGACTTTCAAAGAGACGGTACCATTCGGATGCCGAAGTGAAAGCTACAGCCCAACAACGGTTATCAGATATTGGACGCGATTTCTTTGCAGAAGGCATTGAAAAACTTGTACCACTCCTAGACAAATGCTTAAATAATGGAGGCAATTACGTTGAAAAGTAGATTTTGAATGCAACTTTAAGATACAAATAAAGTTATTGTAAAATTTCTATCCTGTTTTGTTTTTTAAAGCAGTGCAACTAACTTTTTGACTGACCCTCGTATTTATGTACTGTTTATAACTCTTTAGTAGTTGACTGCCAGCAGCAAAATCAAGATCCAAGATCCAATTTGATAACTCAAAATCATGTGATCTAAATATACTACAAGAATGTTTTGCCATTTATTCTTTTCTTATTCTTCAGTTCTCTTACTTTCATTATTATTCTTTATTTAAGGAGGTTGTTTCGATTATTTACCTTGTGAGCTATTTTCATTACTTATTAGTCCAAAGGGATTTAGTCCCGAAGGACTATTACTTTCGTTTGGGCGTTTTGCGTCGTTTCACAAAAATGTCCGATTCACTTTTCAATTTAGTGCTTATGTTTCTTTGTTGGTAATTGAAATTGCATTGGGTTGGCTATTAGAATTTTTGAAATTGTACTGTGTTGGTTATTGGGTCTGTACTGGATGGATTAATGGAATTGTATTGGGTTGACTATTGGAATTATATTGGGTTGGTTTTTGTGTTCGTATTGGGTTTAGTTTAATGTTTGTTTCGTTCGGCAAGTTATTATATTATTAAGCAAGATCCCTTTGGACGTAATCTAAAATCTGAATCCTTTTAGATTTTTTTTCCTTTTTTTGTTAATGTTTTATATTTTTAATTTACTAAAAAACAAATAAATAAATTTTCCTCTTTGTCACTTTTGAGCTGAGTACTTTAGAAACCTACCTCCATATTCAGAAAATCGAACATGCATTTAAAAAAGCCTTTAGTAGTATTAATCAGAGTGTTGAATTTAAATTTGAAAACAAACATGTTTTAAAGCGTTTCGAAACTAATCTTTAGGAAATAAAACGAAGTATTTCCTAATATTCATTCAAATACACACATCGAACTTCCATTCTGTGTGTCAATATTTATCGTCGCAAATCTAATTTTAAAGCTTTTCAAAAATGCTCAAAGATTTGGATGTTAAAATTAAAATAATTAATTAATAAAAGAAATTTGTGAGAATACATAGCAGCTAAATTAACCGCGCTTTTTATTATCGTATACTCGTTTTGTGGATTTTGTCAGTGAGTAAAATTTGCAGTACTGCAGCGTTGATTAGAGGGCTGTGAGTTTTGGTTGTGTGTTATTGTTGAGTTACAAGGTTTCTGTCGTGTTTGTGTATTCTTGTACGTACCGATTTTATGAATTACCTCATTTCACTGTTTTTAAGAGTGCTTTTTGTAATTACTTGTTTTTTCACGTACTAAAATATGAAATGCGTTTTAATTGTGTCATAGTCTCCTGCAAATAGATTTGATTTTAAATAGTATTGTTTTCACTGTATATTGAAGTGCATATTTTACTGTTCTCTAAAATAGTTTTTGTCATATAAATACAGTAAAAAGCGTGGTATAGTAGCGATTTGCAGTAACTTGGTTCCGTTTAGAGTGAATTACATAAACAAATTGCGTTAATTTTATTATATGGTATTAATATTTGGAAATGTTTTAATTGGATGCATATTATTAATAACATTTAATTGTGTGTTTTGCGATTTATCTTGCGTGTCTTAACATAAGATCAAGTTTACGAATTTTATCGTGGCAAGGAGAACAGGATTTCATCTGTGTTGGCATGGGCCAGGGTGATTTGTAGGTGACAGTACGACGTAGGCGATATCCGACACAATTTTGAAGAAAAAGTTAGCGCTGGAAAAAGGATTTGAGTGCTTGTTTACCATTATTGCAATCAGATATTTTACTCTACGCACTAAAAAAAAAAAAAAAAAAAAACTGCAAGGAAATATTTATGCACTTTAATGATGAAAACGCGAAAAAAATGTTTACTGTAGTTGAAATACTCACATGTAGTGTTTAATGTGGAGGAATTTTGGTAACAGTGGAGCTTTGATGTCAGATGATTTTTGTATGTTTTAAGGAAAACTGTTTGTATAGTGGAAATGAAAATGTCTCGATGTCTACAAGATACATATTCATAGTCTGGCAGATAATAGAAAAATTAATCTGTGCTTAAATATAAATGCTGCGGAGTAGTAATTTTTTTAGATCTATATATCAGTATCTATTCAGTCAGCATTAATATTTGCCACAGTATGCAGGATGATCACTCAAAAGTATTTTGCACTATTGTAAGCAAGCTAAAGGGTACTAGATTTTGGCACAAAGAATTCTAAATTTCCTTTTGTTTCACTCTCTCGAGCTTTTTGTGATAGTTTTCTTATTACTGTATATGAACTCAACATAAAACTGCCAGATTAATGAATGTATCTCCAAACAAATGCCAAATCCACTAGACTGGAGTCGTCTACTAAACTTATGATTTCAGTTACTTTTTCTATTCCCATATAGACAGTTTTAAGTATTTCATATCCAGTTTACATATAGATATTTCGTTTAATATGTTTATCACATATGCTTTTATGAAAACATGTTACTTAGGTAACACCTTGGCACGGTTTGGCAATTTTTAATAGATAAAAATGTAAAAGTTAACATATCGGCTGCAAATTGATGTCGCAAATGTTTTTAAAAAAGATTTCAAATTGTTTATGTTTATTTAAGTTGGCAAACATTATTAACATATCAAAAGGAATCGTACTTTAATTTAAAATACAAATTTTAAACATTAAATAAGTATTACATAATGTATTTAAAATAAAACAAGTTTTTTCCCAAGCCTTTCTGTAATTTTTTTTGTTCTTCTTTCCAAGTATACATAGGTAAAGTTCTGTATATTTCTTTCCAAGTCTACGGAATTATTACAGAGCAATTACAGCACCAAAGAAGTGCAAAAATGTGGCATTATGCAAACTACAATAACATTGACTATCTACCTAATGCGATCTCCTTATTGTTCCCTTTAGAGATTTTGTATCAAAATTCTATGTTCCTGAAAAAATTTTACTGCAGTTCCGTCTGTCCCTGGCAAATTCTAGGAGTGAGTAATTTAAAATTAAGGCATAAAATATTAAGCTTTGTTTAGAAAAGCCGGAACTACTCTTATATCAGTCCCCAGTTGGCGACAAATTTCTCGCCAAACATTTTTGGCGAGAAACTACACGACACGCCATTGCTGTCTAAATTTTTTGTTTACATTTCGGACTTTAAGCCTAAAATGTCTGCAAAAACGCGGTTTTCACATGTGCAAAAACCACGTTTTTACACACAATTTACGCTATAAGTCCGAAATAAAAACAAAAAATTTACATAGTAAAAGTGTGAAGTTTCTCACCAAAAATGTTTGACGAGAAACCATGTACACAGCGATCTGTTTTAACTTTAAAAAACATCAGAGAATTGCAGAATTCGTGGCACTGCACTGAAATAATCACATAGCTCTGACCTCGCTAAAATAAACTAAAATAACAATACATTTCCACAAAAATATACTTCTACCAGCACACCAGTGAACAAATCATTCATTATTAATAACATAATTCCCTTAAAAACCATGTACACAGCAATCTGTTTTAGCTTTAAAAAACATCAGAGAATTGCAGAATTCATGGCACCGCGCAGAATTCGTGGCACTAAGCAGAAATCATGACATTCTGCAAACCTCGCTAAAATAATAACAATAAATTTTAAAAAATATATACTGTAAGCATAAACACAAACCGTGAAGAAATAATTCATTAATAACACAATCATCTTAAATACAATATTCATTAAATACATTACAAAATGCATTAACATTCCCTGAAATACACGAGAAAAAACATAGCTTCACTTACCATTCAAAATTCTTTCGGACTTATGACACGTCATGCTCGGCTTCAAAAACCCGCACCAAAAATGTTTGATGAGAAACCATCTAGAAAGCAACTGGCTTTAACTTTAAAAAAAAAATCACAGAATTGCAAAATCCTAGGCCTTAACGCAACCTACACTTTCCCCAAACATCGAAACGCAAAACAAAACCACGGCACTCACTCAACTTTTACCCTCAAAAAGGTTGCTATACCGGCCCAAATGCGCTTTAGCGCACTGCTTGGCGGCGATTGTTTTTGAATGAGCAATAAACGCGCCAACATGGGTAACTCCATATATCTGCGAACATGGCTGATTGGGTATTTTAAAGCTACGGAAACATGTAGTTTTCGCGCATGCGTATTTCCTATTTTATAAAGAACGGTTTTATGGGTAATGTGAGATGACGTAGCGGTTTATTCGAAATTCTTACGTGTTAATTTAAGTAGTTATTTCAGTTGTCGTTGTATTCTTTGAATGCGGTGTTTTTGTGTTGAGTGTTTGCTATTTTCGTACCTTATATTTCGCTAAATACCGAGTCGGTATGGATTTAGCTGTGATGCTGAGAGAGGTGAGTGAATGTACATGTACATTTATTACTTTATTGGAAGTGCAAGTTGCTTAATTTTTATATTTTGTTGCCTTTTATTGAAATAATTTGGCTCAGCTGAAGAACAGAACGCTGGTATCGTTTGCAATTTATTTTATTTTGTTGATTTGTGCACATTGCCTACATTGTGCAATTCGCTGAAGTTTTTTTTAAGTTAAAAAGGAACGCTGTGCACATGGCATTTTCTTGTAATTTATTTTCGTTATTCTAGCTTATTTTGTTTATTTGTGTACGTTGCCTACATTGTGCAATTCTCAGATGTTTTTTTTAAGTTAAAACGGAACGGTGTGTACATGGTATCGTTTGTAATTTTAATGCCCTTTAAAAAAAATTCCTTCTTTCTGGGATGCCATTTTGGTTACGTTTTCGCGGAGCGTGTCGGGAATGTTATGTAACGGCATAAAATGTGTAAGTATTACAACATAAAATGTAAATAATTAATTTAAAGGTAACTGACAAATATTTTAATGATCGTAATGTTCGTTTTGCATATTATTTTATTATATTTTTGTGGCCACAGTTTGCATACTAATTTATGGTTTAGAATTCTATGTTTTGTTTACAATAGGGAAGGTTGCAATTGCAAAGACGTTTCGCAGAAACGCGCCGAATTGGCGATTTTCAAAACATCGCCAAGCAGTGGGCTAAAGCGCATTTTCACCATTTTTTTAATCATAAATATGGAATATAAAAAGATTATGAAAACATTTTAATTAAAATCTAAATGCAAAATAAAACATTTGATTCAGCTTGATGAAATATTATAAAAAAACCTACTTAAATCCATATCTAACCATATGTAAAAAATAATAAAATTTATGATTAAATATTATAGCATAAATGATTCAGAAAGAAGGCAGTATGTGATAATCTAGTCTCTGCATTTCATTTGTTATGAAACACATTTTGATGTTGAACTTTTTAATTCCATCCTACCAGAATAATTAATCCTAGGAAGATTGATTTTTCACTCATCTTTTGTTAACAGAAATTATTAGTTTCTTCAACTATTATGTTCATTAAATTATCGAAAAAAAATGGTGAAAAAATCAATTTAATTCACATAACTTTGAGTTTACTTCTGCAGTTCCCATAAATTCATAAGGCTTCAATTGCTTAACAGATAAAGTTCATAAAGGAGTAACCACTGTTCTGCTAGATTGTAATAGAAAGCAAAACATACTATTTTTCCATTAAAAATGTCTTTCTGTCAGACATCGCACTATTATTTGAACTCTCTTAACCATTGCAAAAAACTTATGTCTGCTATCTAAAGAAGATTCAAACTGAATACATGTCGCTGTTCCTAAAACCACAGCTCAACTTAAAATCTTCGCACTGGAGGAAAAAAAAAAATTGAAGCTTGGGAAACTGTTCAGTGTTTATATCATGTGAAGCCTCAACATCACTTCAGCACTGGGTTTTGTTTACTTTATATCATCTGCTCATCTATCTGAATGAATCAGCAGAATCAAAGTACTTTCCAGACACAAGATCAACTATGTATATGTTCAAATAAACTGACTGTAGTGGACATGGAGCACAATCTAGCGATTTTAAAAAATTCTAAAAGAATGTGTATGTTTGAAAATGCATTTGTGACGCACCTGCGTGGGAGAACAGGGCAAACGTTGATGTACCAGTGCATCACCCAGTGTGTTCAAAATTCGATATATTTATTACCAAATATAAGTTCATTCTTGAGGTATCGTAGTGCAATTTTTGATAATTAATTTTTGTTAATTGTGTAATTTATTTGTAAGCTGAATAAGAAAATTGTAATGCAAGCTAAATAAGAAAAATATAATTGTTTTATTTAGCATGTTAAAAATATTTTGCCTTCCAAAATTTTATAGAGAAATCATATTTTTCCCCTTCGTCATAAATTCTGTAAGATAGGATTATAAGGTATTTTCCCTCCTCCCAGCATTCCTTGTAACGTTAGCACACACTTGGCACATATTCGAGACATCCAGGTTCAAGTCTCAATGAGGGCATTGCTAATTTTTAATACCTCTTGCTTTAAAATAACTTAATGACTACAGTGGACAATAATTCGTCATTGGCAGGATTTGGCGATTGGGTCCCCTGAATCTCCAGTTGCTGTTTAAAAGGAGGAGTATATAAGGTATTTTCTCCCTACTTCCAGCATGCCTTCAATGGTATAACATTACCACACTTAGCGTTTATTCGGAAGGTTCAGGTTTGAGCCCTAGTGAGAGCATTGCTCATTTTTCATGTCTCCTGTTTGAAATAGCCTAATACTTCTACAGGATTTCATGTCTTTATAATCTTTTCTCAGTATTTATTTCTTGAATCAGCTTCATTAAAATATAATTTTTTAGTGACCATATTTATGAGTCCTAGTTAATTGCAAAATGATGTAATTTGTGTGTGTGGGGGGGGGACAGAACGCAGCATTAAAAAAGTTTTCAAACGGTATTAATGAGATGAGAAATATAATTTAATAAATATTTTTAAATGAAGTTTTTGTAAGATTTCATCATGATATGAATTTTAGTGTAGGATTTCATGATGCTGTATAAAATTTTAAAATATGTCTAGCTTTTTAAAAGGAATGATATTTGGCAAGTCAGATATTTTAAAAGTACCGGATAAGAATAGAAATTTTAAGTGTGCATCAATGCCTCTATGTCTGTTGTGTATTTCATTATTTATCTGTGTCATAAATGTAGCATTTATATAAAACTGTGTCAAAAAATTATGATTTAAGAATGAATATGGTGGCATTCTAGAGTTTCTCCAGTTTTACTGTTTTTAGGCAGTTATTTGCAGTGTTTCTTCAGTAAGAGACTAGAATTTTGTTCTGTATTAAGAAAAGGAAATGTGAAATTTTACACTCATAAGTTGTTTTCATTTACCATTTGTAGGATGAATGGTGTGATAGATTTTATATCTTACTTTAGTGAACAGATTGAACTCTTCACTAATGCAATCTAAAAATGTCATTTTTTAGATTTAAATGATTAAAAAGTATAATTTTGAAAATTCTGTAATTACCTTGATTAAATAATCTGTATTAATTATTGTGATTTGACATATTAGGTTGAAAATGTCTTCAAAAAAGAAGAAAGAGCAAACAGTAGAGGAAGAGGAAGAGGCAGAAGAAGATGAATACGTTGTGGAAAAAATATTGGATAAACGTATAAATACTGCAACAAATAAAACAGAATATTTTCTTAAATGGAAGGGTTATCCTGAGTGAGTAATAATTTGCTGTTTTTCATATAATATTTTGTATACATTGAAGAATATCTTAAGCTTTATTATCTCTTAAATATAATGTGTAATAAATTTATAAAATAGTTTTATTGTAGAGTAAATTTAGTTTGAAATCATAAAATAATTTCAGTACTCAGCGACTGTTGAAATTGTTTTGATAAAAACTGGAAAAACATTGTGGCAAGCGTTAGTGAATGAAAAACCCAAGTGTAGGGAGGAACATAATATTTATCTTTGTGAAGGCCATAATCTAACTGCTGCCATTATATAATCAAATATTGATCCCTTCTTATTTTAACCGATGTTTAATTATCTGTTGCACATTCAATAGAAATCAGTTCTTCAGCCCAAAAGTATATGAAGTGCAAAGCAGTAAGAAAAGGATTCATGAAACAAAATTATCGTCATGAAAACCCCCTTCTCCCCTGCATTTTTCACTTGCATCTCTGTATAATTTACCCAATAAATAATAAATAAATAAATAATTGATGGTAATAATTGGTCCCAATAAAAATTGGTTGTAATTTTTGCATTTTCACTCAGTATGCAAAATTCTACTTGATAAAAATCTTCAATACAGTTAACATTTCAGAGTTTTCCTTGTAACTGGAAATAGTGAAGAAACAGAATATTGATCTATGCTGCAAAGAAACTACTGCTAATTTTTCATGTTGATGGAAAGTTGGAAATGGCCAGAATTTTAGAGTGGAATAAAATAACGAAAGAGCAATGTAACACAGTCTAAAGTGAGAATGAAAATCAAAAATGTTGCATGTAATAAATATCACAACAAATTTACTTTTGTTTCGAATGAATAATAAATTAAAAAAAAAAAACATTTTAGGAGTAAAATATTGAATCTATATTATGTTGACAGATTCAGAATGAAAACAATCTGAAAGTGAAACACTTTGCATGTCAAAAATCTATTGATTAAGTTTGTCAGTTCTGACAGGTAATGAATGTACCAGTTTTAGTGCCTGACCCAGGTGGCCACCTTATACAGTGTTTTTTTTCCTTGACTGTTAACACGTATAAGAACACATGTTCATTATAATGCAAAGGCACACATGCAGTCATTTTGACTGTGTATGCATTTTTAATGTTTTTACCTACTTTACAATTTAAAAAAACATCATAAGGCAATAAAAAATTAAAGAGCATTGAAGTTAGAACATTGAAGATTATTAAACTGATAATAAATATATTACAATTTTCGAATTTTACAAAAGAAAACTTGTTACAAAATACTGACATATTATATATTGGTGTAATGTAAAGTTTACAAGCTTCTTCAGTTCATTTGTTCACACTCACGTTTGTTCTTCAGCACAGTCTGTACATACTCGTTTTTTGACACTGTCCACACATTGCAAGGTTGCACTTGATGCATTTCTGCTGTATTTTTATATCACTTCTCACAAGTTTCCCTTTTCTGGAGTCCGTCATCAGGCACGCGAGTCCTATAAGTCTTAGGCCTGTAATTCCTGTAAGTCTTAGAACTTCAAATGCATTGCTACAAGTTATTTGCAAATTCTAAAACTATTTTAAACTGCTGTAAAGTGTGCATGCAATTCAGCACAAAGATTATACTAAATTCAGGTAAAAGTATTGCCATTTTCTTGACATAAACTTCTTAATATTTTATTTATCTGATCACAGTGTTATAGTTTTAGCAGTTCTTTAAAGCATCTATCATTAACAATGATAGATTATCTATATCTCCAAGGAAAAGTCATGAAAAATATTTGAGGCAAAGCGCTGTGTTGCAAAATAATCATGAAGTAGTAACTCATCATGTTACCAGAAAGTATTTATCTGACAATTCAGTTATGTGCGTAACAGGTGCCGGTGCCATTCTGAAGTTATATGGATATATCTTTAAAATACATTTATGAATGCATTTTGATAATCAGATATTTTTAACTTTCTAATCTTTAAAGAATAATCAAACTTTAAAATGATTGCATTATCTGTTTTGCATTCACGAATTTAGTGAATAAATTTTAGGGGAAAAAAAATAAGTACTCATAGATTTATTTATTTTATACTTTTATTTATTGTTTAGGGAGGATAACACATGGGAACCAGTGGAAAATTTAGATTGCCCTGATATGATAAGGGAATTTGAGGAAGAATGGAAAAGAAAGAAAGAATTAAAAGAGAAGAAGAGAAAGCTGAATGGAAGTGAAACTTCAGATACTCCTCCAAGCAAGAAACAGTCAACTGAGGTACAGAGAAATTTATTGAAAATGATCATTTGGATTGTTGTTATTATATATAAAATCATCATGTTTTACGATTGTTTGAGTTATAAATTTTATATTATAACCAGCCAAAATATTTTAAGTTTTATTTATTTATTTTGTATCATCTTAAAAATGGAAATGTTAATTATGGCAAGTGGTAATTCTGTGCCGATTGTTATGTAGTATTTTGCCTACTAACCAACCATTTTTTCCTTCATATTTAAAAAAAATTCCTCAAGTTTAGAAGCAGTGGTATTTAGTTCATATGAGTAATTTTTGTCTGAGGTTGGCTTGTAATGAAATACTATATGATATTTAATTTCATAGTCTAAAAGGTTTTCAATTGTCTTTTAGTTTTCCTTGTTTATTTATTCTGTTAGGAGCAAAATGATTAAGATTGAAATTTTATAATAAGAAGGTTGATACTGTGTATTCAGTTAAATAGAAAATGACTAATTTTGATGTAATTTAAGTGATTTGAACATTATTAAATTACATTCATGATTAATTTTTCATCTTAATCATTTGTATAGGAAGTATTCCAAAGTATCCATCTTGTTAAGTAGCTAGCCATCAAGTTCTTCGGCATCATCTAAATTTATCTAATCCATAAAATCAGATATATTTAAATTCTGCTTTCCAAAATCGAATGTAATTTCTGCCCTAGATATTAAACATTTAAAAAATTTGATTGCCAGTGATAGTAATCCCAAGCATATTTGGTTTTTATAGCATTTGCTAGTTTCTTTAAAAAAGTACATGAATAACTGTAAAAATTCCATTGAAAATAGAATATACATCATGATGTAAAAAAAGAATGTAAATTCCCTTAAAATTGATATAAAACAGTAGTCATGAGAATCTTTTGAGAGAATATGAAACCAATATCTTTTGGTGGCTGTTTAAATCTAAATGTATGCAAATGACTGAAATTTGAAATTTTTATGATAAAGTATATTTTAGGTCGACCTGATTGATATGGTATTTTCATTCAGTGTACACTATATCCGAATTACGTGCGATTCAGTGTTTTATTACTATATGTACTGATGTAAGCGGATTTCGTGGGATTTTTTGTGATTTTTCCCATTGATAATGTGAGTATGAAGATTTGGAATTTCAGAATCATTTTTTTTTCTGCTAATAGGAGAATAGTAGAAAGTATGTTTTAATTAGAGATATTAATTGGATAAACAATAATTTTATGTTCAAACATATTTCATTTAACTGGATTTGCACATAATAAGGCTGTATGTTCATATAAATGAATTTCATCCTTAAAGTAGTGCTGTTGTAAAGAAGTTTAGTATATTTTTTCTGCATAAAGTATATGCTTCCATTTTACAGAAAGATCAGACTGTAAATAGATATTTGGGTGAATTAACTCTTTCACAACCAGAGGGCCCAACACAGCCCTTCATTGAGATGACCACAACTGCCCCAAAACAGCCGAGATTGTGATCTTGTCTTCTCCCTAAGGTATGCAGTAGCATGTCCAGTTTCCCCATATGCACTGTATCAGTTTGCTGCAGACAGCTTATTCAAAGAGGTTTAATTGTTTTAAGAGTTTTAGAATAGGTTTATAAAGAATGGGGTCAAAGGATAATGGAATCTTTGTTAGAAAGTACAAAGGAAGTTTCACACCTATTTCTGCGTTAATGGACGGGGGGAGGAGGAAATTGCTGTGAAACTGGAAAAGTATTTCGGGTGTTTCGGTATTTTAAGGATACAAGTTAGCGAAGGGTTTGGATTTGAAAGGGTTAAAAAAATTCTGAATTGGCAATCTGTTTACAAAACAGCTATGCCATTTTGTCAGGCTAGCAAATTAGTTTCTTAATGGAATGGTTGAGTGAATGTCCCTTGGAAATTTTTGGCAGTACATGGATGCCGAGTTTGTGCAATTCTTTTGACTTGTTATTTTGGTTTTCTGTAGTGGCGATTTTTGTGCCAAAAATTGCTGCTACACAAATCCAAGATAACAAGGCAAAGAATTGCACAAACTCGGTGTCCGTAACCTATTTTCATTTAAAAAATACCAGATACCTATTTTCATTTAACCCTCCGAGCATTACGGGTTTAGCCCTGAAATTTCAAAGTTCCTCAAAATGTCATGAATAAGTGTTATTTTCTTGATTTTAATTAAAAAATGATTCTCCTATTTTGTACCTTGATTTCTTTTCTTCCAGTATACATCCAAACCGAAATCAGATATGTTAAAAAATAGCAGAAATTTTCATGTGTAATGAATATAGAAGGCAGCCTTCTATGCAGAATAATCCGGCTGTAATGCTCAAAGGTTTAAAAAATAGCAGAAATTTTCATGTGTAATGAATATAGAAGGCTACCTTCTATGTGGAAATCCTGCCGTAATGCTGAGAGGGTTAAAAAACATTAGAAAATTGTACAAACTAGGCATTGAACACTCCCTTGACTTAGTCCATGTACACATCAATCTATATTCACTTAAAAAGTCAAAGGAGAAGCCAACAAAAATATATAAGCTCAGTAAACTAAATTTTAAATCAAACAATGAAATGACATAAAGGAAATTCATCTTAGCGCTGCACAAAGGAAATATCCACTTGCCTTAATTAGAAATTTCTGTATCGTCAGTCAAACAAAATTCCTTAACAGCATCCAAAAACTTCTTAAAATTATCTGAACTAGAATCTGTATACTGGCATCACCACATAAATTCATAAAAATAAGAGTAAAAAATATCCTCCGTAGTGCTGGTATCTTCCGACATTCGACCATACGCATTTCCTCCCTACAGACAGGACACTTGTAATGGCTACTAAGTAAACCTGAATTTACACACCAGTCAATTAATGCTTTTTTCCCTTTCGTTTCAAATCATATAGAAACTTCAAATTTATCTTACCACATTCAATCATTTTACTGTGTAAACCACAAAATAACAATGTGCTTCTTATCCAAAATCCAACACATAAACAAGCCTTTACAAATCTTTTCCCATCATTCAAATTCATCACAATCGCTCAACCAATTACATCCTGATAGGGTTTCCATAGCATTCAACTATTCAGGTTACCATAAATGAAACAACAACTTAGTGATAATCCAAGAGGCATTATTAAATTTATTCTAATTCTCAGTCCTTTCATAGGAGAAAACTTGTCAGGATATTTTACCAATTTTCTGCATTCTTGCAAAAAGTCACCACTACATTGGCAGCTTCTGAATGGCTGAAAACTATATGACTCTCTTGATGTTTCATGGGTACTTTTCTGTTCACAAATAATAATGAAAACCATTTTAAAAAATTAATATTTATATTACCTGTATTTTCATTTTTACAGTCATGTTCAGTGAAATGATGGTTGAATATAAAGCATTGCATCTACAGCAAGTGGTGCATTCATGCATGGCTTGGCTAGGAATACACATATACTAGAAAATACACCACAAATCACGATAATTCAAAAAATATTAAAAAATGGGGGATTATGATAATCAGAAAGTACCCTTGATATTTTGTTTAAAGTGTTTTTGTCTGTATTAAATTCTGACATGTTAAGTTTAAAAATTCTGTTTGTGCATTTTTCAGAACTTGTATGTGTTCTTCTTTTTGCATTAGATTGTAGATCTGTTCTCGAATATTAGCAAAATTAAATACATGCACTTTTCCCATTAAAGATGGCATAAAAATCTTAAGATTTCATGAAATTGGAACTAATGGAATTTTATGGTGTCATTTGAATACCAACAGTTTTGTAAAGAAGTCTGATTGAAAAATACTATGCAGCATGAGAGTGCTTTTCTTAAAATGTCTTTTGTGTTTCTTAAATAAAATTTGTTTCAAAATAAAAAGCTAAAT
>KK115072.1:38862-50913 GCA_000611955.2 Stegodyphus mimosarum | reverse complement strand
AAAAAAAAAAAAAAAAAAAAAAACGAGCACATAGATTTCATAACATTGTAGCTCATCATTAATCATTGCATTGCTCATCATTGCATTTAAATATTATGACACTTATGATGGAAAAAACTGAAAACACAATTTTGTTGTATGAAACTGTTGAGTAATATTTTGTCTGAAGAATTTTTGTCTTTTAAGAAACATTATGAAATTTAATAAGTATGTAAGAGTACTAGAAATTCATGTAATTACGAAATAAAGCAGATGAATCTTCCTTCATGATAAACATTTAGCATTCCATTCACTTCCTGTTTCTATATAGAAATGGAAGAAAAGATGCGTTTAGATGTGATGTAACTTTTCTAAAATTTGTATAGCAGTCATCAAACAATCCTAGTACTGTTGAAAGATTCTAAGCTTAAAGTACACTAGGTGAATAGTATATGTAGGTAAGACATTTATTGCATAAAACACAACACATAATACAGTTATTGGTATATGCAACACAAGTTAGATCTTAGGTCCAACATCTCTGTGCATTACTGTGGTAGTTTGACTCATAACTTCATTGCTATATCTCGGGTCATGTTGCAAAGCACACAGATACAATATGTCATAATGCCATCTGATGGGTAAACATACACTCAATTAAATTTTACTGGTCTTTTATAACTAATTAAAATTGTAAATTTGTTAGATTTCATGTATTGAGGTGTAGTCAGTGTCTCTGATTATGTGTGATTTATTTCCCCATGTAATTGTCATCTAAAAATTAGTTCTTTAATTGGAAAATATTTCTTGCATTTATATATAAAAAAATTACATTAATAAATAATTAAGTTACTTTTGCATCTATTTGTAGAGATAAAAGTATGCTTCATGATTGTTTATTTTAGACTGTTTTTAAAATCTTTTCAGGAGAAGCGTCCTAGAGGCTTCGCTCGGGGTTTTGAACCAGACAGGATTATTGGAGCTACTGAAACAAATGGAGAACTGTTATTCCTAATCAAATGGTATTAATATATTAGTTTTTGTAGATAAATATATGCAAGGTGGCAGCACATATTGTTTCTGGCAATTTCAAATGCCTACAATTAAATTCTATATGGTTGTAAAATAACATTATACACTTAGGCATTTATTGCAGGATAAAATATGGTTTCTTATAGACATAAATGCAGTTAAAAAATAACTTCATTAAAATGTTTTGCTTCTGCCTGGATATACTGTTAAAGGTGATACAAGAAGATTTTCATGGTGTGTCACAAGATCTGGAGAGTGGTGCATATTTAATAGCTTATAGCAATCTTCAATCCAGTTTTCTACAAGCAGGGTAAAACTTCAAATCTTCCAGCTGGCAGTAAAAAGAGCATTGTATTGATTTAAAGTACACTCATGTCCAAAATTATGTTTACATGCATAAATTCATGGATTTCTCAGACTATGACTTATAAAATGAATTTTCGTGGACTCGTACATAACATGATGACACATAAATTCAAAAGAAAAATTGAAGATCACCTCATATGATATAAAATTGTAGCATGAAACAATAAAAATGGTAATAAAGTGTGACAAAGAGAGTTAAGAAAAAAAGGAATGATTCAGAAAAAGAATTAAGTCTTACGAATTTAATGTGGAATATGATCTCCCCTGACTTGTACACACAGATCACAACGTGTTTTAAGGCTGGAAATAACGTTGTTAACCACAGTTTGGGGAATTAATCTCCACTCTTCCAGCAATGTCGTCTTCAGAGCATTTACATCTCTAGGAGGAGGATGTATACGTGCAATTGCTCTTCCAAGGTAGTCCCATAAGTTCTCTATCGGGTTAAGGTCAGGAGAGTTTGGTGGCCAAGGTATTCGCTTAATGTTTTCACTTTCAAGGAATTCATCAACGAGGTTTGCTCGATGTGGACGGGCATTATCATCCATAAATAAAACGTCAGGTCCATATGCACCCCTGAAAAGTCTTACATAAGGATCTAAGACCTCATCCCGATATATCTGGCCTGTCACAGATCCGCTGCTGAACATGTTTAGGGGCGTACGTCCATCGATCATTATTCCACCGTATACCATCACACCTCCACTACCAAAACGGTCATGTTCCACAATGTTCAAGGGATCATTTCGTGTTCCTGATTCCCTCCAGATGTAAACACATTTAGAATCACCAGTTAAACTAAACCGCGACTCATCAGTAAAGAGAACATGGGACCATTGATGTTCAGTCCAGTTTTGATGTTCTTTACACCAATTAAAGCGATCCCTCTTTTTCTGTGAAGACAGTAAAACACATACCCTTGGCTTTCTGGCATAAAGGCCTTTTTCATTAAGCCTTCTGTATATTGTTTGCCGTGATGCAACAGTTCCAGTGGCGGCTGCAAGCTCTGAACTTAACTGGCGAGCAGTAGCCTTTCTGTTACGACGGGCAGTTAATGCCAGATACCGATCTTCAGAAGCAGTTGTCATTCGTTTCCGACCTTGTCCAGGCCTCCTTACAACACTTCCATCATTTTGAAACTGTTTCCATAGCTTAGAGACTGTCTGTCTTGAAATATTCAGACATGTGGCTGTTTCCATGATTGACTGTCCTGCTTCTAAACGGCTGATAATTTGCCACTTTACAGATTCTTCCAAATGATACTTCGAAGCCATAACAAACTGCTTTGAGTGCCTACACACTGAAATCAAATGCTATGTTGCAGAAATTCACTCAAATATTCAGTTTGCACAAAGCGCTTGATTCACCCTTGGATGACGTAACGCCTAGATTTGCATATCACAAACCGTTTGATTACTTTTGATTGGATAATGCTAATTAGGCTTGGTTTTCATACATTCCCTGCAAATACGGATCACATTGATTCGATATTTCATTGAATATCATCATTTTTGGCTATGTAAAAATAATTTTGGACATGAGTGTATAACAACTATATTGAAGGCAAGAAATCTTATCAAGTTTTGCAGAATCAAACATCAAATTCTGCAGTATTGAGACTCATTTTATCAGACCTGGCAGCTGATGGTTCTGAATATATCAACTATTGTCCTTCATTTAATTGTTCACAGAATACTGTCTGTGGAAAAGGTGAAGATCAGTAAATCACTGAATTGCCCCTACTGAATTCATACTAATGGATGAAGGCTTCCACCTTTGCAAGCTGCATTTGCATCAGCCACACTTGTATGGTGTGCTAATTACTTGACCCCCTGTTCTTTGCGCATACAGGTTGCCAAAATCTTAGTTACTAGGTACAGTGTGCTACATTGTAATATGATTATGTCTATATTTTTCCCATCCTCCAGTAGTAGGCTGGATCCATTCATGAGCATTGGCCCCTACTAAAGCCAAAATTGATGGTCTCTTTATTATGGAGGCACCCAATAGGTGGGGTCTCTTTATTATGGAGGCACCCAATAGGTGGGCCTTCTTTGCCTCCTATGGAGGGACAGACTATTTACATCCATGCCTTCTCTGAGATTCAAGCCTGGACCCTTTGTACAGTAGTCAGTGTCACTAACTTACTTCCCGTCTGAGCGGTGTCTGTATTCTAAATTAATGGATTTTAATAAAATGTTAATAATGGCGATTGTTAAAATTTCTTGTTCATTTCGTGAGGTCGGAATTTTAAAAACCTTTTCCATTTAAAAAAGTGGTTTGAGTAATTAAACTGTTTCAAAAATTTTTGTTGCTTGTTTATTTTACTGGCAGCCAAGCATTAAGAAAAAGATATCAACTAGTTTAGGTGCTACGTCTACCATAAAAGTCTTTTAAATAGTGACATTTGAACAGAAATGTGTTGAGGGGAATTGATTAGTATAATTACAAATAAGTAACTGAGGGAGGCAAAAAGCTTTCATTTGTATTTGAAGTAGTTGTAAATGTGCAGCAACAGCTTACTTTTGTCAGAAATATGGTTTTTGAATCTGTGAACCATATTCTGATATAAATATCTTTCTTTTTTGTACCATTTTTCACATAGAATCACCATGTGGTATATAACTTCATTCATGTGCATATTTGTTAATTTGGATGGAGAGTAAAATACCCCTTTGTTGGAAGAATGCAGTAGCTTCATCTTTACATGGGAAAATAAATATTTTGAATCTAGGGAAGAATGGGAAAGTGAATTTCATTCATAGAATGAGAAAAACATTTTTCAAATTCACATTATTAGATTTTGGCTATGGTTTGGCAATATAGGTTTACTATATTGTTTGGGATAACTG
Source organism: Stegodyphus mimosarum (assembly GCA_000611955.2). NCBI lineage: Eukaryota > Metazoa > Arthropoda > Arachnida > Araneae > Eresidae > Stegodyphus > Stegodyphus mimosarum. The sequence continues at coordinate 46,684 of KK115072.1, read as the reverse complement.
CTGTCAATTGTGGGTCACTGGTAAAGCCAACAAGTGCCAAATTAATTTTCTTCTTTTAAAAATATGCTTTATATAAATATTACATGCAGATTATATAGTGGGATGATCCAGATTCGTAAAATGACCTAATTCGTTTCATTAAATTATTATTATTGATAAGGTTATTTTGGATTATTTTTCTTTTCACAATACTAATATGTGATGCTGCAAAAATAACCTTTATTATTAATTTCTTCATTACCAGAGTAAGAAGAGAATTAATGTAAACAAATGCCGTTTATATTTAAATAATTTTGTTTAGTAGGTGACCTACCAAAGGTCTGATTATCTCATATGAACCATGATCAAAACCAAAGAAAGTGATAGCATTACTCATTGCCATACAAAAAGCAGTATATTAATAAATGCATAAATACTAAGAAATCATATGTAGTTTTATTACATTACCAGATTATTATATTAAATATTATGGCTTTACTAGAAACGCAGGCAGCCTTTTATTTGCCAATTATATTGTTTCAGTTTTATGAATATAAAAACTTTTATTCAAGTTTTGGTATTTATTGACATTTTGTGTACTTGTTTAGTTTATAGAACACTTTAAAAAACTAAATAAAAAATATAGTTATTTTTCGAATTTTGGAAAGGAGCGGATGATGGTCTGGCAATGCAGAAAGCGTGTATGGGACGAAAGGGTTTGAGAATCACTGCTCTATTGAGACTAAAAGAGCTAAATAATTTTTACTCAGGCTTGAATTTGAAATGTAATTTCTCTTGAAACTAAGCTAAAAAAGTATTTTTGATTTCCTATGTTTTATGGAATGGTTTGTGCATAATTTAAAATTTGAAATATTTTGTGTGATGAATCAGCAGCCCTTAAACATCTGAAATACATTTACAGGAAAGAATGCGATGAAGCTGATCTTGTAACAGCTAAGGATGCTAATAAGATCTGCCCACAAGTTGTAATAAAGTTTTATGAGGAACGTCTTACTTGGCACACTGGAAGCTCGGAGGAAAAAGAGAAACCAGCTGTTAAGAAATAATCATGTAGCTCATGTTCACTTTTGGAGAACATTTCTACTGTCATTGTTTTCATTCATCATCATTCTTCCGGTACTGTTAAATTTGTGGAAAACTTTTTATATTTAAGATTTTTGTAATCTTCAGATTCTTCTTTTCTCTGATTTAACATGTTAAATTTATGAAGATTATTTTTCTCTATGTAAATGGTACTCATCTTGTTTGTACATAATATCATATGAATAAAGAAGAAACTTGAAATTTGTTGTCTCATTGTGCAATTTAGAAATAAATATCATTGTTAAAAATGTTTATTTTTTTTTTTTGCAAAGTTTGTGTGTTCTTATTGGAAAAGCTGGAGTAAAAATTTTACGTCAGAAATGATGGTTTTTGAGAGGATGGCATTCAATTGAGAAAGAAATTACCCAGTAATATTTTTATTTAAAAAATAAATTCAAATTTCATTAATTTTTAGTCTCAGCTGAAGGTTTGCCATAGGTCAAAAAGCTAACACTCTTTGTTAGTCATTGGTAAGGTTTTTCTTATGCTGCGTTACTGATGAATGGGTTTGTTGAATGTGTAATGTTAGTATACACTAATTTTCCTCAGAAATTACTTCAGGAAGGTCCCTCTGATGTCAGGACCCTGTTTACCATTAACAGTAAACAAATTTACTGCCAGAAGTCTTGATATTTTTTTCATTTTACTCGAATCATCTAGGTAAAATTGAAGCTGTTTTCCAGTTAAATAGTAACCAGTAAGTAAAAAATGCCAATATAAAAAAGTAGATAGAGGAGTTATAGTAGTTATGTTCTGTGAAAAGTATTTTCCAGGACCAGTTTTGAGCTGTAGGTCTTCATGTTAGACATATTTGGTTACCTTTAACAGTCTGGCTTTTAAAAGATGTGGAATATAGTCCAAAGTGCAAGCAGTGGGGTGTTGGAATTTAAAATGGCTGCATGGATATTTTTGTTTTTTGTTAAAAAGATGTTCTGTGAAACAGGGTTGCCAGAAATTGTTCTAAATTAGCAGGAAAAGAATTGAAAACTAGCGCATGATCTCGGTGATCACGATTTTTGGTAATTATAGTAGTTATGTATGCTCATGTGACCTCTGACGCTATCACAAATTATAAAACGATTATCATGAATTTTAAAGTTATATCCACTGTTTAAACATTCATTTTTTAAAAATATTCCTCAATTTTTAAGGTTTTCTAAAATTTTTTTCTTCATATTCATTAAGTGCTGCCTCACATTTGGATTGTTAGTGTTTCTGTGCTAATACTTTTGAGTTGGCAATTCATTTAGCAGGGTTGCCATGCTACCGGAAAAAGTCGGGGAATTCAAATATTTTAGTCTAAATCTGGAAAAGTCGAGGAATTTCATACAGCGATCCCCCAAAAAAGCGAGTTTTGCGCCAACGTTGGAAGCCGATCACTTTCTTGGCACGCGTTAGCCTCACTCGGGCAGCTGGCATAGAGCCAATTCTTGCAGCTTCAAACAGATTGTCTTTTAGAAAGGCAAATCAAGTTTCCAGCAACTTTGGTTCCCAGTAACCTCGAGAATCGAAATACTGGCATCCGCATGTGCAGTGCATGTTGAACTAAAGAAAAAATGCATTCTTGTATCAAACAAAATCGGTTTAATCCTAATATAGCGGTACCATGGAGGTTAGAATAGTCCCGTGTATTGTACACACGGGATTTGGCAACATTATGATGAACAGCAAACGGGCCATTTTGGTGTTGACGGCAATTTTCAAAATCATGCCAAGAGTAGTGTGTAGTAGGATTTTACCGTAAAATCTTTTAAATACTTTTTTTCTTTTTAAGAAATGCCTTATTTGTCATTTTGCAGTGAAATAAAAAAATAGTAATTAGTCATCTAGGCTAACCATTTAATATAACTATACTCGCCAAAATATCGTTGATTATTGTAATTCAGTTTTTTAATTATTTTAATGTTATTCATATCATTTAATGTTGCTTCTTCCCCTTAAATTTATTTATTATTAGTAAATAATACTTTCAAATTTCAGGTAATTTTCTCTGTCATAATTCTGAAACTAATTCTAACAGTATGATGACATAACATCACGAAATTCAATGCACATATTTTTTGCTTATGTATTCAGCTAAATAAACATAAAATACCTGAATTTATTTAAAAATATCTGTAAATAGATTTTTGTTTAGCTGCAGAATGTCAGCAAAAAAAAAAAAAAATTATCCACATTCAGCAGATTCTGATCTCAATTCTTCAGTGGAGAAAACAACTACACTCACGTTTGTGAAAATTGCAACACCAAGAAGGAATCGTCATAATTGAATGCAGTTTAATACACAGTTGAGTGGTAGTGGTACAAATAAATGATTAAATGTTCAAAGCAAACAAACAAGAACAAGAGATCAGAATCAGTATTTTGTGTGGCCACCACGCGCCGCAATAAGTGCTGCTACACGACGTGGCATGGAGTCAAACAAAGTTTGAATGTCTGACTGAGGAAGAGCATTCCATATCGTTTGTACGCGTACCCAAAGTTCGTCTGCAGACGCAACAGGACGAGGATCACGAGCAAGACGCCGACCAATGACATCCCACACATGTTCAATTGGCGACATATCCGGGGAACACGCAGGCCAAGGAAGAAGCTGTACCTGCTGCGCTGCAAAGAAGGATTTAACAATCCGAGCAGTATGAGGGCGGGCATTGTCCTGTTGAAATACAGCGCCTGGCAAGCTTTGAAGGAAGGGAACAGCTTCGGGCTGTAGAACTTCACGGATATACCGGTTGCTGTTCAGATTGCCCACAATTCGTAGCAATTGAGATCGTCTATGATATGCTATGGCGCCCCAGACCATAACTCCGGGTGTTCGTCCACTGTGGCGTTCGATAATGCACTCCGGAAGGTGGCGTTCACCGGCATAGCGTCTGACACGAATGCGGCCATCATGGTACCACAAATTAAAGCGGGATTCGTCAGAAAACACGACATGCTGCCAATCAGCACGCCAGTCTCTATGCTGATTGGCCCATTGTAGCCGCAGGCGGCGATGGTCGTGCGTTAGGGGGATCCTGTATAAAGGAGTCCGTGCGCGCAGTCCACACTGCAGCAGACGTCTACGAATTGATGAAGCACACAATGAAACACCTGTAGCTATTGACCACAGTGCTGCCAATTGTCTAGAGGAAGCTGTACGGTCCGTCCGCGCCATGCGGACCAGGTGTCTATCATCGCGAGCTGACGTCACATTTCGGGGTCCACTCCCGGATTTCCGAGTTGTCCGACACTCGTCCGTCCACTGCTTCCAAACGCGCATCACTGTGCTGCTGTTACGCTGCACACGAGAGGCTACTGCACGATACGACAATCCAGCTTCACGAAGGCCGATGATTCTCCCTCGTTCAAACTCTCTAAGTTGTTCAAATCTCGCTCTCTTTCGTCGACGAGGCATAAGTACAGATTGAGTTAACGTTTACCACTAGCAGATAACCACCGATAACCATACACGCCTCGCTACAGCCGTCTATTTATTCGGATCCATCAGCCGTTCAGAGGGCGCTGCTCAGCATACGCATGCGCTACGGATTTGCAATTCTAATCATTTGCATATCATGCGCTACTTTGCATTTCCTGAAAATTTCAGCTCACTTGCGTAAGTCCTTCATGGTGTTGCAATTTTCACAAACGTGAGTGTATTATAGTTATAATGGTAATCTTTGAGGATAATATATAAGTCATATCTAATTGGCAAATTTTTGTGTTTTCAAGTGGTACCATAATTAATTTACCTCTTAGCACAGCCAAAGTGCATTACGCGGATAGACTGGAATTATCTGAAAACACCTGGAAAAGTCAGGTAATTTCATTCTCCTGTTTGAGTGGCAACCCTGATTTAAGTTTTGCATTATTTTGATTGTTAGTACTTTTCAATAAGTTTTCCTTTCTGCTTGGTTGACTTATTTAAATTCATCAGATTATGATTTTCCATTCTTTTATTGTTAAATTTTTGTTGTTATTTAGAAAATGATTTTCCTTTTTAAGTCATATCGATTTTTTGTTTCTTAGCAATATTATAATCAGGAGAATGAATTTCATTTCTTTCTTTAACTATCCAAATGAATTTCATTTCTTTCTTTAACTATCCAATGTTGCTGAGGCTGCATATCACCATAGGTTTGGGAGGAAAGACTGACTTAAAATTTGTAAAGCAATGAAACCATCAGTATTAGTATTAAGGTGCATAACTCTTGATTTAATATTTACTCCAAAAGTCATGTAATTTTTTTTTAATCTTGTTCATTTTCTTGTTGTGTTATCCTTTTTTTTTTTTTTTTTTTGACTAACTGAGCTGTAAGTATGCATGGGTGGTGATGATACAAAGTAAATGCAGCAGATTTCTTTTTATTCCACTGACATCTTCATTCGAAGTATGGAGTCCAGGAGTTCCAAATACATTCTTTGGTTTTGGCCTAACTGTGTATTGCTTATTGGTAAATTTTAAAGAAAAAACTGTAAAGCAATCAACCAAAGAGGTAAAAACTGACAGTGACTGGTGCTAAGAACTGTTTGTACTTGATTTATGATCTCAGGATTGCAAGATGCCAACTTCTATTTAAGCTTAATAAATTATGTATTATAATTTTAGTAGATACATTATTTTAACATCTAAGTGTTTTATGGTATATTAAAAGTCTCAGAAACTAGCACAAACACATGAAGTATAAAAATTTTTGAAAAATCTCATACACATAAATTTTACTTGAACAGGTTTGTCAAAAGTAGCAAATTTCTGAAAAGCTGCACTATGTGGCAACACTGGTGTGAAAGCATCCATTTCTTTATCTGAAATTACATAAACTGGTACGTCTGAAAAATTCTTAAGAATGAGTTCGCAGATTAGAAAATAAGTTTTTGGAATGTATGCCAAGTACACAGAGTGGCATAATCATCTTCATCCAACCATGAGATTTTTTTTGTCAGTATAATTTAGATTTATAATTTAAAATATTTTGCATTCTTATTTTCTTTAGTAAAATAAATATCATTTTTGGGGATGGAAGTTGATGAAAACAGATTAAAATAAGTAACTATAAAAATTTAGGTTATAGAAGCTGTTTCAATACATGTTTTCACAAGATCTAAAAATCACACTTCTTGGAGTGATAACGATTTTAAAATTTTCCGGTTAGAATTCTGTGTATTACTCGCATCTTAAGCAGCTCAAATCATTATATTTATGTTTTTATTAATTTTAAGGCCAACAATTAGAAAATGCAAGTTACATTTCCTCTCCAGATATTTCTTTAAATTCACAAAGGATTTGAAAAATTCAGTTATATTTTCTGAGTATTTTGAATATAATTTAAGCTGTATTACCAGTTCTTATATAAAATTTTATTATAAATAATTAATTTTGGATATATCTGTTCACTGAAAATTTTTTTTAATCAAAACAATATAAGATTCATTCCTTAACTGTAAATTCTGCAAGTATATTTATATCTTAACGAAATTGCTAATGTATGTATTAAGTACTCCTCAAATCTGATTCCCGTAAAATTTGGGTCTACAACATTTTGTTTATAATAATCTTTTAACAGAAGATCTTTGAGAAAATGAAATTAAAAGATAGTCTCATCTAATAAATAATGAGTTGCTTGTTTTGTTTATATGTCTGTAGAACTATTTGAATTTTTTTGATTTCTTTAAATTATAATCTGAGAAACTGCACAATTTTTAATTTACAGTAAATTCACTAGTTTAAGGAATTATTCAAATCATCGAACCTGATTCCGAAGATGAAGTTACAGCGATAAACACTTTATCAGTCTGTACAAAAGTGCTCAAGTAAACAAAACAAGCATGTCGCCATACCAGGGACAGTGATTTTAAAGTTCCTATTTTGAATGTCGCATTATTGGTGGCAAGGGAGTGCAAACGGATGGTGATATGATTTTATATGTCTCATCCGTAAGGAGAAAGTTGAAAAGACGATTCTTTCAAAATATTAAAAAAATTAAGTGTATATTGTTATGACTGTATCAGGAGGCACAAGATAAAAATTTAGGTATTGTATGCATTATTAAAGTTTGCTTCACACCATTTGTGTTACAGCAATACCTTGTCTACTGTGAGTGAACTGTTCCTGCAATATCGCTAACTGGTTGAGGAATTAATGCATATAAAAAAATTATAATTGGTTGTAAAAATATTTTCTCCGTTTTTCAATAAATAAAATACGATTCATTTGCCCTCATATTAAAATAAAAAATATAAGAAAATAAAAAATAAGATGAAGATTAGTCAGTGGAAACAGCAGCTTACAAAGTGAGCTTTCAGATAAAAAGCATTTTATTTGCGTGTTAGAAGTAACTTCTGCCAAATATAGGAGAATATACTATAAAAATTCCCGTTTAACAGTGAAGTAATTTTATGTATATAAAAGTGTCTGTTTCTACGGCAATCATTGTATCTTTTACTGATGTAAGATATTTTTTGGATAGATGTCCAGTTTTCCTTTGTTTAATTTTCAAAAATGAAGATATTAATGTTGCAAGCGAAAAATTACAATTTCTTTCTTTAATTATCAAGCTGCCTTTTTTAGGCAGTTTGCTACGGATACTCTACTGTTACAAATCTTGTGCACGGTAATTCTGCATCTGTTCTCAACACAGTAAAATATTAGGACTGTTTTATCAACATTTAATGTGTAAAATTTATTTCTTTAGCGGTGAACTTTAAAATAGCTAAAAATCAACCAAAATATTGATTTTTTTTTCTTTTTTTTTTTTTT
>KK115072.1:0-38833 GCA_000611955.2 Stegodyphus mimosarum | reverse complement strand
GTAATATTCCATATACGTAACTACATCGCATGCAGAAAACCGAGTTCAAATATTCTAATTTTTAAAGAAGTTGCAGGCATTTAAAATGTGTAAACAGCGTAAACTCTGCATAATTTTACATGTTTCAATTGGATATAATGTATAAATTGTTTCTACCTATAACTTCGAATAACATTACAATTTGCGATATGGTTATTTTTTGTCATATTTAATATTATGAGCTTAAAAATAGTTAAATGATAAGAAAATGTTATCTAGTGTTTACGAATTCATATTTAAAGTTAATTTGCCGTTTCTCATGACCATGTATTAAAGGTAAGTTTGAAGAAAAACTTTAAATTCGGTTTTCTCAAAAACATTTCGCAGTTCGTATGTTTTGAAAATGCTCCATGAATCTCATTTTTAGTTAAAAATTAATGATATTTGGAAGAAACTATCTTGTTATATGTCACAGTAGATTTGTATATGCATTTTTGGATATGAGGTTATTAAAAAGTTTAAACTTGCGATAATGTTTAACAAAAGGTGACATTTTTCCGGAAACTGAATATAAATTCACAAAAATCCTTTTTAAAAATTTCTGATTCATCATATTCAATCTAATGGATACACAAAAACTTTTGTCAAGTCTTTATAACTAAATTTTACAACTAAGTCTTTATAACTAAAGAAAAAATAGGAAAGAATATTGAAAATTAGAGCGCAAGGAGTATTTTAAATCTTTAATTAAAATAATTAATTATTTGTTTTAAAAATGTTTAATTTAAAATAAATTGAAATTTTGAACATATATGTTATAAACGGATGTTATAATATGTATATGTATAAAATTTCTTACTGAAAACATGAAAACTTAATAAAACTAATTTTTAAAGTCCACTGTGCCCTTAATAGGATAAGAGAAATATCTACTTACTTTCTAAAGGGCTGCCTTGGAAACTGTCGCTCTTCCTTTCAGAGTCCATTCCTTTTTGTTTATTGAAATCCAAACACAGTCGTACTCTTATCCCTTCCACATTCCATACTGAGTTGCATTTCTTTCGCTATTTTTAAATTTCAGTTAAAATGAAAATTTTTCAAAAAAAAAAAAAAAGTTTTTTTTTGATAATATCAGCAATTCTATTTAACCTTTAAAAGGGGCAAAACCATTATATACTTCATCATAAAATATTCAGTTACCTTATATGAAAATATCTTTAGAATATCCTGCCATTCCGAAAAGGCGCCACTCTTTTTGTTTCTCCACAAGATAGCGTCCGCGCTTGTTGCGGGATTTGTAAGCAAACGTGACGTTTCCCAACTCTTAATTTCTAGTTAGAAGTGCAGGAGTGCATATAAGCATCCTGTACCGTAATACGTGCTTAAAGAAAATCCATCCTTGCGATTGGATATGGCTACCGATGACATCATTTCCTCTATACTTTGGAACATCTTCACTTTTCTTGGGCTCGAGAGTACACGTCCATGCGATTTGTTTGCATTTTGAAAGCAGTACCGAAAAGATTATTACTGTTAATGATTTGCGTTGTATTTTTGTTGTCATGATATCACACTTCTTACGACACTGTAGTATGGACAATTTAATATAAAAAATGTAGTGAATTTTTTTTTCCTAGAAGGGAAAATTATTATTTCTTCTAGTGTGCTAACTCCTTTAATGTGTATTAATATTAGGTACAGAGGTTTTTAATAAATGTATTCTTAATTTAAAACCATTCATATTAAAGGTGTTGTGATTATTAATTCATTATTTCATGCTCATTAAATATCCATTTTCTGTAGTCGCAATCTCCGAAAGCATGAGACAAATCAGTTTTCTCAAATAGCCAAAAACGTTGGGATCTAACCATAATACGCAGTAAATTCACAATAGTTGTAGTCAGTCTGAAAAAGTAAAATTTATTTTTGAAGCTAGACTACTGTAAATTTGGAACAGAGAAACAGAGATACGTATGTTAACATTCAATTATATTACCTTACAAATATTGCCCATTTTTTATACGTGCAACATCTTTTGTACCTTTGTATAAAAGTGCTGTTTATCAGAAAAGGAAGTTTCTTTTCTTATACACGTATATTAAATTCAGCGACAATACTGAATGTACTTTTTTTTCCCATTTAAGGCAATAGGATATTAGAAATGCGAAAAACATGGACATTAAACTGGAAATAACATATACAGTTGTAAAGGAAATGCTTTTTTGCGATGCGAAAGCAAGAGAATGCAACAAAACTGCAATAATAATAATATACTTACGACACCTGTGCACGTGCAAGACCACATATAAGCATTCCCTATACAATGTCTTTATAGTTGGGTCGAGATCATCGTGTAATGCAGTATGCTTTGGTTTTTGTTCTAAATTCATGAACTCAGCTATTTATAATCTAAGCGCTAAAGATTGCTTCTGATATTAACAGCATCTTTGAAGGATTTTGCAATTTTATTATTCCATGAAACAGGAAGCCATCTGCAGAACGCTGCATGTGTTTTTTCATCTGGCATTTCTATTCAAAGAAAACAAACGCTAATTTATACGCTTTCGAGTCACTAATGCAAGTCATTCACCGAAAACGAAACCGTAAGAATCCCGCCTAAACGTGATTACGCTGAGAGAAAATGTTGTCATCGGAAAGAATGATCAATCACAAGTACGGATTTTTCCTATGCGCGTGCCGCGGTAAAGAATGCTTATTTACTGCCGGAACCCCATGAAAGGCTGTCTGGGAACAGAAACAAAAACAAATAATAAAAAAAAATCTGAAAGCTTTCAGATTTTATATTACTCCCAAAGGGTCGTTTTTTTCACAGGGATTCAAAACTGTATATGAAAAGTGATAGACATTCAAAGCCATTCGACGCAAAATACCGTTAGACATTGTAACTTCCTGATGTCCATATTCGAGTGGAGAACTACGTTATTCAAAATTTGATGCCCTAAGGCACCGTTATGTTTTCATAGTGCGAGAAACAGGCATACATTCATGCAGATTCTTCATAATTTAATTTCTTTAAATATAATGCAGGGCTCCAATATTTGGTGGCAAAATTTTAAAAGTGATTCAGGCTTTTATAGTGAACCAACACAAAATGCCAAAACGAAATTAATAGCCCTTGTATGCAAATTGCCCCTTTGAGCTAATAAATAAAATAACTATTAAACTAATAAATTAATTCATAATTAAAATAAGTATAATTAAGATTCAACAAAATATAAAGCTATAAATAAAAATTTAGTAAATTATTCAATTTATGATAAATAGTTTAATAATAAAAAAGGGACCTGATCTCGCATTATTAGGGGCTCACTCAGCTAGCTCAGCTAGGCTCCGGCTGAATTTAAGCCCTGAATATACATTACAATGTACAATTTCAAGAAAAGATAAAAACAAAGAATTATTTTCCCAGCATACCAATGAAAATAAGGTAAAACGCTTGAAGTTTCATTAATTAGAATACGGATAATGCTAGAAACAGTGTGAGAACGTAGAAGGAAATTTTAATAGAGTTGCATAGGTATGACAAGAAACACAGAAGAAGCCTCAACATTCTGACCACAGTCCTTTGTCGATATAATTCTAGCTGTCAAGCAGAATGTGCCAGGAGAAAAAAAAAATTCCCAAGACGAGAGTAGATGTTCAAGTTGAGAATAAACAGAAATTTCTGTACAAGTGACAGTTTTTGCCACCCGTGTTTCTTCACATCGTTCCAAAAAAATTGCGGGTGCTCTTTTCCATGGAAAGTTGTTAGCATTGGACATGTGCGACCAGAGTGATCATTTCCATTACATTCAGGAACGGGAACATACATTAAGGAAAATTTAGGCGCTGTCGTAAATTCATTGCAAAATTTACGCACTATCGTAACGTTTTGGAGAATAAATCTGACATGTGGTTGGGGTTATTTCTTTCCTTAAAAGTCTCAACCTCCGTCAAAAGGTTTATTTCCCAAGGAATTCAGATGTCATAGATACTAAAACAATTTCGAGAATAATTTCGAAATAAAAAATTTTCGAGATCAAAAGAATTTTCTTCAGAGATTGCTGTTCGATTACGCAAAAGATGTTTCGTTTTATTTAGGATTCCGAGTTCAGAAACTGAAAAATAATGGAGGCGGGCTCCGACGCAGTTTAAGCTGTGGGTCCAATATCAACAGAAGAAGGAACTCAATCGACCTCTCGTTCAAGTCTTTGAGGTTTCGCCATTTGTTAAGGGCTGTACTGCACTTTCATATACGACCTAGGTGTAAAATTGAGTTCAAGAGGTATGAGGTTCTTAATGGGTCTTATTAATTCCCTTTGTGCAGTCTTTAACTTCACTAGTCTAATGTGTCTGTCGTGACAGGGAAAAATTTCCAGGATTCAAGCTAAGGACCAGTTTATCTTTTTTTCATTGTTGGACATAATGGCCCGATCACCAACTTTCAAAGAAGATGGTTTGCTGACATTGAGCTTTGTTTTAGTTGCCCTAAATATTCTTCTCAAAATCTTTTTCGCAAGGTTTTTCCCAATTTGACTCTGCATCTCTTATTGATGAATTCAGGGTCCAAAAGATCTAATTCGGGAACTCCAGTCTCTGGAATTACTGTTAAAAACATTGACGAGTTGAGAGCTTTTAAGTCTATTACGTATTCTGACAAATAAGTGAGAGGACGGTTGTTCAAATTGCTCTCACGGTCACAACTGATTGTCAATAACTCATCGTAATTCAGGGACTATTGTCCAAGTGCCTTTCGAAGAATTCTCTTTAGTACTCCGATCAATACTTTCCACCCCACCCTTCCTACCACCGCGAGGAAGGGGAATAAATTTCCATCCAAATTTCTTAACTGGCACATTTTCTAAGATAGAATTCCAATTTATAATCTTAAACAAATTATTTGATCCAATAAAACTGGTTCCATCATCGGAGTAGACAGTGATAGGCCTTTGAGTGATGAACTGCTTAAAGGAATTGCTTACGGGAAACTTTCGGTTGAGAGAGAGAAGACCAACTCTAGGTGGATCACTATACACTGGTGAGCAAAAATTAAGGACGAAATCGAAAAATTAGCATATCAGCTGAACGAAGAGGCAGAGCGGACAGAAAGACCAATCAGGAGATTAAGTAAGGTGATGTACGGTAGCACATGCGCAGATATGCAGGTAGACGTAATGGGGGAATGTCTGAGTAGTATAAAGCATGTTGTCGGTGTAAGATCAGTATTTCTGGCAAAGAGATTGCACGCCGTATAGCAGTTAAAATCACACCGAGCTGCTGCCTCAGCGAGAAATGGCGAATAATCAATCTGTTAGACGACATCTGGAAGCTTTTACCAGAGGTCGAATCATTGGGAAGTTGGAGGAAGGCTACAGTGTGACAAGTGTGGCTGCAGAGTTCGGAATTGCTCACAGCATCGTTTCACGACTTTAGAGACAATTTCAAATTACAGGAACAGCTATTCGAGGGTTTAGTAGTGGTCGTCCTCGAGGAACCACACCCGCAGATGACCGGTATATTGCCTTACAGGCCAGAAGAAACAGGCGGCAGACAGCGGGAGAAATCGCTAGGCACACGACACAGGCGACTGGACGACCGATATCGCCTTTTACCGTGGCCAGAAGACTGCACGGTGGTGGTCTGTTTGCACGACGCCCTGTACGGTGTGTACCTCTAACGCCTGCCCATCGGAGAAGGCGTTCTCTGTGGTGCCGGGAACACCGGAATTGGAGAAACAATGAATGGGGACGAGTACTCTTTACAGATGAGAGCAGATTTAGTCTGAGTAGCGATTCTCATCGCATACTCATCTGGAGAGAGCGGGGAAGCCGCAATCATCCCTCGAACATCATTGAAAGGGACAGGTATGGAGGTAACTTATTCATTCTTTTGGACTAAAAAAGACATTTCTATATCTCCCATTCTACTGGGCCGATTGACAAAATTCAAATTGCATTTTCCACGTCTCGAAAACGTGACTTAGGATATATATTAGATTTATATATAGCATTGTTCTAAGATACATATTTTGACACAAAATGGGTCTTTTTCTGAAGCAACATACCAATGTTTTTTCCACAATTCGCTTCTACAACTCAAATTATGCCTAAATATTAAATTTTGCAAAATTTAGTGCGAAATTCACGGAGAAATTCAAAAATTTAACTTGGCGAATTTTTTCAATTTGAGCCAAGAATAATACACTTGGCGAACTCCTTAATACATGACAATCTGTTTTCCTATCCCTTCCATTGTAACAGAGCGGGAAAAAAGTCACATCTTTCCTGCCTTTTTACATTGTGCCTAAGCGGAAAAATAGTCACATCGTTCTTCTTTCAAATAATTTCAATAAAGAGCGTAAACCACATTAGATGATATTATGGCTTTCAACAAATATGCCAAATTTCAAAATGCGCCAATACATAAATTCACGTATATCTTCGAAAATTTTGAATATAAAGCTATATATACTTAGAATACTTAGAAATACATCTACTTCAAGTTGATGGTAAATGTTTTATAGGTTATAATTCAAAATTTTTTTCAAAAAATTTATAAAAATTATTTAAAAATACAAATTTTTAAAATAAATCATAAAAAATGGGTGAATTGTATTTGGAATAACCTAAATTTCGAACTGTGTGAGAAGGAATCAAATAAGTTTCATAAAAAAAGCTATATTAATAAATACATACCAAACTGAATTAACATTGAGGAGCTAAAATTTTGAGAGCTAATTTTTTTTTAAAACTATTCGTACGATTTTTACAAAACTTGGAAGTTTGGCATAATTTGAGTCGTAGAATCGGGATATGGAAAAACATTGGCATGTCATTTCATAAAAGCCCGATTTTGTGTCAAAATACCACTATTTGAACAATGTTATGTATAAATCTAATACATATCCTAAGTCGCGCTTTCGAAGCATGAGAAACGCAATTTGAATTTCGTCAATCGGCCCAGTAGAACGGGTATGTAGAACTGTCCTTTTTTTTCGCAGTGTATATAAGATTTATAGTATTTAAGTATGATTGGATAAATGCCTTGTCTACCAAAAAGCCATTTGATGCAAATTATCATAGAATAAAGTTGTGTTTAGAAATGGCCACGTCTGGAAGTTATTGGTTTTAGCAGCTATCTCTCTAACTAAGCAACTAAGATACTACATATATATATGTAAATCAGCTTTGTAATTTCGTTTAACAATACACTTTTAATTCCTCATTGTTAATTTTTTGTATTTTCTGTCTGAATTCTAAAAACTGAAATAACTTTCCTGGACTGCGTCATTTCTAGATCAATCTATGATGCATGGCTTGCATCACGCTGATGACGTAGGTAATTGGAAACTGAAACCTTTCTTAGCTTGTAGCTTTGTTACCGCTTGGACGAAATTTCGCTGTGTTCTCTTCTTATCGAAATAGTATTCAAAAATGTAAATATTATTAAACAGGCATAATTAGAGAGCCAAGTAAATTAACAAATGTCAATTGAAGTGGAGTTGAATATTTGGTCTTACTCGGCTGCCATAATTCCTCTTCAATAGGAATCTATTAAGTGATATTCTATCTACGTGACGAGCAATCAATATTTCTGCGTTTCCACATCTCAGTATTCCTACGTCAATATTTTCTAAATTTGTTTCATTACATATATATATATATATATATATATATATATATATATAACTTTTTAGACTACACTCGTTAAAAATAGAAAAATAAAAATACGCGTAGATATCACATCATTGTTGTCGTACGTGATTATAAATAAAATTATATGTCATCTATATATGAATTATAAATTATGATAGTTAAAAGAAACATTGAGCTATTGTTAATTAGTGCATTTAACTAAGCACGTAAGAAGGTCTTCTTTTAGATATATACTTTACATTTATCAAAAATAATTTTTGAATACATATACACGATTCTTTTGATAAAAAATCTGATGTATACACCACATGACTTCCTTGTGCGGAATATTTTAAATTATACGCACTTCATTTAAACTTATTGGATTGAATTAAACCTACTTCGTCGATAGCGCATAAATCATAATAGAATAAATTCACTATTCAAAATTCATTATATTTGTTTACCATAACGACACTCTGGCATTAAGTTCACTTTGCAGAATTACATCTCATTCATTTTATAATTCAGAATGCACAAAAATTATGTATATCATCTGAAGAATTGTCTAATCGTTGCCACATGTTCTATTCAAATACAGAGATTATTCAGTAATTCTCATTCAATTAATTAGGTTATTATTTCGCGACAAGGCAAAAATACATTAATAAGTACATTAAAATCTAAAAATTCATAATTTTTAATATTTATATTAAAAATCACGAAGTAAATCTTTAACACTTATTCCCTCGAATGAATTAAGCATGATTTAATTTGCAATAATAAAAGAAGGCGTTATCTTTGTTGTTGAGAAGCTTAGTTTCTCTATATTGGCAACAAATCTACTATTTTGCTAAGTTTCAAATGCAAACAAATATGGCTGCTATGTTAATAATAATTAGGCTTAGTCGCACTTAAACAACTTTTAGATATTTGATAATTCTACAAATATTGCATGCAAATTTACTAAAGGCCTAAAAATCTTAACCAGAAGATGAGAACAACATAATTCAATTATTTTTAAAGCAAAAAATGCGCAATTTAGTAACATATAAGAATAAAAAATCTGAGAACACTGAGCCGAGTAACAGGGTCGGTATATATGTACATATAGTTATAAACTTTTGGAGCGGCCGATTGCAACGAAAAAGGAAGGTGCACGTCTACATGTTATAGCAATCAATTGCATTCGATAGTGGTCAAAATGAATATTTTCGTTGAAATATGGTACCCGGAATTTTTGGTGATTACAATACTTCCTTCAAATGCCTAAACTCATTTGTAACTAAACTCGTACTGTGATATCTCAATATTCTGAGATAAACTCTGACTTAAACTGTAAACTGCTGTTCACTTCGGTCTTAAAATGTTTTTCCCCGTTCGCTGAGGTATTTCCAGTACCTTAAGATATCTAAAAATTGCAAGCAGGCATATACAGTTACAGTTACTTAGAGCCTTTATAGACGGAATTTCAGACCACTATTCAATTGTTAACAATTAAAGAGCTATCTTATTTTCTTTCGCGGTGCTTTCGTGCTGGTGCGTCTTGTGATGCCAACCGGGCTAACAGCTTGTATACATACCAGGAACTCAGTGTTCGAATCTCAGCGTACCGCTGATATTCACATTTCATGAAAGGAACATAAAACGAACTTTATGTAGGGCAGAATATAAGGAATTATCGCATTATGTTTTGTGTATTAACAAGTACAACTATCACTCGAAAATTCCATGGTCCGAATCTCGGTAAGATCACATTTGTTATTTTTTTCGGTAACATACGTCACAGTGTTACGTAAGGCACATTGTGTTCGGAACTCGCATGACGAGACGTTTCTTCTTTGAGATCCCTGACAATTCTCACAGTTGTTTCGAACTACTAAAATTTTTTATATGTCCTAAGAAGAATTTTGAATAATTCTATAGAAATGTATTATTGAAATGAAGTTCCAGTATTTTTAATAATAAATGCCTATTTGATCGTAACTTACTGTGTTATTTATTCTTGTCATGCTATAGAACAAATGCACTCAAAGTTTTACGAAAACAACAATCCTTCCTGTTCTTTATAAATCCTATCAGAGGAGAGTAGAAAGAAATCGAATGTTTACCTCATTCATGATGGAAATATAGAGAGAAAGAGAGGGCTCGTCAGAGAACTATGTGTGCCGGTATAGTTTTTCCCCTCAGAGACGAAAGAAGTAGTTTTCTTTCTTCTTTTTTTCTCTTTTTTGGGCCCATTTTTCATTCTCAGTTAGCATTTTCTTTTCACTTGACGGGGAGAGAATGAAAGATATTCGGTTTCTTTCTTTCTTTCTTTTCATTTCAAATGTACTGCTAGGTTCACTATACACTTCCTCTAAATAAGATGCATTTCCGGCTTGAAGGCAAATATTTTTAAAATAAATCTTTTTAATTTATACATTTGCTTCAGAAATGTCTTAAAAAACTTGCATGTTGCTGATACAAGAAACATAGTTCATGCATATAATAATTAATCAAATGTTCATGTCATTGAAAGAAACTTTAAGATAATTTTAATTTTTTTTATAAACACTCACATACATCATGCCTTGGAAAAGAATGTTACAGAATACCTCTTACTTAAGATAATTAGCAATATTTTTAAAACAAGGAGAAAAGTAGAAATAAAAATAAGTAATTTTGATTCAGTCTTTGTAACATTCTATGTTAATTCATTATTTATTTAAGTCTTATATGTTATCAACTGAATGAATGTCATTAGCAATCAAATTATGTTTTAATTCTTATAACTTAGAG
Source organism: Stegodyphus mimosarum (assembly GCA_000611955.2). Classification (NCBI taxonomy): domain Eukaryota; kingdom Metazoa; phylum Arthropoda; class Arachnida; order Araneae; family Eresidae; genus Stegodyphus; species Stegodyphus mimosarum. The sequence goes on along the minus strand of KK115072.1, from coordinate 28,439 downwards.
GATTCAATCTCAGGGCTCTAATCTATTAATAAACTGAGAGAACTTTGAGGATTAGTTCTTAGGGCTTTAATATATTAATAAACTGAGAGAAACTAAATCTGCCTTCTATCAGACAATTTCAACATTAAAAGAATATCAAAGGATTGAAACAGAACTTCTGATGTTTTCAAGCTTTGTTCCATTTTCTACATAATATTCCGCGACATAAAGTCAAAGTTGGGAAAGGCTTTTTTCTACAACTTTCAACTATAAAAATTAATCCGAAGTGCATTTGTTATCTCAATATAGCAGACTTATTTTCCAAAGCGATACATACCATTAACAAGCAATGTTGACTCGTTTCTCTTGTAGCATAAGAAGATCGAATGTAAATAATAAATTCCAGTACATAGTTAGTGTCCTAATTATATAAGATAAATATTATTATATTAGGTTTGCAGGTTCTGAAGAGAAACATTGTCTGAAAAAGAATCCACCGTTAGAAACAGGTATTCTTGCTGGAAGTGCCAGATTGGAGCACGTATCTTTCTTGAGAAAAAACTGGTTGATGACATAATGGAAAAGATGAAGGAAATTTTTAAATCATATCTTGAAAAGGCTGGAGAAAGAAAAACGCGAAAGGAGAAATATGCGAGTAAATACGGTAATTCCTAAAGTTGCCAAAGCTATTAACGGTTACAGTTCTAAACATTGTGCAAAATAAAAGCCTTTGACACTGAAGGTTACAACAAAATACATTATTTTTACTTCATCTCGGAACTTTGACTGTTCTACGGGTCTGAAATCTTTGACTGTCCTACGGGCTGGTTTCTATGTTAAAGTAGAATTTACTTGCATGCTTAAGTTATATAGCCTTTGGCTTCTGGCGGCATTTAAACTGAAGCAAGTTGGATGAAGTACTTAATCCGCTTTTAGTATTTCCACAAAACTTTCTCGATAGATGAGTATATTTTTAATGTATTTTCTACGATTCTCTGGAAGAAACTGCTTGATGTTTCGCTAGGGTCTTGCTTCTTGAGCACATAGCTTTTGATTACGAAGATGACATGCTCTTCCGTTGAGAACACCAAAGATGGAAGAAAGCCATTTATTCGGACACGTGGTTTTATTGTAGGTCCATGCTGAAAATTAAAAGTCGTGAAAGTTTCCTTCGAAAATGACTCAAATTTCAAAAACTTTTAATTCAAAATTTAAAACACATCTGATTTAATTATATTATTTTCAAATGACGGATTTTTTTAAAAGGAAAATTCATTTAAAGGACCGAAAAATGTATTAAAAATAAACTCTGATATCTTTATAATTAAATCTTCATAAAATGCTGTAGTACTTATAATTTGCTGAATTTCGTACAAATCATTGAGCTGTAAAATCATCTTCAAATTTTGCATATAATGAAAAAAAAATAAAAATAATAACTTTCACTTAATAAGCTACGGAGTTTCTTAAAATTAAAAAAAAAGTTCAGAGTAAAATTTGCTTTTTACTCCGAAATTTCCACACAACAAAACAATTTTCTAAACATTCGATTAGGGCAACTAAAGAAATGCCCAGCCACAATCCCATCTGGCCTCCAATTTGACTTAATACCTCTGAATCTTCAAACATCGGGCTTTGTTGATATATTAAATGCTCTAATGTATCAAAATAAATATTCACTCTAAGTCTAGTTTCCCGAAATTCTTCTATTGATATCGATTCATGTAGCTCATTTACCAATCCAGCTGTTCTTTCCTTCAGTCTTGCTTTTTTGGAAGCTCTGGAAGGCCATAAAGTATTAGAGACCTTCATTTCATAGCGTAAATTTTCACAAGCTAATGGACATTGACATTCAAGAATCGTTACACTTGACTTTAGAAGCATGCAACAAACTTCTGTGTCGTTACTAAAATCACAATATCTGACATCGTCTCCATTGCCGTAGAATGGTATATCACATGAACAAGCAGAGTAAACTACTTTTCTAGTGCAATCTATGCTGCACTTCAACTGATCATTTCCTGGTTTGTAATGTATGCATTGATCTTTGTATGGGTACGGTAATCTTCGAAAAGAAATCTTGGAAAGATGTATAGCTGTTTCAAATCCAGGGCTGATATTCAATCCTTCTGTTTGCGGGTCTGGTTCATTGAATGGATTGTGATTGACAATTCGAGCTCCAACATTTTCTGACATCCACAAGTATTCGCTTGTTTCTAAATCTAATTCTAAATCCAATCCATGTTCTGGTCCTACACCAGAAATCCTAAACGTAGGTTCCTTTTCTATTCCTTTGTTAAATGTGTAACAATTTCCAAACAAAGAGTCTTGATACAAAGTGAAATCGGATTCTGAACATGCTATTCCATTGAAATAACATGACTTGATAAATGTTTGTTGTTGATGTCCGTAATATTGACGAGTTGCGGAGTTTAATTTAGAATATACAGTAAGAAACTTCAATTGTTTAAGGATTACTGGATTTAGTATCTCAGTAAGGTTATCCAAACAGCTCATTTGCATGATATTGGTCATAAATTCTATTTCTGATTTATTGGTAAATATGGTTTCATTACATTCCTCATAGCTAAGTTGTTCAATGAAACAAAGAACAAAAGCTTTTCGGACAGCGTTAAAATTGCATATAGTGACTGCAGGGAATTCTGTACTATATTCATTTACTGAATCGATGTTGACGACTACAGGGTATTTGTAGTATGAAGATAAGTAGCGAAATATTTGTGAAGAACAGCCCAAGAGTCCTCCTATCATTATAATGCTCCAAAATAATTTTCGTTTAGTTGTCTTGGAATTAGCAATTTGATTCAAAGCATAAACAGAGGATCTTTTGCAAAATGTTCTTGCAGCAGTTTTAAAAGTGAGCTTTTTGTTAGTTCGTTTAGTCATACAATTCATAATATCTACTTCCACATTTGAAATCGGGGCATTTACCCGAAACTGAAATTCGTCTGATTTATTATCTCTATAATAGTTAACTCCACTTTCTTCCTCAAGGTGTTTTCGAGAATTGCAATATGTGGCAGATAATACATATGATGCAATACATACAGATGCGCTAAACGATTTCTTTTTCACATCAACACAAGAAGCATTGTCCACAATAAACATTTTTCTTGGCCATTTTCGATGGTTTAGCTTAGAATTTCTTACCGTTTTGTTTGTATTAGTCTTCATTTCTTAGATATGATATTATTCAGAAAAAAGTATACATTACAACGTCGTAATTATTTAACGAATTTAGAACAATAATCAAGTATTTCTAAAACGTTTAATCTTTTATCAACCTTTAATCACATATATCGTTATTCTACGATAAATCTTGCCTAAAAACTTATTCTGCTCTTCAGCAGGTACCTTAAGATTTATTCTCTTCATTTAATGACAGTGGTATATTAATAAACTTAGAATCATAACTGCAGTGACAAAGCGAGTATCTATATAATCAGAATTTATGACGTATTCTGATTATGAACCAAACATAAAATAAAGATAGGATTCTACTGAGCTTGAAACTCATTACAAAATTTATTGAATCTTTGAAAGGTGCTTTTCCGGTACTTTTAATCTTTTGTTTTTATAAAAACATTTTTCATCAATTTTTAATTTACCATACGGATGATAATAGGCTTCATTGATAAACTGATTATATTCAAATGCTTTAGTATAAAATAATTATAAGATTGCTTAAAAATAGTAAAACAGGCTTTAACACCTGCAGTAAAATATGAAAAATCATTGAATATAGTTACTAAGAAAAAGGTTTAGCTACTTCAATACTTTTCTCATTCTTCTTTCTGCTTAAAAGATAGCTGACAAGTGTTATGATGAACGCCACAAAGAAAACTGAAGTAAAGAGAGCATTTTGGTCCTCTATCGACTGAGACATACTCCATTCCATTTAAAACTTCTTAAACTATTATTGATTTAGTTAGCCTCAGTTTAATGCATCTAAACTTCTACTGGAACTAAAAGAACATACTAAATAATCTCACTAAATTACTTATTGATTAATTCTGCTACCTCATTTCCTAACATATAAAGGTCCCTAATAATAAATTTTTAAGCCGTCTTTCAAATTGGAGATATGTTTAGTCAGCATGTTAACAAAATATTCAATTTTGTTATTAATGGTTTGATGTGTCACAATATAATCCTTTCTGTGTCTTTAGTGACACTATATTGATTGAATTCTCTTATGCTATTATAAAGGGATGAGCAAATGAAAATCATCACGTGATCAAAATTCTTTCGCATTTTCACAGTGCATTGGAAATCAATATCTTTTTGTAATCGGTAAGTAAATAAGAAATAATTAGTTTTGTCTTTTCAGTGAACAAAATATAATACACTATTATTATCATTATACTAAGCAATTTATTTTTTACAGTTATTGATTAAATTAAAGTTTTTTGTTGTGGGGAATAAGCTTAAGGATTCCAGTTACCGTCGAAAAGTTTAAATATTTCAATTACCATAGAAACCTTGCATGTTTTATGCATACATGGGCTAAATTTATAAGGTATTTCTCCTGCCTTCTTGGCATGCTTTTGTGGTGTATTTGTCAGCACGCTCCGCACGTATTCGAGAGGTCCATGGTTCGAGTCACAGCGAGGGCATTGCTCATTTTTCGTGACTCCTGTTTCAAAAATACCTCATAACTCTATAGTGACGACCGAAATAAAAAAAAGGTGGTATATGATGATTGGGTCCTCTAATCCCCAGTCGCACTTCAAAAGGGGGAGTATATAAGGCCGCCTTCTTGGCATGCTTCGTGGTGTAGTGGTCAGCACGCTCGGCGTGTATTCGAGAGGTCCGTGGTTCGATTCCCGGCGAGAGCATTGCTCATTTCTCATCTCTCCTGCTTTAAATTAACCTAATGTCTCTACAAATTTACTAAAACTTCCTTTAGTAACTGGTTTTTAGGGAGTAGTTTACATTCCATGTAGCTAACCATTAGTTAAACAAATTGACCTACGATCATTACACAAGACTTTTATATTTCTTTCCATATGCAACGAATAAGAACTAAGTGCACTTAATTTGTTATACTTAAAAGTATTTGGGACTAAAACTTATTGGTGCAAATTTTCTGTTTTGTTATATAACATATCGCTGAGCCCCGCGAAGAACTTAGGTGTTACAGTGTAAAGGAAAAAATATACCCCATAATCTCTTTTTCCCCCTCCTAATGGCTAAGTACTTGCTCAGAAGTGGTCGAATCTATTCGTAATTTAGTTGCCTCGATTTCGAATTACTCAATTACTCAATTAGTCGCCTCATTCGTAATTAGCCTTTGACAACCACTAGGTATTCTCAGGGCCTCTTTCGCTGCATTAATTCCATAACCCAGAGAAGTCATTTTTATGTACACCGAGAAAAAAAATGGGACAGTTCTATATCTCCCGTTCTACTGGGCCGATTGACGAAATTCAACTTGCGTATTTCATGTCCCGAAAGTACGACTTAGGATATGTAATAGATTTATATATAGCAATGTTCTAATATAGGTATTTTGACACAAAATCGCACTTTTTTCGGACACGAAAATGCCAATTTTTTCCATATTTCGATTCTACGACTCAAATTATGCTAAACTGCCAAGTTTTGTAAACATCGCACGAGTAGTTTTTTAAAAATTAGCTCTCAAAATTTTAGCTCCCCAATGTTAAGTGAATTTGATATATATTTATTAATATCTCTTTTTGATTAAACTTACTTAATTCTGTGTTCCAGAATTCGAAATTTAGGCTTTATCTAAATATAATAAACACATTTTCTATGATTTTTTAAATTTGTATTTTTAAATAATTTTTATAAATTTTTCGAAAAAAATTGTATCATCATCTATAAAATTTTTAACATCATCTTAAAGTAGGTGTAATTATAGGCTCAATTGAAAAATATTAGAGTTTTTTATTCAAAATTTTCTAAGATAGACGTAAATTTTTACACTAGCGTGTTTTGAAATTTGGCATATTCGTTACAAGCGATAATAACTCCAAATGTGTTTTATGCACTTTGTTAAAATTATTTGAAAGTAATGAACTTAAATTTTTTTTTCGTCTCTTATGCAATAAAAAAAAGGAAAGGGAAATAGGTTGCCATAAATTAAGAAGTTCGCGACGTAAATTACTTTTTGGGCAAACTGAAAAAATGCACCAATATAAATTTTAAAATTTCTCCGTAAATTTCGCACCAAATTTTACAAAATTTATTATTTAGGCATAATTTCAATCGTAGAAGCGAAATGTGGAAAACGATTGGCTTGTCATTTTAGAAAAAGTCAGATTTTGTATCAAAATACCTATATTAAAACAATGCTATATATAAATCTAATATATATCCTAAGTCCCGCTTTAGAGACATGAAAAATGCAATTTGAATTTTGTCAACCGGTGCAATAGAACGGGAGGTATAGAACTGCCTCCCCCCTTTCTTTTAGCAGTGTACATATTCCGCCAACTTCACTGTTATGGTACTACATGGACTGACCCCTTACCTTCTTATTAGAATAGCGAATCCCCCGAGAGAGATTCCAGATACGTTCACACTACGCCACACGCCGATAGACCTCCAACTACGAGCGCCTGACTTGACTAAGTTATCTCTCTACTGCTATCTCGCTGAAGTGCCAACCTGGGGTCACCAATCTCTGAGTGCACAGAGACCGTGATATGGTGGATCATTTCTATGAATATGGAGATCTGACCACTCGTAATGATGCTACCAGATAATGCTACGCTGACAACCCCGCATTGGTGATTTATATCGAATCACTCCGTGGGTCATTCATTACTGAAACAAGCCTTAACCTATCTCCCAAGAACTCCTGGAACTGCCAGATTCGTGTTTTTAGTCCTTGGTGCAGAACTGCCAGAGTATTAATTCTTGCGACTACTATAGACCCATGACCGATGGGGAATAATCCAGAGAAGGATAATGAAAATAAAGTTTTGATGCTGATAGCTGATGAACTGAAAGCCAAATAATCAGCAGTTTCTGCAAAAGGAAGAAAATCTCGAACGTCTTTCTTCTCAATGATAAATGAAGCTCCAGCAGGGCCGAATGGTTATTAGTGCTGATTATTGAGAGTTCAACCGGGGTTCGATCTCAAGTGAACGGGCTGGCTACATTTCGGTTATTGTGGTTTACCCGTGTTTAACGCAAATACGAACCAGTTTATCCTACACGAAAGCATCCATTTCCTTTAGCAGAGCGTCCTTGCGTGCTTTGCAACATTCCTATAGATTAACTATTGAGTGATAAATCCGACAGAAAAGCTATTCCAAACAGTTGGGTTCTCCAGATCAAATGGTATGTGATAATGCTTTTAGAAAATCATCCGGCAGGTATTCCTTTTAAATAAGCTTCTGAATGCTTTGCATCCTAAATAACAGACTAAACACATTAGATATATTTTCTTTTCTCGTGTATCTTTTCCTAAACATGGTTTATCACATTTTAATAAAAATTTAAGACAAACATTTTACAAACGGGAAATATATTATATGAACACTCTCGCTGAGACTTCTGGATAATTCCTGGACAAATTTCAATTGACGTTAAAAGACACTGGGAAAGGTTTATGTCACTAACTATACATTTCATGCCTGAAAAGATGACTAGAAGTTTTGCTTCTTTAAATATTGACATTTGATATGTACTTTGGTTGCTTCAATTCATGTTGTTAAAAATGGCATTTCTCGTGAATTTTTCACTGTTTCAGTATTTATTAAAAACAGTACTTCTAAATATATATAAGAAGAATAGTTCTTTGAATTTCATATATTTAAGACATACGGGAGACGTTCAATAAGTTTTAAGTCTAACACACTTGTTCAAGGTGACCGTCTGAAAATGCGTTCATTTTTTTTTCTGCAGATTTTCCATTGAATTCGGTGCACATAGAAAAGAGATATGTAAGCATGAGGTTCCAGCAGGAGGACAAATGATTTGACACAATCTTCAAACTATTCTTAAATGGAATTTTTTAAATCACCATCGTCATTGTAAATGAACCTTGAAAATGCTGCTTTAGTGTTTGAAGCAAAATAGAAATCACTTGAGGCCAGGTGCAGTGAACATTCTAGGCGGCGAAGAAACTCAAATCCGCATGGCTGAATAGCAGTTTGGGAAATCTGAGCCTTGTGTTTTGAAGCACTGTCATGTAAAAAAAATATAGTTCTGCTCAGTTTACTACGGCATTTTACCAGTTTGGCTAGTCAAAGTTGAGTCAATAAGTCAGCATAATGAAAAACCGTTTTCATGATATTCTGAAATATATAATCAGTAATTAGCGGCACCTCTTCATTCTCCCGAAACAATGGTACCCAAAATCTTCCTAGCAGATTTTTGAGATCTGAACTTATGGAGCTGGGAAGACTCGTTTTTTTTTTCTTTTTGGTTGTTGTTGTTTTGTTCTTTGTTTTGTTTGTTTGTTTGTATCTGGAGCATGTAGACTCGTTTTTCTTTTTTTTTTGGGTTGTTGTTGTTTTGTTCTTTGTTTTGTTTGTTTGTTTGTATCTGGAGCATGATGGTGAACGCTTTTCATCTCCTGTCACTACCCCAAGCATTCAGGTGAACGGGTTTTCATTTCTATCGTAAATATTCAGGATATATATTTGTCGTAAATTTTTAAAGCCCGAGCTTTTGATTGATAATTGTTTTCCTACTGATTTAATACTCCCTCTTTAAGGATTCTTAAAAGATTGTATCTTATTTTTTTTATTACGTAGGAAGATGGTGTATCACCATTGACGCAACCAAGTGTTCCTGAATGTTTATCAAAATAATCCCTTCTTTTTTAAGAGCTCAGTCACAAAACGAATTTTGATATTTTCAATATTAATAGACTTGATGTTAAGTTGGCAATGTTTAATTGTGTCTCAAACATGAATCTCAACTATGAATATTTCCAAACTACGATACAATTGTTTCGCCACTTTTCATCATCCCATAAGTATTACACCAAACCAAAGTGGTGGGGAGAGGCCTTACAAAAGTGGAGAACATTGGAAAAAAGTGAACATTAAAAGTGCTATGTGAGTGTAATATAGATGAAATGGAAAAAAATTCAAATAAAAATATAGAACTTGTAAAGCACAAAAAATATAATTTGCTAGCTTTATTTACTATGCCATATCACATGATAATCTTTACATGATAAAGACAGTTAAGTACAAAATTGTTTCAAATTCAAACATCGGTCTGCTTTGCTTCCAATTTTCAGAAAACACAAATCATGCCTTGAGCTACGGAAAAAAAGAGTTTACTATTAAGATTAAATTATGCTTCCAGGTTCAATTTATTTTAATTTTTCCTTAAAGAGAAAATCATAATCTGTAAGAATAAGTTACGATGTTTTACGCATTAAAAGAACTCTCTTGTAGCCAAAAAAAAAACGTTTCACGTATTTTAAAAAAAATGTTCTGAATGTAAATGTTTGATTCTTTAAAGAAAAAGATAGAGAAAACCGTTATCCTTACAAGCACTTTATATCACCATTCAAATTCAGAAACTGTAAGCAAGAAGGGTGCACGATCTTGGATTCACCGATTTCGCATCAGCTAGGGCCTTATTTACAAAACTGTACACCTAGGGCAAAATCTGTTATGCCGGTCATGCGGTCCAAATATTTTCAGCATTGTAAGTATCACTAATGCAAAATTTTTTCATTCAGTGTAATTTAAATATAAATATATGTTCTCCTTTTCATTTAATTTGTTTTCAATACTTGTGTGCTACATAAAACATGTGCTTTACATGTTGTATGAGATATAAGTTTACATATTTTAAACCAGGTTTATTTTTTATTATTTATAAATCTTAACAGTTAAAATGCAAAACAAAACCAGGTCATTAGTTTATCAATTCAATAAATAAATATATAAATAAAACATAGAGTTAAATAATACTAACTCTTTTTTTCTCCTAATGTTACAATTTTTTTAGCCCAGGAGGGCTATTAATTTTATTTTGGCATTTTGTGTCGAAAACTTTAACTTTTTTTTGCGTCCATTTCACTTTTCAAATTTTTGCCACCAAACGTGTTATATTTAAAGAAATCAAATAATGAAGAATCTGCTATGTATGTTTCTCTCATTGTGATAAAACAACGGTATAGGTACTGTTTACGGTATAGCCATCAAATTTTGAATAACATAATCCTCCACCGAATATAGGCATCTGGAAGCCCTAATTTGAAATTTGTTTTATTATCGATCTCCTATTTTGTAATACTTTAACGAATTTTTGATTAAGAAACTCAACGATTTCAAAACGAACAATGGCAACACTGTATGAAAAAAAAAGTACTTTTATCTCCAGCGTGCGAGAATGTATATCGGAAATTCTAAAGATATGCTTATTTTAAAATTATTTTGCGATATTGCTGTTGAATTGAATTTTATGGTTTAAGTCCGAAGAACATGATATTTAATCTATACAGAACATTAAAAACATTAAAAAGACAAAAACATTAAAATACACAAAACATTAAAAAACATACACAAAACATTAAAAAGACGCCCCTTTGGGCGTAATGTAAAAGTCAGAAAGCTTTCAGATTTTTTTTAACAGTTTGCCCTTTAATATGAAAAAGCGATTTGCAGTTTCCGCCTAAACATCACCTTCAGCAACTGCATCAATGTCTTAAAATTTTAAAAATGCACACTAAATTAATGATATAGCTCACAAGTCAGATAGTGAGAAAATGGCCCAATGTCTGATTTTTGAACCAAGACATGAAAAACTAGAATATGAAATCTAAAATTTTATTCCTCCAAAATCTAAAATTGAAAGCTATATAACATTTTACATATTTTATATATCATAAAAGGATTATTAAACCTTTGAAAGATGACCTTTTTGCCCTTGCGTAAGTCAAGTCCTAACTCCACACTTCCAAAAATTGTAGAGGCCCTTAAAACGTAATGCATCTGCAAATGCCGAATAAAATCTAATGTCATTTGCCTAAAGGCAGTTTTCAAAATCTTTCAAGGATAAAAAAAAGATATATCTAAATCGTAAGTTATCCACATATTAGTTAAATTCCTTTCTCATTGAAGCTTCTGTGGTGAGCAGCAAAATTTGTAAGTCCTAAAGGAAAGGTCTGGTGCCCCCAAAACCCGAAGTATGCAACCTGTTTTTGCTTATTTTTGGTGTTGTTTGTTATGATCGCAAAGATCAGTATATTGGTTAGCTAGGCGCATCATTGGGCCTGGCCTCCAACTCCGGAGAAGGCATGGATATTTGTAAGTGTACAGACTCTGTGCGGTATGAGGGCACTTGAAATACTGGCGAGCCTCTCGAGTAGTTTGGTGGTAAGGAAAGAGAACTAGGAAACCCCTGGAGCCGTTCCTCGGGACGCGAGTTATCAGAGATGGGGCGGAGGTGCACAGTTAGTATACAATTGTACTATACCTGTACGACCTACGACCTATGATGAGGTTCTGGTTCCCCGCTCACTTCTACCTGCCGTTTGTTGTATTTGTTTTATTTTCTATAAAGATTTAATAACATTTATAAAGTAATGATATGACAAACGAAATAACGTTCTTTAGCATAACTGTAGAGACATTAGGTTATTTCGAAGCAGGAGTCATGAAAAATGAGCAATGCCCTCGCCGGGACTCGAACCACGGACCTCTCGAATACGCGCTTATCGTGCTGACCACTATACCACGAAGGTATGCTAAGAAGGCTGGAGAAAAACCTTATGTACTCCCCCTCTTAAAGGATGACTGGGGATTAGGGGATCACCAATCACCAATCACCAAATCCCGGTGGTAGAGAATCATCATCCACCACCATTTTAGTTCAGGCGCCACTTACAGAGACATTAGGTTTTTTCGAAGCAGGAGTCATTAAAAATGAGCAATGCCTTCGCCGGGACTCGAACCACGGACCTCTCGAATACGCGTCGAGCGTGCTGACCACTACACCCCGAACGTATGTGAAGAAGGCGGGAGAAATACCTTATATAATAACTCATTGCAAACACGGAAATTAGCTTTTCACATTTCTTGTAACATGTATGTAAAATTGGTGATGAATTAAGTTTTTACCACTAAAAACAGAGCTGTTAACATCACAAAAATTAGAAATTTGCAACATGAAAACACGTTGTCGGTATTCACGCTTCGTGATACATTGAAATCTGGGGATTATTCATCTTCGAATAAATTTTGAAATACGTTTCATTTGTACCAGGATCAGATAGCGATCTGTACAGGAGTACTTAATACTAACCGTTCTGAGGCTCTTGAAGAGGATTCATTTCTGGAGCTTCTGCTTCAACAGCTGTTCCGCTCTTTTCGGTTGGTTCGGCAGGAGCAATGTCTTGTGCTGGTTTGATAAGAGCCTGACTAGGGTAACCTAGCAAACAATATCCAGCACCATTATGATGACCAGACCGATAACAAGCGAAAGGAAATTTGCAGCACTTATAATTCTCTTTGCCATGCATACGACAACATTCTAAAAGATAAAAGGATTCATAAATATGTTTATGGAGTAAATTTAATAATACTGAAAAAGAAATATTTGGACATATGCACTGATATTTCCTTATTTAACTCTTTCCTAATTATTGCAATTCAGTAGAAAAACTGGACGTATTGTATCAAATAGTTTACAAATACTTATAGATAAGATGATCAAAAGGTAAAATAAAGATACTTAAGAAGCATGATGTATAGCTAAGCTGCTATACGTTCTGTATTTTTAAATGAACTTTAACAGAGATATGTCACGTTATTTAAATGTCTAAGAGTTAGATGCTTAAAATCTGTAGGGAAAAACATATATACGTGATTACGAAAAAGACAATCTATCGTTATGCAGTACCGTTACGGTATCTCCGTTTTGCAGAACAGAAAGCGTTATTGTTGTTTATGATCATAGCCAACTGTCCCGCCTAAACTGTAATCCTTTACTCGAAATTAATTATAAGACTATAAATTAAAATCGCGTAGAACTAACTCCACAAAGATGACAGGAAATTGGAAATTCCAAAGTGTAGCTGGGATTTACTGGCTGTAGTTGTCAGACTGGCTGGAATTACTGCTTGTAGCTAGGATTTACTAGCTCTTACTTTGTTCTGTTTTCCCAGCAAACAGCAAGTTTAAAATCCGTACTCCCTACATATGTATGTAATATTTTAGTTACGTAGTTAGAGCAATAGATGTAAGAACCAGTAACTTCCAGACGAGGCCATTTCTAAGCACAACTTTATTCTATGATATATTGTATCAGACAGTGGCGTGCGGTTCATATGTGCAGGGTGTGCACTGCACACCCTGGCAAAATTATGAGAGACAATAATTTTCTGCACCTACGTCTACCTATCTTTATATGGTATATAATAAATATTATTTATAATATATTCAAATATTATGTTGATTTGCTTGCTTGTATTCCCGCAGTGCGTGCGGTACTGGATGTTGCATCACTTAGCGCGTTCAAAAGAAAACGAACATAGGAAGTTTTGATGTGTACGCACTGTGCACTAATAGAAAATCACGCTTTATGTGCATGGGCTACTGGAGAAGCACAGCATACTATAGCACTGAGGCAAGTGCAGCTATTTTTCCTGCACTTGGCATTCAGAATCATCCGAAGGCACGGTTTATTAAGCGTTGTATTACAGCGGGAACTTAACGTGCTGAAGTGCTTTTGGGTTTTTAACTGATTAACTGGCCATACGATTTTGCAGACGGTTACTGTTTAAATTTATATATAGTAAGATTTTTTATTGAAATATAAAAGAAGTATTTCATCAATATAAAGGGAAATGTTTTAGTGTGATAAAGTAATTTCGGTGATGTATTATATTTATAGAAATAATTCGCTGAAAAACAATTTTGTTTTGTTAGACAAAAAAAAATGAATTTTAACAGAACAGTCCAAATTTCACCATTCATTGTGTCTTACAGACAGTATATAAGTTATATATGTAACACCATATGCCTGGTTTTGTTTTTAAAAATTGTCAAGCTGTTTTTCGCAGAATATATGATTTCCAAATGTTAAAAACAATAAATATAATTTAATCCACTGACCGAACAAGATTGTGCCAAGTCTATTGTGCCAGCGTGCAGTGAAATCCTCTGCACGTGGAATAGACGTTCAGTTTGTCGGCACCAATGAGCATCCTGATGACTGATGACGAGGCACCGCAGCAGTTGGCGTCGTGTCGTGCTACATTTCCTGAAAATATAAGTTTTTCGTGGAAGCCCGAAGCGTTGCTTTTTCGCCTCCGATATGACACCATACAACACAAGACATGATTTTTGCTTCAGTGCTAGTACAATTCTCATAAGTTTAGCTGTTTTTATAGTTATGCCTCGAATACTCGTAGGTAAATATTTTATTTATTGTATTCTTTAAATTTATATTCATAATAAATAACCCATTTCAGAATGGAGAACTCAGATGTCTCAATAATTAAAGATTTATTGGAAAATCCATTTTCGAGACAAGACGTTACTACAAAAACGAAATAGTTAAATTAAGTAGGCCGATGCCGGATATTATTCTAGCGCAAAACGTTGAGATTAAAGGACAACAGTGTGTACGACATTTTCAAAAATCTATGTATGAAAAATTTAAATGGTTAACCGGTTGTAGTGAATTGAATAAGTTGTACTGTTGCCCATGTTTACTTTTTGTTGTAATTGAAAAGGATAAGAATATTTTGACAAAACAAGGCTACAGTGATTTAAATCATCTCCACGAAGCTGCAGAGAAACATGAAGAAATACAATCTCACATAAATGCCGTAATACTAATAAAAACATTTGGTACCGCCAGGATAGATTTAATGTTAGATCAACAAAAGGCTTCATCGATTGTTCAAGACAATGAAAAAGTGACAAGAAATAGAAATATTCTCAAGCGATTAATAGATGTAGTTTGTTACTTATTAGCAAAACAAGAAGATGCATTTCGTAGACACAATGAGAATATAAATTCCCTTAATCGAGGGAATTATATAGAATTAATAACTTTAATTAGTAAATATTATGATCTGTTAGCAACTCATCTAAGAACTGCATCTGTATTTTCTGATACCTCTAATAGAATACAAAATGATATTATTTCATCGATTAAAAAATACTATAATTTCAGAAATTAGAAATGAGGTAAAAGAAACGCCATTTGTTGCTATTATGCTGGATGAAACATCTAACATATCTCACAAATCGCAATTATCGGTTGTGCTACGATAGGTTAATAATTGTAGTGCACCAGTGGAAAGAATTTCGTTTTTTAAAGATGTTAGTGGTGATCGTTCAGCGGAAGTTTTGTGTAATGGTGTGCAAGAAACGATTTTGAGTTGGGGGTGTGAGAATAAACTGATCGCTCAAACGTACGATGGGGCGGCAGTCATGGCAGGAGCGTTGAATGGGACGCAGAAAAAAGTAAAAGACATTTTCCCAGAAGCTATGTTTGTGCATTGTTGCGCACATGTACTTAATTTAATTCTGTCGCAATCTGTATTGTTTATAAAAGATTGTAAATTAATTTTTACAACAATTTCTGGCATAGCCTCATTTTTTTCGGTGTCTACAAAAAGAAATCATGTTTTAAATGAAATTGTTAAAAGAAAATTTCCAAAATTTCCGAACTTCTGTTGCATTTGACGAAGTTTATGAAGAGACTATTTCTGTAGTGGGTCCCCCAAATTTAAAAAAAAACGTCGTGTTAATTTACAAAACTCAAGTATGGACGAAGACCAACATTTTAAAAATTTATATTATGAAATAATGGACACTATTTATTGTCAGATGTCCGTTTTAAAAAATTAAATTCGCTCAAATTTTTTGAACTATTGAATTTCAGTTTTTTTAAGAAATATCAGAGTAAATTTCCGGATGAATACCTTAATTCGTTAAAGAACGCTTATGCAAAACATTTCGATTTTGTAAATCTAATCAATGAATTATGCGTTCTTTAACTTAGTGAGTCATGCCACGAAATGAATTTATCGAAACTTATTCAGCATATAATGCTGAATGATTTGACAGATGTCCTAAGCGAAGTAAATAAATTGCCACATTTAATTTGTACAATTCCATTTTCAACTGCTTCGGTGGAGAGATCATTTTCAGCATTAAAAAGAGTAAAAAATTATGCACGCAATACAATGAGCCAGGATAGATTAAGCAATTTATCTCTAATAACAATAGAAAAAGAAATGTTGCACTTATTACAGTCAAAACCAGAGTTTTATGATCATGTAATTGATGATTTTGTTAGTAATACAGATAGACGTATGGATTTTGTGTACAAATGAATAATAAAAAGTTAAAGAAGTGTTTAATGTACATTTTTATGGGTTTATTATTATTATTGTTGTTGTTCTCTGCACACCCTGCATGAACACCTACCGCACGCCACTGCGTGACTGGTTACTAGACTTTTTCACGCGCTTCTATTTCTGTCTTTAGAAATTACAATAAATCTGACACTATTGACTGTTTGCCTAAATTGTAGTAGTAAATCTTGTGGTATACATTTATATAAAATGGGCAGTAGTAGATTACCGTAAGTATCAATATCAATTGCTAATGTTTATATGTTTCTGGTCTGAACTATTATTTCATCATATAATTTTCTTAAACTGGATACATCGCTAGAACCACGTACAGGCTCCAAGGTTAGGAGGAAGTTCCATATGTGCACTAATTAATATTTCTTTCTTTCCAAGTCTCTCAGTTAAAATTCGATGGATTTTTTACAGTTTTTTCATATTAACAGTATTACCGTTATGGCTATTGCAGTTTAATCGGGTGTAGCGATCTTAAATAGTTAAATTTCTCAACATGTCGAAGGGTGTTGTTTTCGTGAATAGCCTCTTAATACTGACACCAAAATTCGTTAAATTTATATAAATCACTGCTAAAAGTTTCTACACTAAGGCTTGGTAATTTATTGTTGTAATCAATTTTGATTTCATAAACTTGCAGAGTTGTTTCGGTTTTAACTGCATTTTGGATATCTCTGGTAACTTTCGAATTACATCTAATCATAGGTTCGCTGTATTCTGAGGAACTTCTACTTCCGATTCTAATTGTTGCACGGTGCTTTTGCATTTATAACTTCCTCATATTTTTATAAACTAGCTTCTGTCTTGGTTAACACATAAGCGATTATTGCAGAAGGTCTATATTTGGATTTTAATTTTGTAATCCATTTTCTATTTTCTTAATTTTGCGAAAGTGGCTCGAACCGAACTTCTCATTTTTCTGTTTCGTTCAGCTGTTTCTTCAAGACGTATAAATTGTATCACTCACCTTGTAGCATACATTATTTTAATTAACCAAGTTATTCTTAGTTTGAACTTTCCTATAGAGATCTCAAAGTTTCAGTTGCTACCCGAATTTAGCGCGAGCGAGATATTTATGCAAACCGCATATATCTGATAGCAGTTTAAAAGGCAGGAGTTAACGAGGGGAAAAACAGAGTCTTAGATTTATCGCCGTAAGGCTGTGCGCGCAAAGATTTCCTCTGTCTACTGAAAGTTCGCCTTCATAGACAATTGCAATTACTAGTGCTTGCTAGTGAAATTCGCATTATTGCATTTCACTAAGAGTTAGGCTTCCCTCGCCGTCCTACTTAACGTTAAACTTAGGTATTTGATTTGTTAACACACTTTATTTCATATTATTTTAGTTCAGCCCAAGTAGTGGCTTACTCTCAAGTTGGAGAGTTGTAATTATTTGAATTAAAGGGTCACTTTAAACCCTCCTTCTGACTTTGTAGTTCTTCAACACTAAAGGACATAGCCTAGATTTGCTCACTGTCCTCCACATAGGGTTTCACAGCATATGCTGAGCAAGAAGATTAAGAGATTGAAGGAGAAACCCTATAACCTTAAAGTTAATTTTAATACAAAATTAATCCACGATGGCTTACCCAAGCGATGATCGACGCTAAACAATAATTCGTAAACTTTCGTTTTGTCTGTCGGAATGCAACACAAACCCATGAGAATAATTTTATCAGTTCTTGTGATCGTTTGTCATTCTTATATATGATGATTCAAATTAATAACTAGGCTTTATTACTTCGTAATGCTTTATAAATTTACAATGTACGTATTTACAAATTTACTGGGATTTACATTAATACCTCGTAAAACTCTTTCACTGTTCACTTCTCTCTGTAAATGCACTTTGCTGCACTCTCCATCAAACTATTAGGTTATCAAATGACACATTTGTTTTCTATGTTCTTCAAAAATCCGTTGTAAAAAAATCCTTATAAATTAATTTTTATCCTTATTTATTATATATTTTATTTTTATCCTTATAAAAAAATTATTAGTCAATAGTACATTGCCCGTTTTGTTTGATAGCTTTTTACTTTCTTTTAATGAGCTTCGTAATTCTCATTCACAAAAGAACCTAGCTGATAAATCAGCGAAAAGCTCAGCAAGGTGCTGATTTACGGCCTCATCTGAATTGAATGTTATACAACAAAAGAAATTTTGAAAAGAGCGGAACAAGTGAATATCTGAGGGCACAAGATCAGGAGAGTGATGACACGCGTGGCAACCTTTTCATCCAAACTCTAACAATTTTTGTCAGATGATCAAACTTGCGTGTGGTTTTGTTTCCAAGCTCCTATAGCAAAGAGCCAACAAATCAGTTCGAATGTGTGCTATAGCCAACTAGACAGTTTCATCGAATCTATCTTCCAGAAACTTCCAGAGCTCATTAATCATATAAGCACTGCATTCCAACCCCAAAGCGAGAGACGCCGACAGATCGTGTTTTTGAATACTTCTGGCTGGGGAAAAAAAAAAAAAACCAGAAAATGTGAATTTTTGACCAACAGTCTTGAGGATTTACGCGTTTCTCTCTTCTATCTTTATTATATGCGGCTTAAGTGTCTGTTTGTCGCCGATAGCTTATTGGTTGCTTGCGTAACTGTACTTGTAAAGGGGTAAAGTTGCCGAGGCATTCAAATAGTAAAATAAATTCTATCACAGTAGTTATCATTGTTTTAATTAAATTATCATGTTATTTAAATATTTTTAATTCATACAATTGTTGCTTATTATGCATTTAACTATATTTACATATGAATTACCTAGAAACTTGCAAACGTTGAGAAATTAAAGGAGACGGAACCAACTAACGAGTTGTGCGTAGTACATCTCATCAGGTAGGTTTACCCAAATTCCTATGATAAATATATTTTCGCGTATAGAGTTTAAAATTTTGCCAAATTTTATTCCGATATTGTATTTTAAACTGAATTTTCAGATGAACGCAAATTGAGCGTGTCAGGGTGGGGAACGTGAACATTTGTTTGCATTAGCAATCATCTGTTTTTGAAATGGTTTACAACTGAACGCAAATTGCGGGTGTCAAGTGAAAGGTGAACACTTGTTTGCATTAGCAATCATCTGTTTTACATCTAAACTACGTCTTAAAGTAATTTCTTTTAAGAATGCCTCCTAGAAAATACAGCACTGAAGAGGAGAGAAAAGGAGTTAAAGCTGCGCAAAAACGGCTTTGTCGACAAAAAGAAACCACTGAGCAAAGAAAGAAATGTATCGCCAATGGTTTCCTTCATTGCACTCTAATTTAAGCAATTAAGCAAGTAGAAGGGGGAAACCCCGTGGGGCAGTAAGCAAAGGGGCGTCCTCACCGCCTGCCATGAGTAATTCAGTTTGAATTAGTAGACACCTTTATGCAAATCATTTAATTACAATTTATAATATCTACAACAGCGGTCATTTAGTTCTAATATATGCCTCATGTTGGGTTACGTACATTTTAAGGCTGTTATAGTTTGAGCAATGTATATTGAACGGCACTGGCAAATTATCATCTAAAACGAGAGAGTGCTGTTTACTGCGCGGAGATGAGAATGTATTAATAATTTGGTCGATAATACAAGATGAAATGAAAAGTCTCTGTCAATATCAACTGGTTTCAAGTGCCAACTTGGAGTGCTTTTAAAAACAAAGGAATAAAAGCTAACTTTTGTTTAGTTGAGTGACGGAATATGAGGTGTGGTGGGAGACAAACAGAAAAGGTGTGCAGTACTGAAACTGGATATGAAGAGTTGCGTTAATTGATCTGACTCTCGTATTTTCATGAAGCAGCGAACAGTTTCTACAAAAGCCCCGAACTTTCGAAGTTAAGCCCTGAACAGTTTCGGAGAAAGTTCATTTCTTTTATTTCTGGATAAACTGTAAAAATATAGTTTATTCCACATACGGAAGCGTAATTCTTGCCGCGAGCCATAGCAGCCTTTCTTCCCCAGCGCACCCGCCGAGCGGAGCCAGAAGTTTGTGACGTAAAAGTATACACATCATGTACGCCTCTTGCTGATTGGCTGATGCAGAATCGCTCGCATGAGTGAAATGCTCCAGAGTATGGCAAGGTCCATAGTAGGCCCCAGTGACAACGTCATTACAAATGATAATTAATATTTACAATTTATCCAGAAAAGGGTGATATAATGTAAAATTAGTAAAGTACAAAAAATGAAGTACTGTGTAATAAAGCGTTCATAGACGCAGTAGGAACTATGCGTAATCCAAAACGTTAAATTTAGTAGGGGTTTTTACTCAAGGAATGCAGTCTGTAATTAAATGCTTGGGAAATCGGACGTTACGCCCCTCTTAGTGGTAGATATTTGACTGTTGGCTGAAACCGGAAGATGGGTAATGTCATCTGGCAGATGGAAAGCAGGTTTTATGCAATCAATTGAAACGTAGTATGTTTTTCGTTTACATCAATAATTAAATTCTTATTATTTCTGTCAACGACTAAATGAGGTCAGTATAAGGTGGTTTCATTGGAGAATTAAAGTTTGTCAGATCTTAAAAATATACGAGAAAAAATTTTTACTGAGGAACTGATGATAATATTAGGAATATCCTATAGAGCATGAGAATTAAGATTTAAAGACCTCATTGTTTAAAATAAGCTGTTGAAATACGCAGAATTTTAGTTCTGGTGTATGGCATCACAGGTTACTAGATCGGAAGGCTATTTTAATGTAGGATGGCTGAACGTATGCTTAAAAGAACAGGTGTAAGAATTCCTGTCCATCGTGCTGTATTATGTGCTTTAAGGGCTATTTTAAGATGCCGACGGAAGAGTTCGATAATTAAATTTGAATGAGTGTGATATGCAGAGGTTCGAATCCTGTTGCACGCAAGCGTGCGGGTTAAATTCTTTAAACAGATTAGATTCAAAATTTTTAGTCAGATGCAAATGTGACTGGGCATTTAAATCTGGATATCCAGCCATGTGCCAAGCTAAGGGCGGCTTTTTCCGCTGCCATGCCGGTTGCTGAAATAATTTTCGACCGTCTTGTGAACTGATCTATGATAGCCATGCAAAATTGTTTTCTGTCAGATGGAAGGAAAGGGCCTATAAAATTTATATATATATCAGGCCAAAACGAGCACTAGGCTCAGGAATGTGCCAATGGGAGATTTGACACATTCAGTGATTTTAGCTGGTTGACATTTATCACAGCTGCACATAAAAATTTTCTTTCTTTTTGCATGCCTGGTCGTAGAAAACGTTTAACGATTAAATCGAAGCAGGCTGACATAGTACCGTGATAAGAGAAAAAAAAGTAAGGTTTTGCAAATTACTAACATCATGCACTGTGGAACAAAACGACAGGGATGTTTGGGGGTCATGTCGTAATACAGATGAATATCCTGAAGAGGGAAATAATGTTTCTTTAAGTTTAAAGAAGACTTATTGGACGCTAAAAGTCTTTGACATCGTTTGACTGAGCCGCAGCGAATTTTTGAAAAGCTAGCGCAGTAGATGAAATGTCATCTATCTCAATTCGAGACAGTGCATCGGAGACAAAGTTGTCAGCCTTTAATATATTCAATATCAGTAGTAATCTACGAGATAAAATGCAAATAGCGTTATTGGAGAGCACTGCATTTGTCAGGATGTTGCTACAATGCAAATTTAAAGGATTCTGATCAGCGTAGATGATAAAATTCCTTCCTCCAAGCATATGCTTAAACTATTTACTGAAAAAGTACATGGCGTACAGTTCATAGTCATAAGTGGACCATTTTTTTATTTACATACTTTAGCTGAACAGAAAGCTATAGGTTCCCCCTGTTGTTTGGCTAGTTGCACGAGGGAGCCGCCGATTGCTACATCAGACGCATCGAACAAGGATGTCTATTTTTATTAGTATGGCCTTCGAGGAATTTGTCTAAGGCTAGAATGGGAGCAGCTCTATAAAAAATTAAATAAACCCAAGAATCGGCATAATTAATTGAGAGTCTGAGGTCGAGGAAAATCTAGGATGCATTTGACAGGATCAGGGAGCGGTTTAATTCGTTCATCCGATAACTTAAATCTTAGGAAATCTATGGTAGATTAAGCAAATTGACATTTCTCGACATTTATAAACAGACTATATTCCTGAAGTTCAGAAAATAGCAAGTTTAAATGCTCTAAGTGCTCATATTCATTTTTAGAAAGCCACAAGTAAATCGTCTACAAATGCGTAAACAATTAACAAGTCCCCAGTGAACTATCGATAAACCGTTGAAAAGTTCAGGAAGCATTACAAAGACCAAACTGCATTCTCAAACTTTCAAGCAGACCAAAGGGAGTACGTATAGCTGTTTTATGTACACCACCCAGATGTAAGGGATTCCGAAGTGGAGCAAAAACTGAAAACTTCCGCCCTCACCCTTTCTCCTTTAAGTTTTTCTAACAAGTTTTAATTTTTTTTAATAAAAACAGAAATAGGTAGGGTTTGAGATAAAACATAAAATCCATTCTATACTAAGAAATTCTTTACATGGCATTTTTTATTATTAAGGAAAGATACATACTAAAAGTTATACAATTAAAAACCTGAGCGATTTCTCCTAGGGGTGTCACGTCTAAGTGAGCTTACCCTCGGATTCAGGCGAGTGTTTCCAATCCTCCAGTCCTTGCCATCATTCATTTTTCCACACTAGGGGATCTGCCACCCCTTGAGCTTCTCATCGCTTTGCATTCATTGCATAAAGATAGGTTATTCGAATATGACAAAGCCACGAGGGCTATCTGCTGAAGAGAAGAGATGCCTTCGTAGAAGTCTTCTTAAGGAAAATCGTCTCTTTATACTGTTTTTTCCTTTTTTTGTTGTTATACTCCGAATAATAAACATGTTTTCTCACCCCTGTTCGTGTCCTTTCTTTCTTTTGTGTCGTCACTACCGTGCCAGGAAAGCGTTTCGGACAATGCATTCCTATGTGATTTCCCATCGTCTAGGTGTACTTTATCTCTCCTGAAAGTTTGTGATCGCTGTACTGATGCACCTTATATACCATTAATGCAACGGAACGTCAAGATTCAATACTTATTCAATTAATTTCTTGAAGAATATTAACCTAAATTCAAAATTTTTCACAGCATGTCCTGCCTCGTACTTTGATTCCGCATTAATAGAAATATCTTAAATTTTTTCCGAGGATTTTATCACTTCCGATAAATTCATTACAAGATCTTTCACAGCCACTTACTTTACTGAACATCCTGTCTGGCTGCTTCCTTTTAAGCTGGTTTTTATACATTTTTTTTCATAATATCCCGTCAAGTACTGGATCCGACAAAAAATCAAAATACTTTTGGATAATTCCAAATAGGTTAACTGCTTCCAGGCACGATTAGAGCGAATGGACACCGGAAAGATTCAAGGAGTGAGCCAAACGTGGCACAAATTCAACCCAGTTCATTCATTTTGGTAATCATGGCTCCTACATAAGTACCGGCTATATTAAATCCTTTATCGGAAGACTGATCACGACGTTGTCCAATATCCAAATTAACAAGTGTTAATTTTTCCACAATCCGTTGATAAATATATTCTCTTGTCTTTCCACTAATTTTATGTAATCAATAAAGCTTTGTTTCATTTCAAACATATCACTTTTTTCTAACATACCGAATAAACTGTCTCATTTGTTCTCTAGGCGATTTCTGTGGAATGTAATCGAATAGTATTGTGCAGTAGATGTATTTGGCTTCTTCGACATCGTTTAAAATGCTGTTTTGAACCGCTTTCGCCATAAAGTGTCAATAGTTTCATTTTAAATTGTCTTTGTTAAATATGACATCTATCCCTTTTTTAGGTGCTCTGACTGGTACGTAACAGTTGAATTGTGTTTGGTTAACACGGGCACTAAATTGAAAAACTTTTCTAGGCTAGGCAGCGGACACTTTGTCAACAGGCTGTTGTTTCATCAGACCTATGGAGAGAAAGGATAGTTTGTTGAAAGCTACAATAAAGCATCCATGATAATGAGTAGGATTTCGCTCCATTTTTCTGTGTGAATTAGTCCTTCAATGCCGTGATCGATTGGCTTGGCACAATTTCATTTGTACTCGAATTTTCCGCTTAATCATGCACTATTTGTGGATTCCATATGCTTCGTGCTCGGTTAATCTTTTTTCGAATTAATGAATTATGCGGTACACAATGTTGACGCAACGGCAGTGGCATGTTTCAGTAAAACTTGAATATTCGGTTTTAGAAATGTAAGCCAAGATCTTTTCATTTATTTGCTAATGTTCTGTACCACATAGAAGATTTCAGTTGTCTGTCATCACGTTCTGGACCTATGACTTACGTTTTCTGAATGTTTATCAGCCAATAATACAGCTTGACAGCTTAAGAAGGATCGTTCATCTTTATATGACTGTCCAACTCCCTGGGTCCGACAAATCAAAAGTCTTTCTGTTTCCCATCACCATCTTAATGAAGAATTCTTTATATCTTGGCTTCATGTCCTTAAGCTGTTTGTTTGTGATCAATAAAGAAGGTTATTGTCTCAAATGGCGACTTGTAGACTGTGTGTTTCAATTTAGGGAATGATAGATGAAGATTCTTAGTTATACAAATCGCAAGAAATATTGCCATCTAGAATCTCAGCGTCAACCGAGGTTGCGGCAGTGTCCGACAGTTCACCTTTGTCGTAAAGCCAATTTTTCATCGTAGCTGCAGTTTGATTTCCCCGTTCGACATTTTTTCTAAGCGCGCTCCTAATTTCTTTTACCCTAAATAAAATACATCATGACTTTTCTTAATAAGAATAACTAAAAGCTGATGTAATTTCACTCGCTAGTCCTAGGGCCGCGTCCGTGGACGCGCGCTAGCTAAATGCTTGCGTCTCGCTAAATATCGAGTGAACTGCTGAAGGCAGGCATATTTAAAAACGAAGAAGAGAGAACAGAAGAGACATTAAAACTAAAACACATTAAAATAATAAATCTAACTTTACAAAGCCGAAACACGCTCCATTGCTTCGAGTGAAGTCAAAGGTGAGCTGAAGTTGCCGACTGTCTGCAAAAAATCTGAATGCATTGCTTCATTTCTTGAAGACGTAGTCCAAGCTGTTCTGTACGTTCGACGTGCATTGATTTGAATTATTTCATTTTTCCAAGATTAATTTTTATTGGGTGCGTCTTAGAAAATAGTTACAGTGCTTCTCCATTTCCCAAGAGGCGCAGCTGTGGAAACAACGCAACTCGGAAGTATTCTGTTTCTCATTTGAATACGCCTTACCCGAGAAAGGATAATAGAGGCACTCTAGGTGTCACTCTCAGGGTCAGTGTGAGATTATCAGCTCCTCTATTCCTTTCTCTCTGAGCTTATTTTTACATTCGTAATCCGGCTGTACTTAGATTTCTTTTAACTCTTCGTCCTCTTCAGGTTAGTACTTAATCATAAATCTTCTCAAAAGAGCTTTTTAAACCTGGCCTTAAAACTACTAATATTGCAGCAAAATTACACAACATTCCAAATACGATCCAGTGCCACACTTCAGTTTGACAGTTCCCTAGATCCATGACTGATTCTGAGGTAAAATACGTTATGCGCGGTATACTTTTCTTTGTCAGCCTGTGTAGAGATAGTTGTCAACAAATCTCCATTCAATAAACCCTTTCTTGGGCACCATATGCAAAGGCAAAGAACTAGGGCTCTTTGAAGATCTTATATGACCAAGTTGAATCATGCCTTGAAATTCAGCTTTAGCAATTTTTGAGGCGGTCAGAAGCCGACTGTCTAGGTTTATCAGAAAATGGAGGACCTTCAGGATTTTTATAATGCACAGTAATGAGTTTCAAAGTTTGGCCAGGATCGGGTAATTTTAGTAATTTCAGAATATTGTAACAATAATTTACCAAATACATTATTTACACAAGATGATGTTACAAAAAAATATTGCAAGTAATTTAAAATTTGTTGTTAAACTGAAAATCAGGAGACAAACTGAAGAAATATAAAAAATCTGCACCTACGATCATCACATTAAAAGTACACTATAATAAAAAACTGCTTATTAAACCAAAATTGACAGTAATTGTTTCAGGATCATATTCATTAACGGATGTTCCACTGGCTGTATGAAAAGTTTGGAGTGTTGGTTCCTTCAGTTCAGATTTATTGGCGACAATTAAACTGGCATCATTCCTGAATCTATGAGAAAACACCTACCTGTAGATCGATCCGTAATGAAAAGGCACGCGATGTGTGAGGGTGGGAAGAGTCGGCTGCCTTTACTCTTCCTTCGTCAAGTTTCCCTTATAGGAACGCGGCGAAACACAGTTTTTTGAGATGTCCTCGAATTTTCGATGATACCAGCGAAATTTGGTGTCACGTGACTTGGAACATTTTCGACCAGAAGATGAATTCCTGGGAAGAAAAGTTCATAAACTTCTTTCCAAAGAGCTATTGTTTCTTTATGGAGTAGAGCTTGATAGGAAGAGCTGGCATTTTGCGGTGAAGGATCGTTGTTAGGGACGATATCGGAAATGTCCGTGTTGTTTATGACCAAAATTCGATCAGCTACTTCGACCGCTTTACCTGAAGTTTAGGACAGAGGGGTGCTAATATAGTTTGGACAGGGACAGGTATCGTGTGACTAGATAGCTCAAATAAAAGCGAGTCCTCGTTACTGTGATTCTCAATTCAACGCTTCATAATGCGGAAGAGTTCGCGAGTTTCCGATCACAAAAGCTTTCACTTGCTAGCAGCCGACGAATTTCTTCAGTCTTTGTTTCAGACATCTTTTGATTTCAGATCCTGATAAGGCTGAATGATGAAATCAAGAACAACAGTGGCAATATTAGACGGCAATTGAGCCCCGCCATAATAGTTGAATTTGATCTTTTGCTCTGATATCGGTTTAGAAGTTGCTAATTTGAACGTAGATTCTAACATGTCTAAAGAGATACATCAACTTGAATAAAAGGTGGAATCAACACAGCGGCAAATTTGGAATTAGTCATTTTCCAGGTGGAACACGCGCCAGCGAGAACAATAAAAACAGAAAATGTTCATTACTGTAAAACACTTCAAGTTCGAAAATGCGTAACCCGAAGTCACTATCGAAGAACTGCATTAATTGATCTGACTCCCGTATTTTAGTGAAGCAACATGGAACAGCATTAAATATAATTTATTTAACATAGGGAAGCGTAATTCGTGCCGGGAGCACTGCAGGAGAAAAGTTTATGACGCAAAAATATACACATCATGCGCGGTTCTAGCGACTGACTGAAGTGGCGCCTCTCTCGATCACATGAATGAAATGCTACAGATATATAAAAGGTGTTTACACAGTTTTAAAATGATTTCGGGGGGGGGGGTTAATTAATGTTTGAAACATAAAGAGTAATTTTATATATGTTTGATTCGATAGCCGTTTTTCTGGACTAAAGTCTGCATCGTGATTTTCATGAGAAAAGCGCTTTTCGTAAATTTCTAAGGATACTGATTTCTATTTCTCTTTCATTACTTTCCGTAAATCATGGTAGGTTTGTACTTGTTCTTCAAGCGATCAAAGGCAGAGTCCATAGGTCCAACATCAGGCGACTTCGTAGGAATACGTTGAAAAGCTAATGAACCCATGTGTTTTGGCCTCCTCGGTGATTGCGGTGATTTGTACCAGAAGGCGCACCGCACAAAGAGTTAGTTGCGTTACGGACGTTAAGGAAGCGGACACGCCATTATTTCAGGTGTATTACCGCTGATTGATATAATCACATCGTATCTGCCAGGTGGCAGAAAAGTAAATTGATATATCCATGCCAGGGGGCATAACTCTTGTAAACATGCCAGGTGGCATACGGCTTGTAAATAAATTGTAAATAAATGTACAGTGTGCCCGTTGTGTTGTGACGAGACTCTTGGTAAACATTGCAGCAAATGAAAATAACCATGCTTAAGAGCAGATATATTTAATTAGATTTCAAACTCCACATTCACAAAACATTATAACACACGGACATAACAAAAGAAACAAAATTACACTCAAACATGATATCACTGATAGCTAATACTACATTATTATTACCGCGTTCCCAGAGGATCATGGGAGTGGTGCTAGCTGGCTAAAATGTAGCGCCCTCTAAGTGCATCAAAAGAGAAGG
>KK115071.1:50429-70696 GCA_000611955.2 Stegodyphus mimosarum | reverse complement strand
TACAAAAAATAATTATGAAGCATTAATAATGTAAATTATTAATTATTACATTGTAATAATGAATTACAATTTAAAAATTTATAGTTCTTTAATTAAGATGCAGTCATTTTCTGCATAATAGCAGAATTGATGAACCTGTTGTGTAAGGGATTCTGATGAAATCTGTCATGTAATGAAATTACATATCCTATCCAAATTTTTATGTATGTAATATTATTTTCTTTGGCTTTAGCAAACCTTTAAACATAGGAAGATTGGATGTAGGGGACTTTATTGATGTTTTAAAAGGATTTTTTTTTCATGTTTTTGTAGATTTTTGTAAATTCTAATTTTTTAAAATTACTAATATTATAATGTTTAGAACTGTATATATTTAGTATACAAAAATAGTGATAAATCTTTTTTTTTCCATCCAATCTTCACCTCAGCTTTCTTATTGTTTTTTAAAAAAGGTCATATGAGGTAAGTGGAACATTCTACTTTTAGATGACCAGGACACACAATAAACATATTTTGGAGAGTGGAAATGCACTGATTTAAGATTTTAAGATTGGGCAGGGTAGGACTGTAATGAAATAGTCTTGTTTTCCAGTTTATCAATATAGTTCTAACTTCTTACTTTTTGCTTGAACTCTTGTATTGGTAAAACTTAATAGTGTCAAAAATTCATCCACATGTCCAGATATAAACATAACACATTGTATTTTGGTGATGATATTAACATTATTAAGAAAGTAATAAATGTAGCCAACATATTATCTGTTGAGTCTATAATTTATTTACATCTGCAACTGGTGTCATTTAGAAAATTGTGATTTGTAAATTTCTGTGTATTCAACATGAAGGAAAATTTGAAAAAGCTAAGCAAAAGGATGCTGAAGAAATTGTTGCAATAATCACAGAAATTATACTCTGCTTTCATTGAAACCAGTGTTTCAGAACAGGTTGATGAATTTGCCAAATGATTTTTAGAGGTCATTTTTTGAGATCAAATGATGGCGAGATTTAAGAAATGAAATTGTTACTTTATAAAAAATTATCATGGAATTAAAAGAGTTTCAGCATCTGATTTTGAGGTTTGGATGGCAAAAAGTTTGAGATATTTTTCACCCTTATAACATAAAAGAGATTTTCAGTAAAGCTGGGTTGTTTATAAGATGATGCTAAATTAAATGTTAAAATTTAAAAATGAAAAGTACTGTGGTAGGAAATTGTGAAAATACAAATTTAAGCTCTTGTGTAATGTTAATATGAAGGGAACTAACTTGTAAGAATCTGGTGATTAAAAAATTTCAGATATCAAGATGTTTAAAAATGAAGAAAGTTTTCCCATTTTCTATAAAACCAACTCATGGCAAAAATATGTACTAAAAAGACATCAATACTGTTGGAACTGTTTGAAGAATGGAAGTGGGATGAAGATGTTCATTGATGATGAAATGAAGGATTTTATTCTTGATTGACACCTGGATTGTTTATGCATATGTGAGAAAGTTACAATGGACTAAGATTGTTTTTCTGCCACTGAATGTAGCTTAAATCATGCAGCATATAGTTGACAAGAGATTGAAATGTAATTACAAGCAATTCGTGGTACATATTTTGTGAGGGTATGACAAAGATATAGATTGTAATATATCCATTCTTTGTGCAATACTAATGCTAAAAACGTATTATCAAATGTTATTAAATTCGCCATTTGACATTGTAAGTTGTCTAACAAAAAGTGTTGAAGATGAAGATAACAAGGAATTGCTTATTATGAGGTGGCTAGGAAAAGCATTAAGCATTTTCGGAATATGACTTGGAGCTATTTCAGATGTGTGTTGATAATGATGATGTTGATACATATAAAGGTGTAAATGAGACAAATATTGTGATACAAAGTAATTTTAAAAAATTCTCATATTGAAGACTTGTGTAATATAGGTGAACAAGTTTAAGAAATGCAACATGTGGAAAGTACACTCCTGACCACTGTGAACCTCTGGATTCTTGACCACCAAAGTAGCAATGAATGTTGTTAGTAATTTTTTGTTCTCTTAAAATATAGAACCTAGAACCAAGAATGATGGAATAATTTTGGTTTTGGAATAAAAATGTGAAGAAAACTTTTCTGCTATTTGCATTATACCAGTAGGAAATCATATTTTTTTTGTGTTAAATTAATTAATATTATTCCTTTATTTTTCACTTATTTATTTATTTCAATCAAAAAGATTAATTATAATTATAAATGTGCATGTTAAAAGTGGATATATATTTTTTAAGGGTCATCTGTCAACTTTTACATTTATTACAAGATTGTTAATTTTTCTTATTATATTATACATAGAGAACCCTTAAACATTGTTTTGAACCTGAGATAAGTAAAAATTTTGTTTCTTGAAGCTTTAAGTAAGGGTTGATTGTGTGTATGATCAACTATTATTGATTGAATAATTGTTTGAAAATTTTGATAGAAAATTGTAAGAGAAAAAATTGAAAATGTCTAGCATAATTTTATTTTTTAATGTAGAATTGTCATATGTAATGTGGTTAATAAGACATCAGAGCCAGGTTAATTATTTGGCATTATATTTATTACAGGAAGGAAGCAGACTTCTGAAGAACCCATAGCCATGACCAAAACTTTTCCTATGCGAGCATTATCAGCTGAACGTCATAACACTCTCCCGTCATTCCAGGTTAGGTATTCTGCCACACAAAGGCGGGTTTCAAATGGTGTGACATATGAAGTATGTTTATTTAACAGTTTATTTACTCTTTAGTAGTGAAATATTAACTGAGTATTTTTATAAATGATGAGTTATCTAGTTTACTTTTATAAATAATGCATAGAAATGTTTATTCATTTTCTTTCTTATACTATGTTTTATTTTGTTCAGGTTAAAATATATAAATGCTATAACAATAAAATATGAATAGTAATAAATTAATATAAGTTAACAGTATTTCACACCTGAGCAAAGGTTTCCAAATGCCATTTGATTATCTTGTGTATATTAGGTTTTCAAACTAGAAAGTACTGGCCTGATAACCTTACCATTTATGGGATGAAGTATATTGTATTCTTATTTTTCACATTAATTTCTTTATTAACGTTTGTGAAATTTTTAAATGTTACCATTATTTTTGAATTTCTGGCATTGCTTTTAAGCTGTTTAAATTTTTATTGGATATTTCAAGTGTTTACAAAAGTGTGCTGCATTCTTTCTTTATTTGAGTCTGTTGTTGGTCTGAAATTTCTTAAAGAATTGGTATAATAATAATAATATGAAAAGGGGTATAATCATTTTTACAGATTTAAGAAGATTAGATAGAAACTATCAATTTATTGGTATCCATATTGAAAGTAAAAAACATTCAAAGGTAACCAAATGTAATAAAGAGATTGAAAGAAAATATGAACATTCTTTTTCAGATTCTGGTAGAAATGTCTAATTGCATGTTATCATACTAATGTTAACCCTGCTAAGGAGATGATTTACTATAGATTTAATAATTTAGTAAATAACTCTAAAATGGTTTAGGAAAATTCAAACAATCGTAATTATGATTCATGCATGAGAATTGTTTGAACATGAAGTAATTATCACAAACTAATTCAGTCTTTGCTCCATAAAAGCATTTTAAAGAAGTTGATTTATGTAAATATGGGATAAAACTACACATTAATCGAGGAATTTTAAGTACTGCCATTTAAAAAAAAAGTCTATGACTTAAAATTACTTTAATGGCCCATTATCTTCAATTTAATTTAGTATTAAATTAATATGTCAGTTGTATGTCCATTAATTTTATTTCATACTCAATTTTATTTCATCATATTTAAAAGTGATAAATAAAAGATTTTCTTCCATACTTGGGATTTTTTTTAATGTAAAAAATTTTCAGTGTAAGAAAATTACAAAATGAAATTGCCTAAGAACATAAAATTTAGAATGTATATTAAATATTAATATATTTTGCATTATAATCACATTAAAATAGTTTAATTGACTGAATTATGTACAACAAAGGGAATTTAGGTCAGTTTGGAGTTCTTTTGAAATGGTGTCATTGTACATCATAAAAATTATCTAGAAATTCTCAGATTTTGTGAAAAAGTGTCCCTGTTTCTCATTGTTCAAAATTGATATGATATAGCTTTGTCTGCTGTATAAAAGTAGAACGTTCTTATAATTTCTAAGGACTAAATAGCATAAAATGAAGAAGCTATTATTAGTAATTGATAAAAGGAAATTTTTTATTGCATCCAGGCTAAAAAATAATATATGAATAATAGAATGATACAAAATAATGAATAAAACTTAAATTAACACAAACATGTCATCAAAGCAAGTATGACGAAGTAAATACATAGCCTATATAAAGAGGAATAATATATCATGAATGCATAAGTAATAAAAATACTAGGGTAGTAAATGAGGCCCTTTCACTACACTGAACAGAGACTTCAATAAGAAAACCTTTTAACAAATAACATCACACAAACATTCTAATTATATGTTTATTTAAATAATGTTTTTTTCCCCTATTGAATATGACACTTCACTGAATTTTACTCACTAATCTGACTCAAGTGACTGTCCATATAATGAGCGTTTTAATCTACCTGCATGCACAACATAGTTTCGTCCTACGTAATTGGGAGGACACTGAATGCAAAGTTGAATATCATAGTGGTGGAAGGTGCAACAGTTCAGAATATAAAAAAGAGAGAAAAAAAAGCATCTTTTAATATCATCTTTGTTTAAATCCATTGAATTTTTCATAGCTGCAATTTCTGTGTATGCCCACCTTATTGCCAAAAGTAAATTTTTGTCATCTTCTGAGGTTGTTGATGTTGTTCCGAATTGTTGATAACAATAAGCAATGTATTTTATATGTTTTTGTGTACAAATGGATGGGACTTTGGCAAATCGATAACAGTATCTGAATGATAACATTAACTGCAATTATATTAAGTGTCAAATGTATGATTTTCCTATAAATCTGGAGTTTCATCTTCATACAAATAGTGTATATGATTAGATTACTCTTCATAATGAGCTACCTTCCTTTTTTTAAGACATTTAAGAAAATCTGTTAGTGTTATAAATTCTGCTATTATAAATTACTAATGCTTTATTAATATTCTAATGAAATAATCAAAGTATTTATAATATGTATCATATTGAAATGATTTGTAATTTAAGTAGTAATAGAAGGGAAGCTAGTATATATTTTTTTGTGTATAACATTTCAAAATGGTTATGTGGTAACCGTGGAATACATTTCAAGGAATAATTTTTGCAGTCTGTTTAGAATACTGTCTCTCTCTCTCTCTCTCTTTTTTTGTCAATTTGCTATTTATGACTGAAGAAAAGTTTTCTAGAGAGATATAAATAAGAATTTCGATAATAATTTTCAGATATGCACAAAGAACTACATTATGTTTAATTTGATTTCATTCATATTCGCAAATGTATTTAATGCTGATTAGATTATTCTGTGGTATCTGCAATATATTGTTAATGTGATATCAAAAAAAATTAATTTAGTCATATCATATTAAAAAGTATTTTGTCTAAAATTAATTACTTGTTGTGAATAAAATGCAGTTTAAATTCATGTTAAAATTAATTCTACAGCTTTGTTATAGCAATATATAAAAATTAAAGAAGATGTGTACAATAATTAGACTTTAAAATAATGGGATTGGCAGTTCTGTAATGATTTTGCAACACGTTTTCACTAAATCTCATTTAAAGACTACATTTATTTAAAACACTAGAAGTATTGCCATAATATAAATCAGTGGTCTCAAATACAAATTACATGAGAGAGATGAATACAGAATCTGAATGCAACTGATAGGTAAGTTTTTTTTAATAAATTAAAATTTTTAACTAAATTTTAAATTTTAATTTCCAAATATTCATCAAAATATATGTAAACAAAAATAATAATAATAACATAAAGGAAAAAATTAAAATTTTTATTTATTTTCTATCTTAAATCTAAAGACTGGAATTTAAGGAAATCTCTGTTGGTATTGAAATTCAAATGTATCAACAACTAAATATTAAATTCTCAGGCTAGCATTTATTTCAAATAATTTAAATATTCTGAATTAACCACTAAATAATTTACTTGAACTAAAAATAAACCAATTATGAAAGCTTTCTAAGATTTCAGCAAAATCTTTCTAAGCGGAATAAAGCTTAAAAATGAATAATTATAATATATTCTGTTTCTTTGATTTATTAAATTTTCCTTTTGTATGTACAGAAACAAAATACTTGTAAGTAAATACTTTAAAATTTTGTTTTTCAACATTTGAGCAGCATTTGGATTCTGGTAAAGTTTATAGCTTTGGAAAAAAATTACTGGAAACTATCTTTATTATGGATTTTAGATACCAGCCAATCGAGTTCTTTATTGAATTGTGATGGTATAAAGCTATATTTATATACATATAATAGCTATATCAGCTGTATAAGCTTTGGAAACTATATTCCTTTATAATAAATAAAACCTGCAATTTTATTTCATGGAGTATCACAAAAGTGTATAATTTCCGATTCATCTTCGAAAAAAAATATGTCCTTTCTCATCCACTTATTTTTTTCTAAAGACATTGGATTTCAGTTTAATAGCTTACTTAAAATTATTATTATGACTTTATTTGCAATTTTTAATTCAACAAGATGACTTTTTATATGAAAGTAACACTCAAAATGTAAGCATAGCTCTAAACAATCATCGTTATAATAATGTAGATTTAACAATAAACACAAGTAAACTGGTTTTATAAGATGCATGTTAGTTTGCCTCCATGTTTATAATGATATGAATTGCACAGCTGTGCATCCAGCTAGCTAACTACATTGGTGTGTAAAACTTAAGCAACAGCAGGGTTTTTTACCATAACTCTATGAGAAATCAACAGACAGACGTGAAATGCACAAATGAAGGAGAGTATTATGTACGTAAAGGATGATGAAAGCATCGGAGCTGAAAAAGGAATACAATGTATACGGTATGGAAACAAACAAAAACAAGCTTAATTGAACGCATAGTATCGTGACTCATGATTTTCTATCCAAGAGGAAGAACAACAAGTAGATGTTCCTTAATATGGGATATGCCGTCCCCTCACTGCAGTGGTTGCTTCGCACCATCTCTGCATACTCAAAACCAGCTGGTGCAACATTTCTTGCGGGAGGAGTGCCCATTCCTCAATCAGTATCTGTTTGAGTTGTTGGGTGTTCTCTGGAGGATGTAAGGGTGCTGCAGTGCGTCTCCCCAAAGCATCCCACAGATGTTCGATGGGATTTAAACCTGGGTAGTACGCTGGCGAATCCATTCGAGTGATATCTTCACTTTCCAGTAGCTCCTCAACAGCAAGAGTCCGATGTGGCCATACATTGTCATGCATAAAAATTAAGTCTGGGCCAATGGCGCCTCGGAACAGATGCACATGGGGAAGGAGAACCTCCTCACAATAGCGATCCATGTTACAGACTCTTTGTCGAAAACGTGGAGCTCAGTTCGTCAGCATAATGCCTCCCCAGACAAGAACTTCAGGACCACTGTTACGGTGTCTTTCCTTGGTGTTACGGGGATAAAACCGGGTTCTGACCTCTCTCCAAATCAAAACGCGTTGAGAATCGCTTCTGGTACTGAACTGACTCTCATCCGTAAAGAGGACACAACTCCATTGATCAATTGTCCAGTTTTTGTGCTCTCTGCACCACTGTAAACAGCGTCGTCGGTGGCCAACTTTCAACGGGAGGCAGCGTTCAGGACGGCAGGCGAATAGGCCCCCTTTGTGAAGCCGTCTGGCCACAGTAAACTGCGACACTTGTCACCCCGTTGCTGTACAGAGTTGCTGAGCAATGGCGCTTGCTGACTGCTGTCAGCCTCTTTTCGCCTGCAGGACGATATATCGGTCATGCCCTGCTGATGTTGTTCTCCGGCGGCCACCACCAACCTTTTTAACAGCTGTACCTGTGGTTTGGAATGCTTTCCAAGCGCGCGAAATGACACTTTAGTTGATTCCGAACTCTGCAGCTACACTGATGACAGTATGCCCCTCCTCCAGATTTCCGATCATTCTTCCATGTGTGCAGTCGTCCAGGTGATTTCTTTTAGCCATATTTCACGAACTGACTCACTGGCATTTGCAGCGAATATGTTGAATTGCGTCTCCGTCCTTCCTTTTATTCTACTGTTGAGCTGCACGCGCCGACATCACTCGTTTTGTGTACGCTCACGTCGCCTCTGGCGTTTCGTTCCTGATATTTGCACACGCATGACGCTTCTGACTTACGTGTTCATTGTACTGATTTCCAGACCTCCTTTCCTGCAATTTCATGGTTATCTGCTAAATTTTTACATTGTTGGTTAAGTTTTGCACACCAGTGTAATTACTGACTGAATGTATGTATACCAACTCAGTTAAAAAAAAAAAAAAAAAAAAACTGGAAACGCTAGGATACTGAAATGTCACCATTTCTCAGATGGTGAGCAAAATGCACTGATTATACCGATGTAGGAATTTCTCCCATCTTTTCTATTTATGGGGTTTGGCATACAAGCACTATATGTCATACAAGCATACATTCAAGTGGTTTGGCATACAAGCACTATGTGTCCTACAGTAACAAAGCACCAACATAGTTATTCTCTTTTTCCTTTAATGGCAGTTGTGTACATAAACTCAGTACATACCTAAAATTATAATGGCAGTATTAATAACAGTACACAACTGAAATGTACTCATGTGCAATGTAAAATTGCTTTGCGGACTGCGACCCGCAGACTTCCAGTTTGAGATCACTGATATAAATGATATTTTAATTTTTTTTTTTTTTTTACTGCTAAGGTTCGAACATATTCTATTTTTAGAAAAGATTTGTATTTTCAAAATCAAAATTAGTGTTGCCTTATATTGTTTACTTCTAAATTTTCAGAGCAGAGGTCAAAACATATTGATGGACAGAAGTAATAAAGAAGCTGTATTGTAAGTTCATTGAATTTCTCATTTAAGGTTTATATTTTGTAATTCTCATTATGGCAATATTCTAATCATAAAAAGTGTATGTGCTTGATATGATCTTTGTTTAAAATTCTTACGTAAAGCACAACAATTTTTTTTTTCAAATCTCAGATATAAACAGGTATCTAATACCAAGAGAAGTAAAGCTAAATCAGAATCAGAAATCTTTAACAACAATTTACTGTGGTAAATATTTTTTCATAATAATATTTGGCAATCCAAATGTGTTTTTAATATTATTCTTGGAGTCATCTGTCTCTCATTCCTTCAAATGTCACCAGTCTATCATATGAGTAGGAGAATATTGTGATAGCTAAACAAATGTGTTTATATATATTACTTTTTTGTACATCTAATTAAAAGCATATAATTTAAGAAGTTATGTATATGTTATTATTTTAATCTTGAAAATTATGGTAATATGTAGGAAAAAAATAATAGATTTTCATGTTAGTTGTAGGCATCAGTATATGAGGTGTTGTACACAGGTGACCTCTGGTAAATCATTGGCTTACCTAGAAGAGGAAGTAAATAAATGAGCAAAAATATGTCATACTGATATTCTTGAAAATTGTGTTTTGTGGTAAATTTTTTATTTTTGAACTAATAAGAAAGTCATAAAAGAGGTTTAGGGCTGCTAAAGTGTTCAATTAATAGTGTTTCAGGGCTTTATATAAGGAGTTTTGATGAGAAAATTAAATAATATTAGGCAGTCCCAAATCTTATTTTTAGTAGAAACAAAAAAAGTACTTAGTTCTTGTACAAGGATTTCTTAAATCATCGAAAACAGAGCTCTAGGTAGCACTAAGGTCAAGAAAATAGTAGAGAATGAGAAGATCTTCGTTTAATCCTAGGAGATCTGTTTTCCTGTCTAACGTGTTTTTATACACCACATAACCTAATGTCTTAGTCCATGATTATAAAACAATAATCAAAAACTAAAAGTTAAATATGGGCTAAGTTATTTTTTTCTCTCTTCAGTAATTTCCTTATACTTTTTACACATGTCATTTTTCATTGTATTTTGCAGTACTTATTGAATTTCAGTATCCTCATTTGCCATATTCTGTTTTTATTGAAAATTACAATGATATGATGCATCATAATTAATGTTCATTACAATTTCCTGCTTTTATCATTCCTATTCAGTATTATTAAAAAAGAAACTTAGTGATTGCATCATAATACTACATGGACTAGATTTTGAAGCCTGAAAAATTTTTGTGTGAATGCTTTGCATGAGCCCAGACAGTATTAATTACATTATAAGTTTTAAAATAGTTCACAGGTAATTTGTATAAGAAATGGTTTTTTACTGAAAGATCATGATTGAAGAATTTATTAAATATGAGGGATGTTAATGAAGTGGATAAAATATGTAAGTGTGGAGTATAACATTGTTTAATTGCCACCTAGTATAACATGCAAGAAGCAATAATGCAATTAAACATTGACAAACTGCATTGACTATTATTCCATTAAAAAAATCATATCATCTGCATTGATTATGGTTGGAAGTGTAGTAAAATATCTGTAAGTCTCTCACGTTCTTAATCTGATTTAATTCTAGAAATTAAGCTGATTAGTCTATATACATGATAACCTTTTGAAGTTATTTTTTTTCCTTTGTAGACCTTATGAGTCACTTTGCAGAATGAACATTTTTCATATTGAATTACATATGCATTTTTAAAGGTCTGGAGTATTACCTCTGTATTTTCAATTTCTGAATATTTCGTTTATCACCACATAGAGGCCCGCAAATTCGCTAAGAAGTATCGCCAAACAAACATATATTCTATCTTTTAGTCATGTTTTTAAGGTATGTTATGGTAATGCTTAATAATGCTATCATTTTTTTAAATGCTTTCTGATATTCTGAAAGTAGTATGTCTGAGACTGATTAATTTATGAATGATATAAACTTCTATTAATTTTCAATTCATTTCTGATAATTATATTCCTTACTGAATTGTTGTCTGTTCTGAATTTTTCAAGAGATACATGAAAATAGATGCCTATAATACAGAACTCTGCTAATTTTTAACAAAATTTTCTGTACATGATAGAAGCTGATAAGTCTTTAAATTGCTGCTACAAGAGCAATGCTACTAGCATGTACTAGTTAGACATTCTAAACCATCTTGACATTAATTCCATATACTGATTTTAAAACAGGAATTTCAAGTTTTTGTTTTCTTTGGCTGAGAATTTGTAATAAAAATTTACATTTAAAA
Organism: Stegodyphus mimosarum; assembly: GCA_000611955.2. Taxonomy (NCBI): domain Eukaryota; kingdom Metazoa; phylum Arthropoda; class Arachnida; order Araneae; family Eresidae; genus Stegodyphus; species Stegodyphus mimosarum. The sequence goes on along the minus strand of KK115071.1, from coordinate 59,410 downwards.
CTTATTTCCTGATTTCATTTGAAGTAAACAGAATCTTGTCTCACATTCAGTTACTGGGCCATTTATGAATAACTTTAGTGTAACCTGAGCAGATTTGTATTACTGACATCATTGTACACTAAAGGCAAATGTCATTTATTCATATTTGACTTTAAAAATGATGCATTGATGCTTTTCTTATTGTACTGAAGTCTTTATTTTCACAATAGGTATTTAAATTTTTTAAATATATTTTGAAGATGAAATAATAGGCTAAATGGGTGAAGTAGCTTTTTCTAAATCTGCTGTAAATTGCAGCAGTTTGGACTAATTTTCATATTTTATGCTGATGTCAAATTTTTTTATTTATCATGTAACTAATTTTATACTAATTTGTCATGAATTTTCTGTCTCTTCTGTAATTAATAACAGCTAGTATGATATATACAGTACATATGAACAAGTAACTGAACCTTCTTCAGATTTTCAGCATTTTAAATCCTCTGTACTAGTTTGAAGTTTCTAACGGAATTGAAGTTTCCAGATTTTAAGATAATTTGATGATATTCTGAAATTTTTAGCAGCCAGTATTTCCAAGGAGAATAAAAATTTCTATTTTTCCTCCGTATTCTTAAGTTGTGTCTGTTGAAAGTAAATATGCTATGCTGCTTGGTAAACCTGAATTCCTAATTTTTCATCATATTAATTTAAGGCTACTTTTCAGGTTATGTGTACTTGTTTTCAACGACTGTTTTAGAATACATTTTAATCTAGTGTTCTTAATTAACACTGCTGAGTTTCTTAGAAAATATGTGAATTTCAGGATTTGTATATTAATAATTTACAGTGGTCTTATTTTAAGAAAAACATTATAAAACATGAATGTTGTTTGAGAAGAGTGAAAGAATTTTAAAAAAAGGATAGCTGTAAGCACATAATGTTTCGCTTTCAGATTTTTATTTAAGAATTTTAAATATCACATTTTATTTAAGATTAGAAAAATTCAGACTTAATTTATTATTTTTGATAGAAAACCTTTTTGGTAAAGAAAATTTCTTTAAAATCAGTTTCACCAGAAGGTTGAATTTTAATTATTTTTAAATGTCTAATTGCCATCTTTCTGTTCCTTGTATCTAATGAGTGATTTCATAATAAATAAGTAGAATTACATTTTTGCCTCTTTTTGTTTAAATTCTAAATTGCAGTATCTACATCATAACCATTTTGATTAGGAAGAGGAAATATTTTTATTAACTAACATGAATGTTATTAATCTAAATCTGATAATGAAATTTCTAATTTTGCTGTTGACTTAACTGGTGTTTCTCAGAGAGTGTACATAAATTCTATGAAAATTTGAGCTTAAGGAAATGTGATACCTTTACCTAATTATTATGAAAGCTGTATACAAATGAGAATGAAGAAGTACAATGAGTTTGTTATATGAAAAACAAGATTTGCATTTTTCTTAAAAGGAAGCAGACAGCCATTAATTACAAACTGATGACCTGAGTTTAATTTATTTAATTATGGCAAAGCATTCAAGGGCTATCTGCCTAAGGAAAGGGATGCCTTCATGGAAGACTTTCTAAAGGAAACTGGCTCATATATTTGTTACACATGTAGAAAAGTGGAAAAATCACGAAAATGCTCATGCAGCCCTCCTCCCCCTTCTGTTCATGGGAATTTGAACCCCAGACCAAACTAACAGTGTTCAGTGATTTTACTGCTTACCTACTGGTGGGCCTAAAAACATAAGATGTGTCCTTTTATTTACAGTAATTTCATTTTTTCCACAAATTCGAAAAGAACAAGAATTTAATGTGCATTCTAAATTATATGTAATATAAATTAACATGAGTAAAGGTCCTTTATGGAGACAATACTGCCTGATTGTATATGTAATTATACCATTTTACTATTTCAACACTAATTATACCACATACTATAGAAACCTTTTTTTAATAGTTTTATCTTCTCAACAGAGTAGTACTCATTCTTATCTATATCAAAAATCATTTGAAATGATGAAAGTGATCATTTCATCATCTAAATACTGTACTGTAAATTCCCAAAATATTGTTACTATAAAGAAACCTCATTTTAACTGATCTTTTCAGTGCATGAATTCTAATAGTGTTTTTATATTGCATACTCCTAAACATTGTGGGCAGACTTGATTAGAGTTACTTGTAGTCACTGTGTAATAACTGTGTAGCTTTACTTTTAGAAAAAAGAAATTTGGATTCATCTTTAAAAAATTATTCTGTATACTGTATTTCTGGCTTCAGAAGCAAATTTTATCCCTGATTTTTTTCCCCTGATATCTCCATAGTTAAAGTGATCACAATTTATAGATTTAAATGGAAACTTTAAGTAACAAAATGAATTAAAGTTATGTTTTAATTTATTTTAAAATAATAATTAATAATCAGAATGCATATTAATTTTTATATTTACAATAAAAATTAATCATAATTTATAAAATTTAAAAAAATTAATATCCATTTATTTTCTAAACAAGTAATATTCTAATTTTCTGCTTATTTTATATTTACTTAAATGAACATATTCTTTTCCACAGTAATCATTGGAGCCCACCAGTGGTCAAGCAGTAATGTCATTGAATACTGGTAGTTCAGTTTGGATCTTAAATCCCGGCGAATTGACTGTCTGCACGAGCACTTTCTTTGTTTTCCCCATGTGTAACGTGTACATGATTCAGTTTCTCCTAGAAAGTTCCCCATGAAGGCATCCCTTCCATTAGGCAGATAGCCCTTGAGTGCTTTGCCATGATCAAATAAACCAAAGCATCCAAAGTAATCAATATTTTTTTTAATTAAGTTTTGCAAGGACTAAGTTTATTATGTTTTCCACTTTAGCATGAAAGAATAATTTATTCTTAAGCTTTTAACAGCTCCATGCGAATAGTAGTTCTACATTCTCTTAAAAATACATTGCAATTACAGAAAACGATGCTCGTTTCTTTTTCCACATTCATGTAAGCAGTTGTCACCATCACCATGTTCACTAAAATTTTTAGCCGGCTTTTATTTTTTTGCAACCAATTTGTTGTAGACATATACTTCCATTTACAAAAATGTTTTAAATGACATATATATATTCATGCTTTTTTTTTAAGTTTATTTTTTTAAGTTTCAAAAAATCAATTTTATAAATATGAAATCTAAATTTTTATACGGTCCCCTAGTCCCTAACCTTTGTATTATTATTATTATTATTTCATAATGAGTCTAAAATATTCCTAAATATAAAGATAGGGGATCGAAGAGAACATACAGAAAGCTACATTTCGTTTTGTAAAACTGATTTGTTTAAATTTAAGCATGACTATTAGCGTTATTTAATACATTTTTGTATTTGGAAGTATTATATTTTGTAATTAGAAGTATACAACCAATGATTGCGAAAATAAAGGCCGGGTATGGACTTTTAAGGACGTGATATATATTCTTTCAGTGCAAATAGCACGCTTGGTTTGTAAACGACTTTCAAATGTGCAAGCATATTATAGTGGCAAATATGCATGGCACGTATTGTGCATATTTTGTATAATGCATATGCGTAACTGAAGTATCTGGAACGAAAGTTTTGAAAAGGTCATTTTAGCCTTTTTATTTCATCATTGCCTGAAGCATAATACGTACATTTGCTACTACTGCTTACCGATTGTAGTGTACCCTATCACTAAATCAAGTTTTGGCTATAATTGTAGGCAAGCCTGGAGCCAGCATTTTCGGTGCAGCAGCTTAACTGGTGCCCTTTGAAAATAAAGATAAGCCTTAAATAAAGAGAATCTTATTTCACTTAAAGAATTGAAAACGAAAGTGAAATAATAAAATACTTCAGTGAACAAAATAATCAAGTAATTAATTAATTAAATAGTAATTAAAATAATTAAGTAATGTAGCCGTTCCTCAATAAACACGAACGCCGGCTAGCTTTAAAAGTATTTATTAATAGAGCACACAGGAACGGGTACAAGGAAATATACATAAATATTAAACATATAACGGAACATTAAACATTCGAATTACAGACATCTACTATATGACAACCTAACGTGTTCGCGGCTGGAGGTCGACTGACTTAGACTGTTCGTCTTCGCCGCTCGGTGGCGTTCAATATAATTCGGTTACGGTTAAATAGTTCTGTTACATCCTCCCCCTCTGACTTCGTAGACGTCTCGGCAAGAAGTCAGGAACTGAACTTTGTCTACGTTGTGCAGCGGGTGGAGAACAAGATGGACGGGCTCGGGTGTGATGAGCAGTAGCTTTAGTTTCAAGAGCATCTTTTGAAACAGACACAGATTCGGTTGGTAGAACACGTTTTGGGCGTCCCCTTTTCTTTAAAGGAACCACCGGAGTTACACGAGCTGAAGTCTGAAACTTACTTCGATCTTGATACGGTTTCAAGGCTGAAACATGATATTTGCCAAGAATTTTGTCTGGTTCGTTAAGATCGGCAATATCATAAGTAGTTGGAGATCTTGTAGTCACTATTACATAGGGACCATCTCGTTTAGGCATGAATTTAGCAGTTTTCTTTAGTGGACCTTTGCTGACTGGGTGGAGAGTAACCCAAACTTTATCTCCAGGAGCAAATTTCGGAGTTTCTTTTCGTTTCTTATCAGCATATCTTTTCTGCTTATCTTGATGCAATTCGACCCTTTCTCGTACTTGTTGTACATTTCTTGCAAAACGTTTCAAATATGGAGTTATTTCGGGAATAAAATTGTCGTTCTCAATTACGGCTTTTATATCGTGTTTTACATCATCTAAGGTTCGTAACTCACGTGCAAATTGAAGAAATGCAGCAGAATGTCCAGTTGAATCACACCTGGCTGTATTCAAAGCAAACCTTATTAATGGCAGTTTATCCTTCCATGACTGATGGTCATTACCAACAAGTATTGCTAAACGAGGTTTCAGATCTCTATTCTTTCTTTCAACTGGGTTAGACTGTGGGTGATAGACAGGAGTAAGACTCTGATCAATGTTCAAGATATAGCATAGTTGTTGCATAACAGCACTAGTAAATTGTGCACCATTATCACTTACTATTTTTCTGGGTAACCCAAATCGAAGGGCAACTTCTTCCAAAAGAGTAGTGGCACATTCTCTGGCCGTTGCTTCCTTTAAAGCAAATAGTTCTGTCCACTTCGTGGCACAGTCCTGCACAATAAAAATCCATTTTTCACCCGATGGTGTTTCAGGAAGAGGACCAAAAAGATCGATTGACAAGGTCTCAAAGCGTTGAGCATAGACAGGAGTTTGAAGTAAGCCAGAAGGCTTTTGATTAGAGGCTTTATAACGGCAGCATTCAAGACAGCTTTTGACATAGTCTGCTATATCTTTTCTCATTCCAACCCAGTAGTATCTTTTTGCTATGCGATAAAATGTCCCTTCAGCCCCATAGTGACCGGCCGTTGGCGAATCATGATATTCTTTCAAGATTTCTGCTTTTCTTTGTTGAGGTATAACTAGTTGAGCTTCTTCTTCTTCCGAATCAGGAGAATATCGATACAACACTCCTCTGTTCATAATGTATCCTCTTCCAGTCCAAGTTGCACAGTCTACTTCTTTCTCAGGACTTTCAAAAGCTTCAATGATCTTCCGAAGATCATCATCCTCTAACTGTGATTGGCGTAATTCTGCAGGACTGATAGTAGGGATTTCGACAGAGACAGCACAGACTTGACAAGAATCCGTACTTGAGTGTTCACAAATAGGGCGAGATAATAGATCAGCAATAAAGTTCAATCGTCCAGGAATGTAATTGATAGTCAGATTGTAGGATTGAATTTGTAAGGCCCATCTTGCGAGCCTACCAGTTGGTGTCTTTAAAGACATCAGCCACTTCAATGGTTGGTGGTCAGAGGTGATTGTGACAGACTGGCTTTCGACATATCCTCTAAATTTGTTGAGTGCCCATACTACTGCTAAGGCTTCTTTTTCTATGGTGGAGTAGTTTCGCTCTGATGAGGAAAGTAAGCGGCTGGCATATTCTATTGGGTGTTCCTCATTTTTCTCTCCTTGCAGCAATACTGCTCCAATGGCTACATTGCTAGCATCTGTTCGAATGATAAAAGGCTTCGTTCCATCAGCTTGTTTAAGAATCGGAGGGCTAATTAATTTTGATTTCAGGTCTTGGAAAGCATTTTCTTGTTGTACTTCCCACTTCCATACAGCTTCCTTCTTCGTTAAATCCGTTAAAGGTTTGGCTATCTGAGAAAAGTTTGGAATATATCGACGATACCAGGAACAGGTTTGTACGAAAGATTGTACTTGTTTAACAGTTTTTGGCGATGGCATCTCTGCAATGGCAGCAGTCTTCTGTGGATCAACAGTTATACCATCCTTGGTAATGTAATGACCTAAATATTTCACTTTTTTACAACAGAAGTGACACTTTTCTCGGTTGGCATTGAGCTTGAATAACGATAGATGTTGGAAAACTTGTTCTAAGTCAGCAAGATCTGTTTGGAAGGTAGGGGACAGCACGATGATGTCATCTAAATATGACAACGCAAACACATTATTCAGTCCAGAACGGAACTTATCTATCAATCTAGAAAAGGTAGCAGGAGCATTTCTCAATCCGAAAGGCATTCGGGTAAATTTATAGTTACCAAAAGGGCAAACAAAAGCAGTTTTGTTTTGATCTTCTTCAGCTACTTTCACCTGATGATAACCTGACTTCAAGTCAATAGTAGACATATAAGGTGTGGGTTTTGCTTCATTCTACAAATCATCTATGCGTGGCAAAGGATAAGTGTCTGGAACAGTTTGAGCATTTAGGTTACGATAGTCAATGCATAGCCGGACTTTTCCATCCGGTTTGGGAATCAAAACCACAGGAGAGGCATAGGGGCTTTCACATTCTTTTATGATACCTTGTTTTAGAAGGGAATCAAGTTCTTTTTTCAATAGTTCTTTCTTACTTGGGCTCATCCGATATGGAGGGACTGAAACAGGGGGGCTGTTTCTTGTGTTAATATGATGTTCAATGAATGGAGTGGCCTCTCCCCCTACTTTGAAGACAGTGTGATATTTGTTAAGCAATGCATCCGTTGCAAGCCGTTGGGATGTGGTTAATTGTTGTCCTTCATTTTCCCGTAGTTGGCAATTGTTTACAACAACCGGAGTTTCTTCCAGTGTTTGGGATTGATGAGGTTTCACGAAACTATATTTTGTTCGAGGTTCGTCAGAAAAGTTCCATTTATTTTCCGCAAGATTTAAAACAATTTTAGCTTTTTGAAGAAAGTCAATTCCTAACAGAGTGGAGTTATTTTTAGCATCAGGCAACACAAGGAGCGCAGTTTTGAACTCTCTGCCTTCAAGAAGAATAATTTGTTCAGTGCGAAGTACCTCTTTTTCAGATACCAAACCATCAGCGAAAGACACCTGTAGTGTTGTCTTTTCAAATACTGCATTCTGTTGCTTCAGAATATGATAGAGGGATTCACTTGCGATTGAGTGACTAGCACCAGTGTCGGCAAAAGCTGTACCGGAAATACCTCCAATACTAATTCGAAATACAGCAGTCCGTGCGGAAGCTAAACAGGATCGGATTTGGATAGTGCCAAAATTAGATGAATCTGTAGTCTTTGGGGGGTTACAGTCTGGACATTTAGACTTGATAAAACGAGTTTTACCGCACCCATAGCAAGTTAAAGGTGGTCGGTTTTCCTGTCTTTGCTGTTGTCCACGATTTGAAAAGGTTTTACTTGTTCTCTGTACGTCAGTTGTTCGATTTTCTACTTTGGGTTTGGATGGATTAGTCGCTTTGAAAGAATAGCTCCGCCTGCCAGGGAGTTGAGTTTTATAGTTCGTATTTTTAACACGCACAGCTTCATAATCATCCAATTTCTGTACTAATTCAGATGAACTCTTAATTTTTCCCCAAAAATCAATAAAATGCTGCTTGATATTACTACTGACCCTTCTTTTAAGCTGATCCGTCAGGACCAAGTCTTTGAGCGATAATAGAGCACACAGGAACGGGTACAAGGAAATATACATAAATATTAAACATATAACGGAACATTAAACATTCGAATTACAGACATCTACTATATGACAACCTAACGTGTTCGCGGCTGGAGGTCGACTGACTTAGACTGTTCGTCTTCGCCGCTCGGTGGCGTTCAATATAATTTGGTTACGGTTAAATAGTTCTGTTACAGTAATTAATTAATAATAATAAGAATTTTATTTCACTTAAAGAATTGAAAACGAAAATGAAATAATAAAATACTTCAGTGAAAAAAAATAAATCGAAATTTGTACTACGAAAATACTATGTCAGGGCTGAGTGTTCCGTGCATATTCTTTGAAAACATCTTCCTTGACAGCTTAAAGTCCTGATCTGTAACAGGGAGCTGAATGCAGCTTTGTTCTGTGATTGAGTTGGAGAATAACTGCACTTGAAAGGGATTTAAAAATCCTCTTTTATTAAATCAATATTATTTACAAACCACTCCCAACTCGGGAGGGGTACAGAAAGTAAGAGACCACACTTGGGTCTAAAATGTACAATTAAATAATATTTAAACTAAAGCTAAGTAGAACTTAAATAGTCGTTGCTTGCAGAGCTATACGCGAGATTGGCCTCTAACTAAATAGTGCGTAGCAAGATTTACTAATACTGACGCACTTGGATTTATTTCAATAAGCAATCACGTAAAAGCACTATGGCTTAGAATTTAAATGCTAGCTGGTCAGGCGAACATCGAATAAAGTGACAGTGATCTCAGACTAAAAGCTCTCTCACACTGAGAGGTTTCTATCTCTGGTTTAAATAGAACTTGGCTCCACTTCAAATTAGCATAAAGCTGAAAACGCGCGCTTCTTCTAACAGAAAGTTGAAACTGAGAAGAGGTAGAAAGATTTAAATTAAAATAAAACTTTGTTAGTTTAACTAAAACCTTACAACTAGGCATGTTTATATTTTGTTTTAAAAAAATGTATTGTAATTAT
>KK115071.1:0-50092 GCA_000611955.2 Stegodyphus mimosarum | reverse complement strand
TATATATATATATATATATATATATATAATGTAAGATGAAATGCTTGAAAGAGACTATGCTGTGCGGGAAAAATAAGATTAAGAGGGTAAGTCTACTTAACATTGAAGTGATCTCGCTAAATTGGCGAGATATAGCCAAGCTGCCGAGGGTTTTAGCAACTAATTTTTGTCTCTAAACTTAACGATGATTTGGCGACATTTTGATGCGGTCCCTTTATAACAGGTATAGTAATTGAATAACTGTAATTGGTCCCTGTATATAACTGTAACCGTATCCGGTTCTCAGATACATTCCAGTAATTTCGAGAAGCAGAAACTACTAGAAATTTCTCAGCGGCTGGAGGAAAACTGTATAAGACCGGAGAGAGCATCAGTTTCTCAATTGTTCTTTTTGTTAGTTCAGAGCGACTTTGGAGTATAAAGATATGCGTGACAGCTTTGCCTTTTAGATGCGCTGTGCATAGCTTTGTGTTTAACGTTCTTAGTAATTTGAAGTGTAACTACTGATTGCTACGTGATACTGAGAAAAGCTGCACGAGTGCTTCTGTGGAAAATTCCAGAACTGTAAAGTGTGGTAAAAATAAAATTTTTCAAGCTGTCGTTGGTTCTGTGTGCATTCAATCTATTATGAACCGTATGCATGCAGCAGCATTCGATTAAAATTAAACGAGGTTGATCCATTATTTTAGCGTTTTATTTTAAAACAAAATTTAAAGTTTTCTCAACAGTGATCAGCAAAGTTAAAAAGATAAATCAGCTACTAGAATAAACCCCAGATTTCATTGTACGCAGTGTTTCGGATAAAAACGTTTTTAAATATTAACAAACCCAAAATTAATAACTGCATTAAATTTAACACTAAAAAATGCTTTTCTAACTGATGCGATAAATGCACCGCATGCTGATAGGGAAAAATTTGGCTACTGTGCCCCTTTCAGGGAGTATAGGAAGGATGAAGATTTTCCTGTTGACCTTCTAAGATCAACTAAATGCTTCTAAGCCACACACATTTTTAACTCTTCACCTTTTCTAATAAAAGATTCCTAAACGTTTACCAGAATTTGTGACTGCTGCAAGAGACACTAAGAAAATATTTCGAGCGAGTCTAGGTTTCAGTCAAGTAAAGTCTTGTTAAACTTTTAATTGGATTCTGTAAAATCTTTGTATTCATTTTACGTAATTCAGTTTACGAAAGTGTGCGAATCAGTTTTTATTAAAGAATATAAAATATTTTTGTTGCATTGTTGCATTCCATTTAACCCCCCACAAATTATATAAAGTGTTAAATAGTGTTTAGCTTAGAAACTTAGTTTATAAAATTTTATGGTGATTAACCCAGTTATCTTATTTGTTTTCCTTTGCTTCCGCGTTCGTCGACGCACAGATTCTGAATTAGTTAAAGTGTAAATAAACGTAGAGTGCTTGAGTAGAGAGAAAGCTAAAGCGTTTGGCAGCATTTAATACCGTTGTTTTGCTTCTCTTCAGCTTCGGCAAGTTGCATTTGCTTCGCGAATATTTAGAATCGAGCCAAGGTTAATTCAGGGTGTGTTACTTTGTGTTTCATATTCAGTTTGACTTGAACATCGTATTTTGAATTTCCCGCTAGCGGCGGCGATAGTTTCTGCTATACTGAGTTTTATGTTTCCATTAAATTAGCGTGTTAATAAATATGTTTATTTTAAACCTTTACTTTGAGTTTGTAATTACTGTAGTCAGACGGTAAGACGGGATGATAAGTCGTCTATATGATTCTAGTAATTTGGTACTTTAAAGTTTTATACAGTCGTACAAGTTCAGTATCTTGATCAAAATATACTAGTTAGAACTCTTTTTCAAGTGAGAATTGATTTTCGCGTTACAGACGGTGCGTTGGCAACCTCCCTTCCTCCCAAATGAGATACCAAATATCCACACGCAAACTTCGCATTTAGCTGCAAAATTTGTGATTTATCGCGTTGTTTTACTATTATTCGATAGCCATAGTTTCTCTCTCTCTTTTTTTTTTTCATAAAAATCGATAAACATTCTATCAAATAGTTAAACTCGCTTATTACATTCCTAATCACCGTGCGATTTTCTGGTTTTATGATGTATGTTAAATTTTACATGGCTTTATTTAGCTTGATTTCTCTGTTTCTCTGAATCAGACTTTTTTTTTTTAATTCACGTTTACGGAACTGATTTTGCACGCATAAATATTTGCGACGAAAATGCTAAATTTATTTCAAGCCATCTTTTTTTTTTCAAAATTCTGTATAGTTTTATTTATATAATATTGACACGATTTTTCGTTCATATTGCCGTGTAGGAAATAAACTCGTTAATCTAAAATTTTGCTCTCTGATGAATCGGAAAATAATCTTCCGAAGGAAATTTATTTGGAACTCGTAACGTTATGCCCTATTTTTTGGCAATGTTTCTAAAAGTAGTTTTTTTTTATTTTTTATATCCAGTTTATCAAAATTCCCATGTCAGCAAATCTATTACCTTTTAAGATGATTCGTTTTAAGTGTATCTCATTGTGATTTAATAGCGCTATAGCCTTACGTTTCATCACATTAGAGGGATCACGTGATATTGCTTGAAACGCAGATCTTGGAAAGGAGAAAGTTGATATTATTGTTATGGTGATTACAAAGAATATTATATATTCCTAAATGTAACCCGAGAAATAATATTTTGCTGCCAAAATTCAACTAAAATTTAAAAACCGCATATAAACCGAATTTTATATTCGCCTTATAAATCTAACTATAGATATCAGCGAAAATACGAGTCTAACTTTGCCATACCTATCAGATGAGCTCCAATTTATCTTCAGCTTCCATTCTAAAATAAAATTAAACGGCAGTTTCGCCACTATAATAACAGGTGCGGCAATGAAACGAACGATTTTGAAACCTCCACCAGCGATATAAATTTATTCACAGCAATATAAAGGAAATACAACATGAATTTGCAATGCTTGCAGTTTGTGAGGAATATTTCTGAACAACTTGCACAGACACGTCGAGGTACAAAATGTCCATGACTTGGAAATGACATCACGTAGGAGGCCCCTATTTTCCTTCACGTACATTCCAAGTCTTTTACGGAAGTTAGGCATAACATCTTTTAGGACTGGCACTGGAATTCGATTAATATACCCATAAATTTAATCCATCAGTTCCTGGATGGTGTATGGTGGGTCACACTGGAAGATCTCAGATTTCAAATGACCCCAAAGGAAGAAATCACACGCTGAAAAAGTCAGAGGATCTTAGAGGCCAGGAAATGTCTCTGTTCTTGGAGATGAGATGACCAGGAAAGATAGTCTGTAATGCGTTAATCGAAATCAGCGAAAGGTATGGCATGTGGCCTCGACTTGTTAGAAGAATGTGTTTGCAATTACATTAAGATCAGCAAGCTGTTGCAATAGGAAATGTTCAACATGTGAGCATAACGTTCTGTATTCACAGTAATAGCATCCCGCGATCGTCTTCAAAAGATGAAGCATTTCAAGATTTGACCAGTATTCACGTGATTTCACGTGACCCACGTGACCAATATCTAAAGTTTTGCCTGTTAACAAAGCCTGACACATAAAAATTGGCCTCATCGCTTTTGATTAGATTGTCGCGCAGGCCTAGGCTGTTATTCATAAGTTCCAATAAATACTGGCAAAACTCTTCTGGAGGTGGTTAGCGTTTAGTTTTTGCATTTTGTGTGAATAGTATTGTAGTTGCTTTTGGGATATTCGCCGTACACTGCGATCCAGTATGTCAAGTTGCAGCGCATGCTTGCGTACAACTTGACAACGCCTGGAACTTCAGCTGAAGTCTTTTTCCACTCTTGCGACATTCTCTAGTCTGCACATTCGTTTTGCACTTCTGCTCCTCTTTCTCACCATATCACCTGTTTCCTTGAAGTTCTGTACCCACAATTTGATAACATGCGCAGACGGGACGGGGCATGACGTGCGAGATTGTAATGAGCACGAAATACACGCTGCGGGGCAACGTAGCTGTCGATTTTATTAAACGCCTTTATGGCAAAAGCGCGTTGCTCACCGATCCACGTCATTTCGACTAAATACCGATATCAGGGTGAAGGGCAAAGGCTTGTTGTCCAGATGGCACCACTCCCGTTTTCTAATTCCTAATGTAACTATATTCAGAGGGATGCCAAATCTCCCGTTTCACTGCCGCACCTGTTATTAGTTTCTCCCAACTTAAGGGCATGCGCAACATTTAGCGCTTAGGAAACAGCATGGTGAATTTTACTATGATTCTAAGCTGTAATAACCGTTCTCAGTTGAGCTATCGATATTTACGTAAAATGCATTTCTTCATTTTTGATAAATAGAAAATAATAGAAAAGAATTGAAAAGTTATCACTTTTGCTGAGCATTGCTATGGATAGATTTGATGATGATGTTAACTACGAAACGGATGACAACGATTCGCTCAGACTCGCTTTCGACAGAGTTCAGAAAATTTGTAGAAAATTCTGATTCGGATGCCGAAATTTAAAAATAAATAAATAAATAAATGAAAAAGAAAATCTGAAAGGTTTCAGATTTTAAATTACGTCCAAATCGGCGTTTTTTTAACATTTTGTGTATTACCTTTATTTATTAAATATCATGTGCTTCGCACTTAAAATTCAGTTCAAAAGCAATATCGCAAAATAATTTTAAATTGAACCTATCTTTAGGATTTCCGATACACAGTCTCACTCGCTGGAGATAAAAATGCTTTTTCTGTACAACGTTGCCATTGCTAGCTTTGAAATCCTTGAGTTTGTAATAAAAAAATTGTTAAAGTTTTATGAAATTGATAATAAAACAAATTCCAAATTTCAAATTTGAACTTCCAGATGCCCATATTCGCAGTAGGATTACGTCATTCAAAATTCGATGGTTCTAGGTACCGTTGTTCACAGTGCGAGAAACGTACAAACATTTATGCAGATTTTTCGTTATTTAATTTCTTCAAATATAATTCAGGGTAATAATATTTGGTGGCAACAATTTGAAAAGTGAAACGGACATTCAGAGTGATTCAACGCAAAATCGCAAAACGAAAACAATAGTCCTTCAAGGACAAAGCCCCCTTTGGACTAAAAAATTATTATTCTATGCAGCGAAATCTCAGTTCACGCACGTAATTCGTTCCTAAAGCATGTTAATCATCTAAAATATTCATAACTGAAGATGTTTCCCTCCTAGCAATCAATGTAGAATGAATTAATCCGTGTTTCTGCTTCAAATGATAGCTCTTTTAAACTTTACTTTTCTCAAGCACAAGTTTGTGCACAAGTTCATAACGCAGATCCAATGGAAATTATTAAATAAATTTAAAAATAAATTTGAAATAGTAATTCAGTTAACATTACTATACGTATGTATTCTACTAGTCTTTCCGTAGCATTGCGGACATTTAATTTTTGAAAGCAAATAAAAAACAGTATAAAATATTTGATAAATTTTGAGCTACGAATCGTAACCGTTGCTAACAAGCTTGTATAACGCATCTTATGTTCAGCACCATACCACAGTTAAAATGTACATGTTTTTTTGACTGTATTCAATTGCGCTATTAGATTGTTTTCCGATGTTATATGTTATAATAAAATATAGATATACATATTTTCTACAACTTATGTAAAACGGAATTATTATTTTATTGTTCATCTCCAATTTCGCATTTTACCTTATGGACAGGCCTCATGAATAGTTGTAGTTGGGTGCATTTGTTCATATCATTGGTCATTTTTGCCCATCATTCAGTAGCTAAAGTTGGATTATTATTTTTAATCAAGAACACCCCATGTGATGAAATCTGAAGGTATGCATTTTCTCCTATTACAGTTCGCGGGGAGATTTTCGATTCGGCGAATTTTGAATATCCTCTAAATAAAGTACTGTCATAAAGGTCTGTGACTTATCTGGAGTTCAACATTTAGTGGAGCAACCTCCGCCGAAACAGCATCGATCGAGTGGCCAGAACTATTATATTCTATTTTAACTGATACTGGATACTACATCTTTATACAATTTTCCCTTGGAAACAACTGTTTTGCAGATTCATTGTTTAGCTTTGTGCTTATTATTTTTTATTCATATTTGTCGAAAAGTGTTGTAAATTGTATCATAAATCGTTATTTGCCACATTTTAGTGCAATGAACTTTTTTATGAAATTTTTGAAACCAATCGTCATGCAAACAATCTTCGCATGACGCATAACATCACTTCTGTATTCAAGATTATGGTATAAGTACTTAAAAAATACTGTTAGCATTTCATAACCGGAATCAATGTATGTATTGAACAAAAAACCGTAACCATGGACAACATTTGTTGTGCATAAATTTAAATGAATCGACAGTAAAGTTTTCAAACCGTGTATTAAGGAGAGTGTAGGAAAAGTTCGCACAGTATCTATATGTGAAATTGCAGACTGTAAGTTTACAATAATAACGATGAGTAGTTTTTTTTTTCCAAAAAAAATTCATAAATGTAAGTATATGGGCTTAAATGATTGTACTTGTACATCAGTTCTCAGAAAACATCTGTGAACGTGTTTTCTTCTTTAATAATAAATATGATTCTTAAAGGATATATAGGATATTTCTAAAGACCGCTACAAGCTCCTGCCGAAACAGTCAGAGAAATCGCCATGATTATGGAGTATTATTTAAAAAGTAAAAGTATGAATGTAGTATGTTCATTTTTTGCATTTTTAAAAGTAGAATTAAGCTCTTCCCGTAGTTTGTTTCCGTTTAAATTCGAGTATCAGCAATTTTACTTATTGTATTTAGTACTCACAGTTTTGAATACATTTAAAGACCGTTTATCATACAATAAAAAATTTGTGAAGATAAAAGATATAGCTTCATTCATCTGCCCTATTTATTGCTAAAAAACGGAATTTATTTTTTAACTTCAGTTAATGTAATAATATATTTGCATGTAAAAGGATTAAAATATATTTAAAATAAATATCAAATTCATGAAAGTAACGTGCATTTGTTCATATCATAACTTAGATATGACCATGATTTTTTCATACTTTTTAAAAATGGCGATCACCTTCCAAAGACAGTCACCTTTGAGTGTGAATAGTATTTCTGTAAATATGAATAATTAGTAAGTATTGAGCATAATTTATAGTTATATCTTTTGAGTCCCATCATGACAAAAGACTAAAATCATTTAAAACCGTGGGTGGCCTTAGGGAGGCTTTACTGTGGTTCCCGTTGCTCCAAAAACTGAAAATAATTTTTAATTTTTTTTTTATTTATTTATTTCTGCTCTGGAGATATTGGAGTAAATTGTTAAGCTAGAGTAGAAATACTACTTTGTTTCTGAAACATTGATACTTTTTAACTAATGGTTGTTACTTTAAAACAATGCAAAATATCCCTTAATATATTGAATATTCTTGTAGGGTAGAAGCTAGGAATAAAGCCCTGCAGACCTTACTAGACAAGATAGCAGATAGCGAGTTATCCCTATGTCTTAAATACTGACAAAGTATTGAAGATGGTTTAAATTAACCTTTTTTATTTTAGTATAAATTGAACATTGGTATTACTGGTGCTACAGGGAAAATCATCACTTGTGGCTATTTAAATTAAGGTATTTTCTCCCTCCTTTCCGCGTACCTTCGTGGTGTAATTAAAAGTGCGTCCGACGCTTAATCGGGAGGTCCGGAGTTCGAATTCTGACGAGGCATTGCGGATTTCTTCAATCTCCTGCTCTAAACAAATGTAATGAGCGCCCGAACTAAAACACAGTGGACGACAATTCGTCGCCACTAGGATTAGGCGACTGGGTCCCCTCATCCCCAGTCGCCCTTTAAAAGGAGGATTATATAAGGTATTTTCTCCCTTCTTTGCGCGTGCCTTTGTGGTATAATTGAAAGCACATCTGACGCGTAATTGGGAGATCTGAAGTTGGAATCCCGGCGAGGGCTTTGCACATTGTTCACTTCTCCTGCTTCAAAAAATTGTAGTGACTATATAGAATAACAGACAGTTAAATTCAAATGTTGATAACTTGGCATAAGACTACACATTTAATAGAATAAGCTGCCTAAGTTGTTTTACAGGCACGTATTTAAAACATCGTCTAGCGAGACTGCTGAAGCCGAAATATCAATTTTATGCAGAGCTGGCGAAAATATACTAATAGCAAACGCGGTTGCCAGACGTTGACTCAGTTCAAAACCCTTAGCTTAAAGCTAGTTTGCATTCTGGCGGGGAATGCGGAAGGAAAAGGTTTTAGTAAAGATCAAAATCATAAATGTTTAATTTATATAATTATACTAGAATATATTGCTTATTGTAAAGTTGTCTGACTTGTAAAAGAAATTGATTAACTATGTAATATAATCAAGAGAAATAAATTATCTAATCTCTCCAGTAGCGGGGTAAATGAGATCAGCGAACACTGGTAGTTCGACCCAAGTTCGAATCCTGGAACGCAGAATGTCACTTACGTGGACATTTTGATGATTTTCCTCGCTGTAGCATAAATATGAGCCAGTTTTTATTGAAACGCTTCCAAGGTGGCTTCCCTTCCCTTAGCATTTTTCCTAATGCTGCATTTATTTCGCATTGCAATGGATCCTAGTTTTCCATTGGTTCCGCGGTGCACACATATTATTTCGAAGTTTTAAACGCTTAATAACCCCTTATTGCTTGAATTATTTTAATATATCAATAATAATTGACATATCTGCAAAACTCTGCTGCGTCCCATACTCGGTTAAACATTTGTCAGCAATATAAGTATGAATAAATAATAGCCACTGCACAATACATCCTACAGCATTCAGCTCAAATGTTCCTGATAAATTTATGATGTCAGAAATTTAAAATTGAAATTCTATACATTCCATCGTGCGTGCTACTAAGGTGTAAACGGTTAGCACTTTCACCTAGCAATTAGAAGATTTGTGATGCAAATCCCTGTATTTGATTTTTTTCGTGTTTGATACTCGGAAAAACTTCATAATATCTAACAAGAGTAGTTTCATTATTATTATCATTATGATGCTGTCTAAAATTATCTCCCTGCAATCCAGTGTGTACAACCATTATAATTCTGGCTTTTCTGTTATAAATTAATTTAATATAAATGCCTTGTTCTACTTGCAAGTACGGATTTGGTAACTTTTTCCCGTATGTCTTTCCACCTATGTTTTAGCTTACCTGTAAACGTTATGCCACAACCGAATACCCAGAAGGGCTATTAATTTCGTTTTGGCATTTTCCATTGGTTCACTATAAATGTCGGTTCGCTTTTCAAAATGTTGCCACCAAATATTAGAGCCCTGTATTATATTTCAAGAAATTAAGTAATGAAGAATCTGCTTAAATGTATGTATGTTTTTCTCATTGTGATAAAACAACGGTACCTAGAGCCATCAAATTTTGAATAACATAAGTTTTCACCTAAATATAGGCATCTGGAAGCCTGAATTTTAAATTTGGAATTTGCTTTATTATCTATTTCATATTTTGTAAAACTTTTTTGTGATTTTTTTATATTTTTTTTATTAATTTTTGGTTAATAAACTCAGCGATTTCAAAGCAAGCAGTGTCAATACTGTACGGGGAAATATATATATATATCCAGCGCGCGAGACTGTATATCGGAAAATGTAAAGATATGCTCGTTTTAAAATTATTTTGTGATATTGCTGTTGAACTGAATTTTATCGTTTAAGTGCAAAGAACATGGTATTTAATAAATAAAGGTAACACACAAAACTTTAAAAAAACGCCCCTTTGGACGTTCCGAAAGCTTTTTTTTTTTTTTTTTTTTTAAATTTTTACCATTTTTCTCATTTGCCTTGGAAGAGGAGGAAAAGTCCAGCTTTGATTAATTTTAGGATTCATGAGTTGGCATTATTGTACATATTTTTTCATAGGTTTCATAGATTTAAGCTTCATAAACTTTCAGTCTTGCTTTCATTCATTTTCAAACATTCAAATCTTTTTTGATTTCATTAACTTGGTGATTTTAATCTGTGGATCTAGAAGTTGCCGAATGTTTTTCATTTCTTTGTGAAAAATTCATCAATTCAAAATCGTAAAAAATTAAAAATCACCATCTATAAAATTTGCTAATTTGAATTTATAACTGCACAAGCGCCATCTGTTTAGGATGCAATTACTAAATTTAATTTAAAAGTGAAATAACATTCAAAAGCATCAGGTTTTTTAAAATCTCTTCGAATTTTTCTTACTGATGAAGGTATTCATGGCTTTATGAAGTGTGTTTTACGATTTCCAATACTCTTGGATTTTTTTAAAGGCAGGGAGAGAAACTGGAAAATCAGAATACTGTTAAGGTGTGGAGAAATAACAGTTATTGGAATGTTATACTTTTTAAATTTTTTTTTTCATATATACTAACTTATGCTCTACTGCCCTATGTTAAGTATTTGCAGTAGATCTTTCACTTTCATTTTGTAATGCCCTGTTTCCGTTTTCCTCCATTATTTTCGTGAGTTTAATTTCTTAGCTGATCAAGAGAAATTGTTGGTTGATCTAAATGACCACAAGTAAGAGGAAAGTGTAATCATGTCCCACTTCTTGTGAAATTTCTTTTATTATGAAGGGAGCAAAGAAAAAAGAAGATACAAAAAAAAAGGGGGGATCGATGTTAGTTATTTCAGTGAAATGTCTCTTTGCGAGGGAATCAGTCTAGTTGTGTCGGTGAGTAGAAAGTAGGCCAGCGACATCGATCCTCGTGCGTTAAAAGAAGGTGGTTACATTATCGCCTTTGCTTTGGTGCATTGACTCCCTGAGTCTTCTGGGAATCTCGCATCACATTTTTGTTTTGATGGCAGCTGCAATTTTGTTCCTTCTTCACGCTTCGCGGGTACTTCAATCATTTTAGAAATTTACATTTAGGAGCAAACTTATTTCCGGAAGCAAAAATTGCAAATTATTTTATTTACTTTTTTTATTCATATGTCTAGCGATAATGTATTTATTCATTGCGTGGCTGCTTTCCTAGCAAAAAATGTAATCATTAGATTGCGATGATGATTCAAAGAATTCATGTGCCAGTATTATATTTACTTTTCGATTCTATGATAAGAAAAGTACTAACTAACTTTTATGGCAAATTTTATTTTGCGCAATATAAATTTTAAAAGAATGTTTTACAAATTTTCTGTACCAAAACTGTAAAAATACAAAATAGTGATAGAATTTTATCTTGTTTTATAAATCAGCGCAGCTCACTTCACTGTATTTAATAAATTTTTGACATTTGCCGAACATTTTTAGGACGTTTCTCAATAAGAGTCTTAAAGCTGTATAACAAAAAGCATAAAAATATAATTTGAAACATAATTTGAAACATTTTGGCGACATAGTATATTTAAAAAAAAATGCTGTGAAACAGAGTAAAATATTTTTCTGCTAAGTCTTTTCTGTTATTTTAAAGATAGAATAGGTTAAGTGTTATCGTAAACTAATATTTAAAAGTTATAGTGACGTCTCTATAAGGTTAATATTATTTTGAATAATCAGTTACTTAATGATTTAGATCTTTACCGTCACCTCTCCTTTTCGTTTCTCTACCAGGATGCAAATTTAGTTTGTTAGAGTTATTTAAGTTGAGGTTTTTTGTAATGTAAGACAGAGTGTGTTTCTGTCTCTCGAGGCGCGTTACTACGTTTCGCCAGCTCAGATAAGATTGTAGTTATTCGACTTTGCGTTAGTGCTGCCAATATTTAAATTATCACGCCGGTTAAAGTTCTGAATCAACTTAGAATTGTGTAGTCTTTTGACTACGAAGCGTAGTTTCAGTTTTTGAATTTGACTGTTAGTCGTTAAGTTACATTGCTACGAGAGGTGGCTGATCCTATTAAGGACGAGAAGGGGGTTTATGTTCAAGTTTTCGTTTAATAAATGATTTGATTTTAAATCTTAAGACTTCGCAGTTATTTTCAGACACAACGGTAATTCGCTGTAAGTCGGGTAGAAGTTTGAACTTGTTTATGCTACAAAAGAATACCAAATTCTCTAACTGTTGTATATCATAAAGTATCATGTATGTGTATATGTTTGTGTGTTATGAAGTCTGTAAAGATTTTTTTTTATCTTTAATAAATGTTGCTTAAAAAGTAGCAATTCGTGAAATACGATAAAATGGTGTCCAAAATGACATTAAATTATATCTAATCTGCAAACTGGTATACTTAAGAAGAAACGTCTACTAATGTACACAGCGGAAAAAAAAGCTGGGACAGTTAGATATCTCCCGTTCTACTGGGACGATTAATGAGATTCAACTTGCGTTTTTCATGCCTCGAAAGCGCGGCTTAGTATATGTATGAGATTTATATATAGCAATGTTCTTATATAGGTATTCTGACACAAAATCGGACTTTTTCTGAAATGACGTGCCAACTTTTTTCCCATATTTCGATTCTACGACTCAAATTATGCCAAACTGCCAAGTTTTGTAAAAATCGCACGAGTAGTTTTTAAACAATTAGCTCCTCAGTGTTAATTGAATTTGGTATATATTTAGTAATATCTCTTTTTTATTAAATTTATATGATTCTTCCTTTCACATTTCCAAATTTAGGTTCATTCCAAATAAAATCTCTGATTTTTTATGATTTATTTTTAAAATTTGCATTTTTAAATAATTTTTATAAATTTTTCAAAAAACATTTTGAATAATGATGTATAAAATTTTTACCTTCATCTTAAAGTAGATGTATTTTTAAGTGTACGTGCAAAAAATTAAAGTTTTTATTCAAAATTTCCGAAAATATACGTGAATTTACATATTGGCGCGTTTTGAAATTTGGCATATTTGTTGAAAGCGATTTTAACAGCAAATGTGGTTTAGGCACTTTGTTAAAATTATTTGAAAGTACGAACAATGTGACTTTCTTTCCGCTCATGCACAATGTAAAAAGGGAAAGGAAAATAGGCTGCCATATATCAAGAAGTTCATTAAGTGAATTATCCTTGACGCAAATTGAAAAAATGCGCCAAGATAAATTCTTAAATTTCTCACCAAAAATTACAAAATTTAATATTTAGGTATAATCTGAGTCGTATAATCGAAATATGGAAAAAATTGGCATGCTATTTCAGGAAAAGTCCGATTTTGTGTCAAAATACCTATGTTAGAGCAGTGCTACATATAAATCTAATATATACCTTAAGTCGCTCTTTCGAGACATAAAAAATACAATTTTAATTTCGCCAATTGGCTCAGTAAAACGGAAGATATAGACCTGTCTCTCTCTTTTTTTTTTTTTCGTAGTGTACCTAACTTTTAAAGCACTTTCTGTAATCTGTAATTGGGTTATTTATCATAATACAGTAGTAGAAAATTCTGCTTAGTTTAATTTCCCTTCCCCCTTTCGAGTTGTATATCTATGAAATTTTGCCAATGTTCCCTTAAATACATGTTTTTATATGTCTAATAAGGACAGAATAAAAACATATATTATTACCTTACACAGATTTTCTATATGATGCATACTTTTGCTCTGTACATTGTATAATACTTTATAGATCTTGGATACTTTATTAAAGAATTGAAGTCTTCGAATCTTTGGTGATAAGCAATATGACAAGAAAGTTTAATCAACAGACTGGTATCTGAAAATTGTTACATCACAGTCTTCTATTTCTTGCTGCAGTCTAAGTTTAAATGAAGTTTTAAATTGTATAATAAATTTTTCTTAACATAAAAATATTTGTTAGTATAACACTTTCCTTTACGTACGCTTTTAGCAAATCCTTATACAGTTTCCACATAGTGTCATGCTGCGGTAAATCTGAGATTTGTTTATCCAACAGGATGTCTTCCGACGTTAATATGAACCTCTTATGTATAGAAAATTAACCCTTTCAGCCCTGGATTTATTGAGATGCCAAAAAAAAAAGTCAACAAAATATTGCTTGTAGGCGTTAGAAGAACTTTCAACATATTAAACAAGTTCCTACTTAAGTTTTATAAACAAGTCTCAACTTAAAAATCCAGAAAAATATAAGTATAGATTATATAGCATTTATTGTACATACAATGTATATAATAATTTTTATTTATTTATTTATATTAATAAAGTCGAACTTTGCATTTTTCACACTGGATTCTGGAACGTTCTCCTCTGGACATTGGCCTGTAGAGACATTAAGTTAGTTAGAAGCAGGAGAGATGAAAAATGAGCAGTGCCCTCGCCAGGACTCGAAATGCGGACCTCTCGAATACACGCCGAGCATGCTGACCACTACACCACGAAGGCATACGAAGAAGGTGGGAGAAATACCTTATAGGCCAACACATAAAGATGGGCACAACGCCGTTCGTGCCCATCTTTATGTATTGGTCAATGTCCAGTGTGGTCATATCTGAGTCATGTATAGGAACTGCGTAGAGCTTCTGACTTTTTTGCTGGAATGGGTGAATTCTCAGATCCGTAATTGTAGTCTGCTTTGTCTTTGAAACCAGATTCTTTCTGCGATTTCCATATTCAGTTGTAGTAAACCTATTCGATAATCTAAATTTTCTTCCGTAAACAGTCTCTGCTACCAATGAAATGGACTTCTACATACGAAGGTTGCAAACACCTCTAGCAGAGCTGAAAGGGTTACGATTTGGCGCAAAGCTATTTCAGTGCCCCTTGTGTAATGCCCGTTTATAGACATCGTGTTAGACCCCCATGAAAATGACCAAATTATTGCAAGTTTTGCTACATCGCTTGTCACATTCGGGAATGAAAAATCTGCCTTCTAGCATGTCGCTGAGGTAGTAGGATCGGATGTTTTCCTCATTTCGGTTGTTTTTTGTTCAAAGTTACATTTGTCATCTTATCTCGCTTGTTGCGGTTTGTTTGTTTCACAATTATTTAGAGCAAATTCGGTTATCTTCAGGATCCCGTAAAAATGTGTATATACAATGTTTCATACCTCGTTTTGGAGTGTAACTATAATATATATAAAAAATGACTATGTTTTGCCTGTAAAATACGTTTCCTATTCTGCATCGTCGCTATGCGGGAATGCATTAAATTAATCCGTCTACTTGTTTTTTTTTTTTTTTTTTTTGGTGGAAAGTGTGATTTTGTATTGTTCTTCGAATATATGATTTTAATTTTGTTTGCTCTGAATAAAAACATCGAAGTCCCAAAATTATTTTAGAAGAACAAAATGATTTGTATTTCTGTATTAAAGTTATGATCGTCGACGTCAGATTACCGAATTATTTATAATCGAATACACCATACACACACAGATATTCACACATATGCTCTATGCATATACGAAGTAATATATTTAATTAGTTTTAGCAAGCAAGAAAGTTTTAGTAAGAGCAAAGTCTTAATAAGTTTGCCATGAAAATTAACCCATTCATCATAGAAATGTCCTTATAAATAAAAATGTTAATACCTAATCTCCGTAAGGTTTACCCACAATTGCACTTTATCAGCTCTTACGGAAAATTTTTGTGCATTTCGTTATTCAATATCTGAATCCACAGTAACAGGTATGCATTAAATTAAAGAGAGAGATGTGCGCTTAACCTTCTTTCCGTAAACATAAAGGGAAATTGAAATACATTAACCATCATAACCCATAATTATCATCTAAATAGTTGTGCTGAGATAAAGAGAGAAAATTTAAACGCTTTCTCTAAAATAAGTAAACATAACTATTTATTTCTTTTTTGCCGCTTTTCTTTTTTGTCTCTCATTTTTTTAGCACGAGAGGCGCTATTAATCTCGATTCTAAATTTTTTTTGTTGGCATTGCTTTTTAAATAAAAGGATGCGTTTATCAAATGTTACCACTATGTATTATTAAGAAATAATATAGCGAAAATAAAGAAATGTATAACAAGTCTTAACACTCTATCCAGAATTCTAAGCATATGCCTTATAAGGTATATCTCCCACATTCTTAGCGTGCCTTCGTGGTGTAATGGTCAGCACACTGAGCCGGTATTTCAGAGGTCCGTGGTTCGATCCCCGGCGAAGGAATTGCATATTTTTCATCTCTCTTGTTCCAAAAAAATACCTAATGTCTCTACAGCCTTTTTTAATGTTTTGACGCCGACCAACCTGAATAAAGGTTAGCGACGCTGATTGCCGTACCGGAGGGCCCCGCTTCGAATCCTGGAGAAGACACGGATGTTTGTAAATGAATATAGTGTCTGTGCGGCAGGAGGCACTCTAAATATGCGGCGAGCCGAAAGTCCTTTGGGGAGGTTGGTGGTAGGGGAAGAGGGGTGGGAGACCCTCGGATCCGTCCCCCCGAGATGCTTTCCATCAGAACTTGGGGGCGGAATTGAGAAAAGTCGTATTGTCACTTGTATGGTGCTCAAGGCTCTTGTTAACGACAGGCGCAATCTTGCACTCATTGCCACGATGAATTTCGTATGCTTGTTCTGATGTTACTGTCAGACAACAAGCGATAAACCACAGCAACAACGATGTTATTTTGTGATTTTGCTGTTCAATTTTATGTTGCGTTAAGTGCGAAGGAAAGGGTATTTAATAAATAAAGTTTATGTTTCATAAATGTTTAATAATGGCAGACTAAAAGTTAATAATAATACAAGAAAAAGTTGCGTAGGTCCTCTTTTTAAGGAAACTGAACACTGATATGATGAATTGAGGGGGGGGAGACAAAAACCAGTTTATATAAAAAATAATTTTTTTTGTTTGAAAAGATAAAGCATTTTAACGATCACCAAAAGGACACATTTAACAGTAGACATGATCCAGGTGCAAAACATTGGGTAGGTAGATAGAAAATAAAATAACAGAAATCTAATCTAAATTTTAATTTTGTATTCCATTGAAACGGCAATAAAAGGAATAATAAGAATAAAACAACCCCCTACCAAAAGAGAGAAAGAGAACAATTTAGTCAAAACTTCCCAATTTTTTTCGAATTTGTTACAAAAAAATTTCTTTTTGTGTCTATGTCCATTAGAACAGACTTCTTTTGCTGCTTTATTTTCTTTCTCTTTCTTTTTCTTTTATTTATTAACCCAAAGGGGCGTTAGTCCAGAAGAGTTATTAGTCTCGAAACGGCATCATGCGTCGAATCACTAAATCACTTTTCAAATTGTTGTCGCCAACTACTATCGAATTGTATTATATTTAAAGAAATTAAATAAGGAAGAATCTGCATGAATGTATGTATTTTTCTCGCATTGTGAAAAAACAGCAGAACCTAGAGTCATAAAATTTTGAATAAAGTAGTCCTCCACCCGAATATGGGCACCTGTAAGCCAGAATTTTGAATAACGTAGTCCTGCACCCGAATATGGACACCTGGAAGCCCGAATTTTGAATTTCGAATTTGTTTTAATATCTATGTTATGTTTTGTAAAACCTTAACGAATTTTTTGTTTAATAACTTAACGATTTCAAAGCGAGCAGTGGCAACACGGTGCAGAATATAACATTATTATCTCCAGCGCGCGAAAAGCGTGTAGGTGTGTGAGGGACGTAATATAGAATTTGAAAGCTGTGATATTTTTTTTTTTGGAGGGCGGAAGGTAAAAGTTTTTTTTTTTTTTTTTTTCATTTTTGCAATAATTTTCATGCTTAAAAAGATTACGTAGTAGAACCTTTTTGCTAGCTAACCTAGAAAGTAAATTGAAAAGCAGAAATGTTATGCTGAGACCTTTAGACATTTTATTTTGGAACAGGAAATGTGAAAATTGCGCAGTGCCCTCGCGGAACTCGAACTTCTGACCTTCCGTTTGCCAGCCGGACGCTCTTTCCATTTATACTACAAAGGCAAACGCATCAAGGAGGGAAAAAAAAAACTTTAGAGATGTGCTTTATTTACTTAACTATGCAGGACTAATTTATAGGCTGCACAATTATTTTGCATAAGGAATCCCGGCCCTAAAAAATGGAACAGTCCAGCCTCGTTATAACGAATACCCAGATATAATATAAGGAACCTCTAGCAGTATGAAAACCGAATATAACAAATTATAAGGATTTTTTGTATTGAAACATTTTTGGATTGTTTTTCATGTATTTTCCCAGAATTTCTGCAAATTTTAACGCTTTAAGATGTAAGCGTTAAAATTCTTCAGTAGTAAGTACTTCTTTGTAAGCGTTAAAGTCTTCCGCGTTTAAAATGTTTAGATCCTATTCGTAAAGGAAAACATATTTACGTTTTTTTTTTCACCCCCACTTTTCTGCGTGGTCTAAACAATGGTTGGGCAAGACAAGTGCGAACCCAATTCTAGGAGAAGGAAAATACAGCAAGCATATCTTAGGACACCATTATAGTGTACATGACCATTGAACCAAAAAATGTCAGTGGGTTCTCTAAGTCCATTGAAATTATTTGAGTGAGTTGTCAGACTAAGCTCTATTCAAGGCCCCAATTCTGGGAGAATGAAGATACACGAAGCTTATCTTAGGAAACCGTATAGTATACAATACCTTTGAACCAAATAATATAACTGATTTGATACAGAGCTCTATTCAAGGTTAATGCTAAGATGGATTTTTTTTTTTTTAATTTAGGCTTAGAGTCGTGATCAAGCGTTTGAAATGTCATTACCGGGAGCAGCTGGTTTTAAGCATTTTGAAGAAGGCCGGCAAGTTTGTCGGCGGCTATAATGTTTGACTTCTTGATGCATAATGCTAGCACTAGAAAAGTCATTATGACTTGTTTTAGAAGAAGATGAATTCGAGGATTTGCCTATAGTTAAATGGCTATAAAAAATGGCGTTTCAGTATTTTCAGAATATGAAATGGAGTTTTTCAATCGTGCGATGATAATGTTGTTGCATGCGATGATCCAGGTGATAGAAATACTGTGACAAAAATTATAATAAGAAATGTGTAAATAGAATTATTTTCTTTTGATGTCAATGAAAATGCTGATAAAAGGCAACTCAATAAAAGCGGACATTCTCCCTACTACAGCGGATGCCAAGGCTGTTTGTATTTAATTAATAAGATGTTATTCTTATAAATTGCAGAACTAAAAGTGATGCAATATTTTCAGTTTTTAGGCATGAGAATGTGGATTAAATTTTCCTGCAATCTGCATGACGTCAGCAAAAAATTAGATTATTTTTATACTCAGAATTTAAAGTGAAACTCGTCGTATATTTTGTTACTCAGTTTTAGTTCTTTTATATTTCATGGATAATTTTAATTATTCATATTTATAAATGTATTGTTTGTTCGAAGGAAAGATCAGAACTATAGTATTTATGCTAAGTAGTTTATCACGTAAAATTATTTACATATAGTGAAACTAGAAAAGAACTGCCAGCAAATTTAATAATTGCGCAAAATAATAGTTGTAATGAGAGCCTAATATTATTTTTAAAATTAGATTTATTTTTATTGCTGGAGTAAATATGCCAATGCTAATCACCTTTTTTGTGTACGTGTGTAACTTGTCATTCAATTTTAACTCGTGTTTGTAAGGTAATGAATTTTTCTTTTCGGATCGGATATAGCGGTCGGAACTTTCAGTCTCTTGGAGTTCATTATAGCGGCATTCGTCTGTATTCATTTTCCCGCAGTAACTTACGGAACACGATTCCTCCCACACTTACAAAAGATCATCTTCTTTATGTTCTTTCATGAAATATAGCTATATCGTCTTTATCTGTATACTGATGCGCTTCAAAGAAGGGTGTGGGGAGGAAAGAAATTAAGCTGAAGAGAGACTGAGTATAACCGTTTTGTTCCACTAAGTTAATCTACTTGATCGACAAAAAAAAAAAGTTATCTGTTTGCCTTAGACAGCTTATGATCATTTACTCGTCATGTACTCTGGCTGTGTAGGCCATTCAGCATCAACAGATAAGGAGTACCTATAGTTTATGTGTGTGCTCTAAACTGAGATGTGTTTCAAAATGGTCAGTTTTTGTTGACCACTCTCGCTGCCATGGTGATGATATCGGCTGACCAATTGGTTGCTTACCGAATATTCCGTGACGCGTCAACTGAAGACTTACGCTAACGAGCGATTTTCCCCTAACTCTATTTTTTTTATCATTATCATAATGTTGATTGTTTCTGTACACGGGGGTTTTTGACGAAAGGCCTCGAAACGTTACTGAACAAAACGATGCCTATTGTGTGCACTGTATTTGTTAAACATATTGTTCCTATGCTTCTTCATGTAGTACAATGATAAATTATATTTATTTTAATTGTATGATATGTTCTGGAATTATCTACTGTGCAGCCTTGTTAGTATAGATATTTAGTGTATGTCATGTCGTTAGGGGAGAATTTGTCAGATAGAAAATTTTCAAATGAAACTTCGTTAAAAATTTAGAAGCTGCTGATTAAATTGTCTGTGATCGACTTGTGTGGTATTTATCCTTGTATGCATTGTATTAGCTGGTTATAAATAGAAGATAGATTAAGCAAAAGAAAATACTGCATGGCAAAAGAGTTATCACTTTTGAGTGGAATTCAACCAAAATTGAAATATCGAAAATATCTTCTGTTGACGGAACTGTGAAAGGAAGATCGCAATATGATTTAAAAAAAAATTTTTTTGTACTCTTTTTTTATATTATATCGAAGCAAATTCTCTCTTCTGTGTCTGAAGTGAACTGTAATACAATTTTTTTATTAAAGAATGGAAAGCTGTTATATTGATATGGAATGCAAAAACACATTGTACAATAGAAATTTTCTGAAATTTATGAACTTATTTTATGAAATGTTGCTTGATGAAATACACAAATTATATTATTTTAAGACGATGATAGCTTAGTAGTTAATAACCAGTAATTATTATTTTGCGAGAAGCTATGCCATTTTAATCAGTTTGTCCTTTCATCCAAAAACTTTCGTTACGAAATTTGTTACTTAATATTTGTTCTTATGATGATAATATATACGTGGATTTCTCATCATACTTACCAGCCTTAGTGAAAGATGTATATGCAAATACGTATTTTTCGAGCTTGGTTTTGTTTAATATTTATACAATATATGTATACATAAAGAATTCACACTGTGCAGTGTCAGTGCTTAAGTTTTTTGCATAGTTTTAAATAAATGAAAACTAAAGAATAAGTTTTATATTTGAGCAATAAAAGCTGTATCTTAATATGAGTGTTTCTCAGTTTTAGAAAACAATGCAAAAATTAAGACATTTCGACCTACAATGGATAAAGTAACACCTCAATTTAGAAATTAGTATTTTTATACCATTTTTATTTTTGGATGCATTATTTACTGTTTAAATTTTAATCTGAGATAATGATTAAACAAGCATAGTTGTTGCTGTGATCGAAAAATATCCATTAAGGATTGAAGAAAACCGTGAACTAGAATAAGTTTGGTCGGAAAAGTGGAAAAAGCTTCTGTGATCGTTTGGTATTCTTTCATTCGCCGCCGGACTGCCGGCGAAAGCGGAAGTAGAATAACTGTTTCGCTATCCATTAGAAATGAGTTGACGGTTCTATGAAGTGCTGCTTCACGTTGGGGTAAGTAATCCATTATTATGATTATTCTGCACAAGTTAAGCATACTAATTGCTTGAATTTTTCTCTGCATGCTAGCTTTTCCTATCATATACGTGATTTAAAAATGTCGGAGCGAATCTGCTGTGCATATTAAATAGCAATATTATTTTTTTCTTCCTGCTTTTTGTAGATAAGAAAAAAATAGCAAAAGCTTCTGACTTGGAATAAATATTTCTTTTTTCATGATCCCTGAATATGATTTTTACATTAGCAGTGTTTGTGAATGCGCACAATTCTATATGTTGTAACTGAATAATGGAAGTCTAGAAAATCACGAAATTTATAGCTATTTGTCTTAAATCTAATTCCCTTGTTTCAGTTTGGTTTCAAACCACCTGGATATGGAATGGGTGAGTTTTCTGAAATCCAAAGTCAAATATTACATTTTAAATTTGTATTGCAAAAGTTAAAACCTCGTTTATATTTAAAAGGGCTTCCGCTGTCCTCTGTTGTTATAAGTACTGCTAGTAACAGCATCTGAATTTCTTCATCAGAGCTACAGTTGTATGAAGAATTTACATTTTAAAAATTAATACGTTCGTTATGTTCTCAGTGAATAATCATGCTTTTTCTGGGATTTCACTGACGAGTAAGGTTAGAAATTTTTAGATAAAATAAAACGTACGTTTGTAAATTAGAATTTTTCTAATGAAGTACGTTTGATACCCTCTAATCATTTTTATTGCATTCTTTCACATTTTCTTAAAACGTGTATGAAGTATAAGAAAATATTAAAATTGAAAATTTGTAAGCTTTTAGAAATAATATTATTTATTGTGTTTGGCATGATTACTTCTTTGTTGTATGTAATCTGTGAGGTAAGTCGGTCTGTTAAGAAGTGTTACTGGAGATTCTTTTTGTGTGATTTCAATTAATCAGTTTTACTTAAATTTCTTAACAAGAAGAATTTCAGTATATTTTCTTTAATTTATTCAGTGGTAAGACTTTATAACTGTTTGAAACTTGTAGAACTTAACCTTCAGTAAACATATATTATTGTAGTAAGAGCTAACTGTTGTAATGATGGCAATTTTGCTTACTATAAGATATCAAATGCATTTTTTTAAACAAAGAAAATATCATTAAAATACGAATTACTTTAATGCAAAATTTTTGTTTAGTCTTTAAACATTTAAATTTGCTTTCCTTTGAAAATATTCCTGACCTGCGCTACTGTATATCAAGTCGTAAAATTTATTTCGATACAAAATATTCGAATGTTGAGGAGTATTAGAAGTAATGCTATTCTGGGTAGCACGTAACGTTTTCATTAAAAGAATTTTGACTTCTGCCAAACGAACTGTATTATGTGATTGAACATTTATGTGTTCAATTCTGTTTGAGGGCTCGTGCTTGAAAAATTATTAAAACTGTGAAAAATTATTAAAACCCCCCTCCCGTCATTTCAAGCTTGAGTCAACCCGTAATTTTTCTCATTAAAAAAAAATTGCTGTTTCTGAGGTTTTAAGTGGAAAAAAGCTTGGATTTGTTGAAAATTATTCTGCGGGAGTTTTGAATGAATAGGAAATTGCAAGTAAAAAAGTAGTTAAGACCGCTGAATACCGAGCATTCGACACGGCTTTGATTCCTGGCGAACGGTCTGGATCCATGGTTTGTTTTCGTGGTTTTTCATGAATGGTATGAATACAAGCCAGCGTCCTTCAAAAAGTCCTCCACGAAGGCATCCTCCCCTTTAGGTACTAAACAATCATATTTTTACATTTAATATGCCCGTGAATACTTTTGGATAAGCCAGGAGTGAGAAAAATGTGAACGTTTGAAGTATCAAGTGCGTCTTTCTTACGGTAATTTTTCTTAAGTGCGAAATAACATATTTTATTTAATCGTATAGAACTAAACTGAGAAGTATTTTAATGTGTGGAGCGAAAAAAATCTTTCAGTTTTATTTTTTAAATACCTGACTTAACATATGAGGAATACCATAAATTTACTACTCCCAAGCGTAACAGTCTATGGAACAAAATATAATAATGAGATATATGCTAAGCTATACAGAATTAAACAAATAAGTACTATAAAAATTCCGAAATCTCCTTAAAAGCAGTGGTATCATAAATTAGCATAGGCATAGCTTCTGTTTTTAAATAAAAAAAATAATGCCCTCTTCTACCTGGTATAGTGGTTAGAGGAGCCGACTGCGATACCAAAGGGCCCAGGTTCGAATCCCGGAGAAGACATGGTTGCGACTGTCTGTCCCTTCATAGGAAGCAAAAGGGCGGGGCTTCTATTAGGTGCCTCATTAATAAATTGACCGCCACTTCTGGCACTTAGTAGAGGCCAAGACGAAGTCGGCTGAGAGCCCGCCATTGGTTTAAAAAAAAAAGAAAAGAAAAGAAAACTTGTCATGTAACCAAATTTCTACAATACACAGGAATCAGTATTAAATTTTGTAAGATTTGTGTTTGATCTTTTTTTCGGGACACTGCATTATCATATTATGTGAATACAATACCTGAAAATTAAAACAATACAATCAAATTGCATATGTATAAAGTGGTTTCAAGAAATGCATGAAATTACAAACGGTGATATACACTATGTCAGAAAATCTACGCTTGAAGAAAAATCATGAGCCTCGAAATTTGACATGCAAATACCTCTTAGGCTGTAAATGAAACTAATGAACACGGAACGGTCTAAAGTGCATGGAAAACACTTATCCCCGAACTCGTGTAAGATACACCGAGTCAAAAATAAAAAAAAAAAAATAAAAAAAAAAAAAAAAAAAAAATAAGGTTTGGGGGAGAGTTCTAAATCTTCCGTTTTATTCGACCGATTGACAAAATTTAATTTGTGCTGTTCATGTCTCGAAAGCACGACTTATTTATATATACCGTTCTGTTATACGTATTTAGACACAAAATCGGACTTTTTTCTGAAATAACTTGCCCCTCCCCCCCTTTGTTTTTCATATTTCGATTCTACGACTCAAATTATGGATAAAAACTAAATTCTGTGAAATTTGGTAAAACTCTCGGGGAGTAATTTGAGAACAGAGCCGCATTTTTGCACTTTAAACTGAGAGTAATTCACTTAGCGAACTTCTCAGTTTATGTTAACCCTTACATTTTCCCTTTTGCTTTTCACGTTTTTTATTTCTTGGATATATTTTTAGGTTATATAATATTTTTAACCACAGTTGTTATTTTTAGATATTCTTTCACTTTTTAGAATTTTATTTTAAATATTTGAGTTGCATGGTTCAATTATATTTTTTCAAGTAATTATTTTAAAAACGTCTGTTTATTCATTCGGGCTGTGAACTTAAAACATATTTATTCATATATATAGTTTTTTTAATTTAATTTTCATTTGATTTGCATTTCTTTCTAAAGACACCCAATATTCATCAGGATGTCTTTGAAACTGCATACTACCTTGAAAGGGAAAATTCAGTGAAACACATTTAATACGTCTTTCATTGGGTGTTCAGAAAAATATATAAATGAGAAAAATGTTTAATCGGCGTCTATATTTGGAATGATATGCGTACAAACCATTTACCACTGTTTTACAGAGTTTTATCATTGGGTCATTGCTTTACACAGTTTTATCATCCTACTTTTAGTTTGTTAAATATTATTCGTATTTTCGAATAAGTTTAAATTTTTCATGCATTTAAATTTCAAGAATCAAAAACCATAATATTAAAATATAAATAAGTAAATTTCAGGGCCGGAGGTATTTGAACTTGACGATGCGTTGACTTTTTTTTTAATGCCTTATTCCCCCAAGAAGGCCTTAATTATTTTCTTGAGGTATTCTGCAGATGTATCAACAATTCGCTATGTACCATAAATACTTTTGAAACAGTTTGATTTTTGTCACAAGTGTTATGAATAGAGGTATCATCTGCCGCTACATTATTTGGTAAGTGTAAAATACACAAGTGATCTGAGAAAAATACTGAACGTCTTTAGAAGTGAGATAACTTGAAGCATCATCTAAAAGAAAAAGCTGGTTTTATCAACACTGAAAGCGTCTTTAACTGACATCCGTATACTTCTTTGGATAAACGCTTGAATCTTCAACAAATTCAGCCTGAGACATCTTTTGAATCTTTGCTTATAGTGTAATATATCCTTCTATGACGTAATTTAAATTTATATTTGTTTGTAAAGAAAGTTTTCCGCCAAAAAACGTTCTTAAAAAAGTTAGGGAAAAAAAAAACATGAAAGCAGTACCTTTAGTGCGGGTAGTAATCACCACCCAAATCTATGATTATTTGCCAACGTTTTGGTAGTTTTTTAAAGCTTTCGGCCCAGAAACTTAGTACCAGTGAGTCCAAAAACAGATCAGCCTCATTTCGGACGTTCTGTGCAGAATGTAAGAGAGCAGCAGCAAGATACAGCTGCAGGTGTGGAAAAAGTTAGAAGTCCGAAGGAACGATGTCGGCGCTATATGGT
This sequence comes from Stegodyphus mimosarum, assembly GCA_000611955.2. Classification (NCBI taxonomy): domain Eukaryota; kingdom Metazoa; phylum Arthropoda; class Arachnida; order Araneae; family Eresidae; genus Stegodyphus; species Stegodyphus mimosarum. The sequence goes on along the minus strand of KK115071.1, from coordinate 24,148 downwards.
GGGTATGGCAGAAGATCCCGAATTAAAAGTCCGTATAGAGTCCAGCTGGTGAATGCAGACACATGTAGTCTTGCATTATCTTGATGGAGCATTACCTTTTTGCGCCGGAGCTGAGTTCTACGTCTTTCCTTGATGGCAGCGTTAACACGGACTAGCATCTCGCTGTACACCTTACTGTCGAGGGTTTTACCTTTTTCGAGATACTCTCTGTAGATAATAGCACGGCAGTCCCTCCAGATACAAAGCACAATCTTTTTGTTAGTCAAATTGGGCTTTGTGACACTGCCGACGGGCTCATCCGAGGAAGACCAAGCCCCTTTTCGGCTTGTGTTGTTGAAGCAAATCCACTTTTCATCACAAGTGACGATCCAGCCCAGAATTTTGTCCTTGCGTTGATAATCAAGCAGATTAGTTCAGGCTCGAATACGTCTGTCTGCCCTTGCCTACTTGAGTCAGCTCATGCGGCACCCAGAGATTGAACTTGTACGTCAAGTTTATGCAATGCATAGTGCGACTAATGGGCATGGCACTAGCATCTAAATACTTAGCAAGCTCTAGAGCGGTTGCATGCTGAGTTTCTTCCACAAGTTCTTGTAGGCTGCCTCATCAACATCAGTAGGGGCCATAGCACTCTGCTTCTTGAATGTCATAGTCCTTGTTTTTGATCTTTCGTTACTGGACCTTCACAGTGTCATATTATACAACATTAGTACCTAAAGCTGTACACATGATTTGATGACATTATGTAGCTGAAGTTTTGCAACAGAAGTAAATGATGGTTTTAATCTGGTAGAATGATAGTTCCATTTTAGTGCGGGTAGTAATCACCACCCAAATCTATGATTATTTGCCAACGTTTTGGTAGTTTTTAAAGCTTTCGGCCCAGAAACTTAGTACCAGTGAGTCCAAAAACAGATAATCCTCATTTCGGACGTTCTGTGCAGAATGTAAGAGAGCAGCAGCAAGATACAGCTGCAAGTGTGGAAAAAGTTAGAAGTCCGAAGGAACGATGTCGGCGCTATATGGTGGGTATGGCAGAAGATCTCGAATTAAAGTCCGTATAGAGTCCAGCTGGTGAATGCAGACACATGTAGTATTGCATTATCTTGATGGAGCATTACCTTTTTGCGCCGGAGCTGAGTTCTACGTCTTTCCTTGATGGCAGCGTTAACACGGACTAGCATCTCGCTGTACACCTTACTGTCGAGGGTTTTACCTTTTTCGAGATACTCTCTGTAGATAATAGCACGGCAGCTTGTACTTAATGATAACGATATTTTTTTTACAAATTTCACAACACAGTGTTCTAAAGCAAGTCTCTTTCTTTCAAATGATTAAACACGCCAACGCGAACTGTTTACGTAGACAATATTTGCGAAGAACAGTGTTTGTCTGCTATTACGTAGTTTAGATCTAAATCTATTGAAAAATATGCAGAAAATGAAAGTTGAAATGGTATATGCTATTTTTGCAAAATCATATTAATTCTGTATGCCTAATGTCATTGTTCTGAATACAGCATTTCTACGTCGTTTAACTGAAACAAAGGAATAAAATTGATACTGCTGAAAAAAAGTGAGACCCACTAGTAGGCCAGTATTTAAAACTGCGAAACACTAGTAGTGTAAACCTTAGTTTCATTCCTAGCGATTGAACAGAGACTGCTTAAGGTATTTGTGGCTTTCCTCCTTGCAGTGCCTTAAAGAGGGTGAGAGCTGTATAGACTGTTTTGGATGCAGGACAGATACCAGTTAACCGGTGTAATCTACCTGATATCCTCGTCCTCCATCCTTTCATCGTTGCTATAATTAATTCAATTCAGCCCAATTCAAAAATAAATTTATCAAAAAATCAGTTTTTGAGAATTATTTCTGAAAAGGGTATCTGAATGTTTCTATTTTATTTGCCTTTTGTTGTTCATGTTTATGTATTTGTGTAATTTTTATTTATCTACGTGAAGGAAATTAAACCTACTAAGGCGTTCAAAGTCATGCAGGAGTACACTTATTGCTGACAAGATTATGACACAGAAACCGTGACTATCGTTATTTCATCTCTCTCCTATTTTTAAATCCTGTCACTAAAACGTTTTGCTGTGCTATTGCCTTCCCTTTCTAACTTTCGTGCCATAAATTGACATGATTTTGCTTCAGTTTTGTTAGTTTAGTCTCAATGTCAGACGTCTGTATTCCCATTGAGTCTTCTTATTCTCATTGCGTGATCTAGCAATCGTAATATCGTGACTCTTCCATGACGTGTGAGCGAGGTAACGATTCGCACGCGTCCATCTTAAAAAATCTATTAGGACTGTGATTATTGCGGTGGGATTGCTTACATCTCAGTTTTAACATAGGTCTTTAAAGAAAGATCGATCGTTCTTGTACTTAACGTGCTGAAAGGGATGGTAAAATGATTTCATGCTTTATGGTAATGAAATTCATCAATTTTCATTCAGTTTGATAATGTTGAGCGTATTAAATTATTATAATTTTTTATTCTCCTGCTGTGTGTATGTACTTGTTTTTCTATATGTTCTGTGATTGAGATGGTTAGATGATTTATGATTTTTTTTATCTCATTGCGGCTGTATTTCTCATGGATATCTACGACTTTATTTGTTTGAAATATGGAATTACTGAGAAAATAGATTTAAAAATGGCGTCTGCTAAAGGCTGTTTTAAGGATAAGTAATTAATATTTTTTTTTAAACCTGGGAATATGTTACATGGAATGCTTTTGGAAACCGAAAGTTTTGCCGAAATACTAATTATTCTAAAGTAATAAACTTTTCAAATTTGCTAATTTAATTAATTCTATTGTTGTTAATAATTCGAAGATGATTGTTAAGAAAATATTTGTTACATGTATTTCAATGTTTTACTTTATTTATTTTCTTTCCTTAGAATAAACTTCTTTCTCCTTTTAGTAATACTGAAATAAAAGGCTGCGTCTTAGACTGAAAGAATTACGGTATTTTTTAAAGTTGATTATGTGAACATAAAATTGGATTCTAGTGATATAAAATAATAAATTATTTAATGAATAAAAAACAAAGAAATAAAGAAATCCCTGTTACTTTAAGATGATTGTTACGAAACAGAAGTATATATATATATATATTTCTGTTACTTAACATGCTGAATGGGTTCTGCTACCGTGTAGAGACATTAGGTATTTTTTTGAAAGCAGGAGAGAGGGAAAATGAGCAATGCCCTCACCGGACAGTTCGAACCACGGATCTCTCGAATACGCGCCGAGCGTACTGACCGCTATGCCATGAAGGCATGCTAAGAAGACGGGAGAAATACCTTATATACTCCCCCTTTTAAAGGGCGACTGGAGATTAGGGGACCCAATCGCCAAATCCTGTTGGTGGAGAATCATCAGCCACTACTTTTTTTAGTTCGGGCGCCACTGTAGAGACATTATATATTTTTCGAAAGCAGGAGAGGTGAAAAATGAGCAATGCCCTCGCCGGGACTCGAACCACGGACCTCTCAAATACGCGCCGAGCGTGCTGGCCATTACATCACGAAAGCATGCTAAAGAGGCGGGAGAGATACCTTAACGTGCAGAACTTAAATATTTTAATGCAGAATTTTCTAGGAAATCTTAAAAGTCTTAAATTGGCGTAAAATGTATTAATAAATTGTTTTCCAGATGCATATATTTAGCTCTTCCCTGATTCTGGAAAAGAATGCTTTTGTGCTGCCAATATACTAAAGAATTGCGAAGTAACTGTGGCGCTGGAATACTGTTTAGTGATGAATTAGCCTACTAGAACTTGAAAGATACTATTATTATACGAATACAAGGGCGGAACGCTTATTTGAAAAGGGTAAAAATATGTAAGAGAAAATAGTTCAATTGTTTCTTGACATTTAGTATCTTTCCATTCGTTCTGAGAGTACGATTTGTATTCTCAAATAAGGTTTTAAAATTATGTGCGCGAACGATACACCGTGAAAGCGCTCTGAAATACAATTATATTTCAAGGAAAAAAATAATTCAGCGATAAAAGGAGCTAAACGCACTACTTCTATTCTTTCATAAATCTTTCTTAAAAAATAAAATCACTAGGAAATTCTAAAATGAAAGGCATCTCAATTAAATTTTGGGGTTCCCCTTTGTCTTAAAACACATTATTGACCGGCAGTTTTTCTCAGAGTTTATCTTATGTCACCGTCTGTTATTTCTGAATTGGATGTGGAAGTGAAACAATGTAAATAAACGTTTTTATAATCGTTTAATATAAAAATGAATTTTAATTTTATTTAATATTATATTTTTAATATTTCTTTTTGATTTGATTTGATAAGCCGTATAGCAATCACCTATGCATAATGGTACACAACAAGTTTTGCAAATGTATCTTGTTTCGCTGAGCTGTCCGGAAAATCTGTTGGGTGGATTATTATAAGGAGCCGTTGCAGAAATACTAGAGGAAGCGTTCACGTAATATATACTGCATTCAATGGAAGGCAGTTAACCATTCTGTAGCTACTTCGAATAGAAATTTTTTGGATATTAGTTTATTTTGTGATTGATAGTTACAGTAAATTTTGAATTTATTGAACAAATTGCAGTTGAGAAAGGATTGTAATTTTTTATCATTTTAAACCTTTTCGTAAGATACTACTGTTCACCGAATACTGATCTGCGCGATCGACTCCTTTCGTGTGTTTATTATATTCTAATATGCACGTAGGTTTAAACGCATCCACATAATTTCTTTTTCTCTTGCCTCTTGGATTTCTGAGATGCATCATGAATAATTTTTATCATGCGCCACTAGTCTTTTATCCTTCCACGCGATAAGAACAGAGGTCCTTTTTCCATAAAAAAGTCATTTCTCCTGTGCGTAGATTTTTGCACTTTTCTATTAGAACATCTGCCAAGCCACGGTTTTTTCGTATTGTACCTTTCTTTCTTAGTAATACTTCAGCTGTAGAAACGGTGTTATTATCTTGGTATATATGATGCCAGTGCTTAAGGTATGGTTCCAACACAGACAATATGACTTCTTGCAGCTTTTTACCCTTTCCCGAATATACTTCCAAGTTGCATATGTACCCACTCTCACTTTCACAAAGCATTCCAGCTAAAATTCTATATTTTATTATCTTTTCTGCGTAATTATGCGTTCTGAAGCTAAGGCGTCCTCTGGGTCTACGGTACCATTGCTTCGTCTATAACTATCTTCTTTTTGGGTATGTATAGGGATTGAAATTTCGGAATAATGTAACTCAAAAGCAATCTAATTTTGTATAGCCTGTCTCCAGTAGATGTATTTTGTGTATTGTCGTTCAGATGGTAAAAAGTAAGAATTTGGTCAAATCTCATTCTGGACATAGTTTTATGAAATATTGGTGTTTCAACCAAAGGGTCCGTTGGCCAATAAATCTCTCCAATGGGATTTTTTGATTAGCTAAATATTAGCTAAAGAAGCTTGAAGTATACTGAACAACAGTTAACACTCTATGATCTCCTAGAATGCACTGCCCTAACGAAGCTGACGCGAAACAAAGACGCACCAAACGTGAGTTTAACCCATGTCTGGTCAGCAACGCTTTGGCTTGACGACCGAGGTTACGCGTGGCCGATCAGCAGCGTTTTGACATGACGTCACGAATTTACTCGTGGCCGGTCATCAACGTTTTGGCATGACGACATGATTTTACTCGTGGTCGATGAGAAACGTTTTGGCATGACGACACGAATTTACTCGTAGCCGGTTAACAGTAAGTTAAAACAAGTATACTGTTTTTTAAAAATTACTTAGTGATTTGGAGGCCGTTGGTGATTGCGACATGTGCCATCTGCATTGAATCTCATACGATAGGAAGAAACGTGTCATTTATGAAATTTCGCATGAGCTATATAAAATTCATTTATGTAAAAATATTTAAGATTTAACTTCATGATTTCAGCAAATTTGCTCCTCTTTTTAATTAATCCGTTCAAAATTATAAGTTACTACTGCTTGCAATAACGGAAAAAAAATTGTTTTTATGTTTTGCCCTTTTATGATCATGTAGATTCAATTTTGTAATTTAATTTTATTTTATTTAAATTCAGTTTTTGTTTTCTATTCTCACTAAACGATTATGTAATTTCGCTATTTTTGTTATCAATATGAACTGAAATTCAGTTTCAGAATCCATGCAGATTCACAGATGTGAAAGCAAATCTCATAGCAAGTACACATAGAAATCGGTGAGTTTAATTTACAAAGCTATCTTCGGCATCCCAAACAGACATGACATAAAAATTTTGAAAAACAGTGAAGATTATTTTTAAAAATGTTTTATAATTTTTTGTACTTTATGTAGAAATTTAATTACAGTTATTAACATTTGTTTTTTTCGAACGTTTTCAAAACATAAAATATTTTGACATCGGGATATTGAATAATAATCGCTACTCATAATTTAATTTTTCTTTTTTCGTTCTAAAGAGAATAAGATTAATCCATTACAATGTGTTTTAACTCTTTAATCATCGAAAACGAATTGATAGTGGATTAACATCTATAATGGAAATTGACATAGAAAACATGGAAAATCTTGGCTATTTACAGTTAGCGTTTGATATTTACAAGAGACTAGCAACTGCAGTACATGCATCACAATGATGACGGATGTCGTTTAGGAGACGCAAATTAACTTCCTGAAGATCTTGTCAACATCGACAAAATTAACATCGCTGCTGTAGAAATAGTAATATGCCGGGCTTCATCGTTGCGAGGCATGTATATATTGCAATTTGTGGTCATTCATTTTGAAAAATTCTTGTAAATGTCGAACAATATTTTTTGTAAACAGCCGTATTAAAATGACTTTTCATTTTCCATGTTCTTTGTACTTTTGCAATGTTCTATCACCTTTTAAAGTTGTGTCTAGCAAGCAGTCTTGTTATACCCTGTTAATTATAGCGATATTAACAACAGTTATTGTAACCAGGACTAAGAAGAAACTGTTTAACCTTCGTTGTAACACAGCTAATATTATACTAATTATTTTTTATTCATAATTTTGTTCTGTTTTTATAATAAATATTTTTAATTAACAAGCATATGCTTTACTTACCATTATCTAGCTCTTTCTTACAACTGAGTTTGATCATATTATTCGATAATATTCATCATATTATAAGGAGGAAAAATTTGGTGAGCCAAACCCACGGAAGAAACAAACGCCGCAGATATCTGGCTTATCCGATTGTTTTGCGCAGTAGTAAGGAATAGTAGCAGTTTACGTTTGTGAAGTATTATGATGTTAATTATGTTAATAGCTCTAAGGTCAGTTTATTTAAATATTCTGTATGTGTAATTTTATTTGTGGAATAAGTAAAAAGCTTTATTTTGAAGTGACCTGGGAAGAAAATTCAATGGAGCAAAGCAAGGTTTTAATAAACAATAGTACTGTATGTGCCACTTAATGTGATCACGTTTGCCTTCGGCTATTTATATTACATACCGAATGATAGCATTGAACAATGAGAAAAAATATCGTTCAAAATAGCACTGGGATTTAACTAATTTAATATGGAAATATCAGTACCCATATAATTAGGTATTTTTTGAAGTGTTCATAATATCATTAATGCTGAAGTTCATTTTTTATTTGTTCATAACTTTTTTGGGAATTATTTGACTGATGCCGAAACCATCCCTTATTGGAAGAGAACATACCAATGTAAAATTTTAAATTAAGCAAAAAACGCAAGCTTCTTTGTTGTAGTTATTTTCAGGAGATTTATTATTAAAGGGAAACGAAAAAATTCCTCAGATTTATTTTTCTTCTGAAGAACAAACACTTGCATGTGATTGCCCTGAAAATCGATACAGTTACTCAAAATCTGCGTCAACCTAAGTTTGCTTTTTTGCCTACTTTCAAATGTTTAACTGAAATGGAAAGCAAACTATTTGGTGACTTAACACTTCTTGATGACATTTCTGTGTCACTTGATAATTTTTATAATCGATTTTGACCTTATTTGGCGACTTTCGTTTAAAAAAATCATTCTATAATAATTTTATCATATTAACTGATCTGTTGCGATGTATTTTCCATGCTTTTGTTTGCAGACTTCGACAAATCGATAATAATATCCGAATGATAATATATAGGGTATTAAGCGGCATCTATTTTATATTGGTTTTAATTGCCCTGTAGAGACATTAGGCTATTTCGAAGCAGGGGAGATGAAAAATGAGCAACACCTTCGCCGGGAATCAAACCACTGACCTCTCGGTTACGCGTCGAGCGTGCTGACCACTACACCACGAAGGCATGCGAAGAAGGCGGGAGAAATACCTTATATACTTCCCCTTTTAAAGGGCGACTGGGGTTTGGGAGACCCAATTGCTGAATCCCGGTGGTGGAGAATCATCATCCACCACCCTTTTAGTTCGGGCACCAGTGTAGAGACATTAGGTTATTTCAAAGCAGGAGACATGAAAAATGAGCAGCGCCTTCGCCAGGAATCTTAACCACGGACCTCTCGGTTACGCGTCGAGCGTGCTGACCACTACACCACGAAGCCATGCGAAGAAAGCGGGAGAAATACCTTATAACCCAAGTCTTTTGGCTGTACTAAACTGACTGTTTCTTTTTAACTTTTATGATTTTCTCTGTTATGTAACCTGAATACGAAGCAGTTTCTTTTAGAAAATCCTCTACATCAAGTTATTCTTCCCTTGGGAAAAGAGCCTTCACGTTTTTATCCATAATCGAATAAATTGATGGTTTTTTCAGAGTGGTTAACAATGGGAATGCATTATAATGTTAATTATGTTAATAACTCTGAGGTTAGTTTCTTGAAATATCTGGATGCTCAGTTTTATTTCTGGAGAAAAATAAAGCTTTATTGCGGAGAGGAGGGGGGGATCTGAAAAGAAAATCTAACGAAACCAAGCAAAATTTTAATGAAAAATATTTTTTATCGTTTTCCCTGTATGTAATGTGAATACGAACCACTTTCCCTTTAAAAGTCTGTACATTCTATGCCTTGGGCAGATACCCTTCGCTGCTTTTCCATAATGAATTAAACTTTTTATAATTTTTCCAGCTTGTGATAAAGTTTCGATACTGGGAACCAAAACAGTCAGGTTTATTAAAGTATTTTCAAAGGTTGGACGTTCTTATGAGATCTCGAGGATAGCTTTATAAAAAATATTTTGGGAAGCCAAGTTTCATGTGATGTTGCAGATTGTGCGCTTTCTAACTTCGTTAAATACCTTTGGGAGCAGATCGATGCAAAAGGAAACCGCATTCTGAAATCGATTTAAGTTGCACACTTATCTAGTTTTGTTAATAAGTGAATGCAAAGCTTTATCATAAATAAGAAGTAGTGATAAATTGTCATAAGAATCCGTTAAAAAATAGCAAACATTAATTAGCTTTAAGTTACATCCACGCGTCTTATCTACTATTCTTAAAACACTGTGGTGCACTTAGAAACTTATAGCGGTTTCTACAGCACATTGTTTGAAAAGAGCAGCTGTAACGTAAAATATCAGATATATATATATATATAATGATACATAGAGATATTAAAAAATATTTAGAATTGGCAAAGTATTTTCACATACATGAAACAATTTCCTTGGATGAATAAATGATTGTAATAATAAATTCAATAGTGTTAGGCAGTGATAATTCTAAAAACTTCATGCATATCTTAATTGTTATACAGGAAAATGTAAAGTATTGATTCTGATGTAATTGTGCTTTTAAAGAAGTTTATTAGATTTGCATCATTAGGAAAAAAAGGATTTGTGAAGAAACTTCCGAAAACTTCAGCTGCATTTTTCGGTTTTCGGTAATTTTTACTCAAGTAATCATTATATTCCGAATGATTTCTTTCTTGACTATTATAGATGATCAAATTTCGTCCCGTATACACTTATCTAGTTTATAGATAAGTGTATCTATAAACTAGATAAGTGTATACGGGATGATACTAGTTTATAGGTATGTGTAAACAAGTTTTCATAATACTTGAAATTATTGTCATTGTTTTCAGGGAAAAAACCCATTTGTGTTTTTATTTTATTTAAGTATCAACGCATATACGAATAAGCATTTTTTCAATTTAATTTTTTTACAGACTAACGCATTTGATGTTCTAAAAATGAAAGTTTTCTTTTTCAAGTCTTAAGCAGGAATCTAATTATAGATCTGTCTGCTTCCTCTCCCGTAATCGCAAAAAAGTAAACATACAATGGTTATGATTGAAGATATTCGTTGGTTTCTTAATGTATTCAGAATGTATATGCAAATTCATGTATCAAAGATATCTTTTTATGTTTAAATGTAAGATGCTCAACTTAACATCTATCAGTTTGTTCTAATTGAGATGCAAATAAAGTTTTAATTTTATTATGGCCAGTAAAATCGTGCTATGAAATTGTTGTTGACTTTTATCTACACTTTTAATTAATTTGCTAATATTTCATCTTTCGACCAAAACTGGTTGTAACGAAAGTAACCCGTGCACTGGATGGAAATATTTTTGGGTTTCTTTTTCAGTTTTCCGTTTTCTTATTTCATTTGATTTTAATGTTAAATTAATTATTTTTAACAATAGTTTTTATAAACAAATGTGTTGAAGTTCTTGATCATTGATAAAAGATAGAAGTTGAAGATACATTTTGCTTAAAGGGAATTAATCATTACCGGTAACCATAGTAATTAAGCAAACAAAATCTGTTTACTTGGCTATATCTTTCCTATGTATACATATATTTCAGGACATTTTATTTAATGCGTGACGTCAATCCATTGTGATACGTCATTAGCTAAGCCACTCCTTTATTCACCCCTTTATACAGATGTCCTGTTGTTAGCAACAGAGAATGCTTAGTCAGAATTTGTTCCAGTTAATATCTTGAATCTGATATTTCAGAATATGGATGCGTAGCAAGGTGTTCTTTAAGAATTAAATTTTTTAAATGGGGACATTTTGGGAGGTATGTGCGATCATACGTCATAATCTGACAATTCCTTTCCGGAACAATCCTTTCAGAAGGTGATAGTCACAATTCGCTCTTCTATTAATTTATTTGTTAATATTTTGTTTTATTTTTATCGAAAGATTGTTGACATAAAATTTAATGGAATAATCTCGTTTAACATTAAGTAACTTTAAGTGAAATTAAATTGGTGAAAAATATTTGCAATCATAAAGTGATTATTAGGCGAGTTTTTTTCATTCAAATTGGTCAATTATTTCCGTTTAGGTAGCATTGTAGTGCAAAATTTTCACACTTACGGATATTTAGCACGAAATCTGTTTGTATATATATAAAATAAAGATGTGTAAAGTAAACTTCTGGTTGTAATTGGCTTTTTAGTCTTTATTTTAATTTGGGTATATACTCTATCTGTCTTAAAAATCGTAACTGCTTATATCATTCTAAACTGCATCATTTCAAATTAATCCATATATTACGATCTTGCACAAAGCTTCAATGCAGACACGTTTTAGCCAATCAGCGAATAAGATTTTAATCCGAATCAAAACTTCTTGAGAACTAAAACCGTTTGGCACTCCCAGGCCTTTTTCGAAATGCATCGTTCTTCCCTGCTTGCTTGCATCCTGCATCCAGCTAACACTTAGAGGCTCACTTCTTTCTGTCACTCATTGTATGTATTACGATGTAACAAACTTCCAGAAATAATGTTAAGATTGGATGCAAATTACGTCTATAATGATATGAGAATCAGAATATGTATCTGAAGAATTATTTTGTCCAGAGATAAAATGTGTTGAATCTACAGTTATGTTTTTCTGCAAGTTCCATCCTTTTATTTCGCAATTTACGCTTTCTGTATGCCGACCAGTTCCTATATAGAACTATCTATTTCATTGGGCGGATTGCCAGTCGCGTTAAGATGATAATAAATGGTTAATGTCGATGCAATGTAATTCGTATATATTATTTGTTATATAATTAATATATTTGATGTTACGCTGTATGATTAAAAAACTATTTGAGATACATGCATATATGGCATCCGTGGAAATCAGATATTACTGAAATATTCCAACAGAAGATTATGTGAACAAATTTTAGGAAACAAATATATAAATTAAAAATAATCTCTGCAATACATTGTTGACAGACATGGAAGATTACAGAATTGAGAAAGAGATTAAAAATTTAATTCTAATGATAAAATGTATTATGTGTGCCACATATCTACGATTGTACATCATTGTATATGTAATTTCCAGTGTCGAAAAAATATATACTCTTAACATTTTTTGTAAATAATAATATTTTTTCCCTTAACATAATGTATTTTGAATGCACACGCCTCTATCACACTGCAGAAAAAAAACTAGTCTGATAAAATTTTATTTATCAGTTCCAAAGCAAATAAAGTTTTATATACATCTGTCTCATTTGCTTCAAATGGTTAGCTTCAGATTCAAGGGTCTCCGGTATTGGTAATATGTTTTGAATCCAAATCTTAAAACTTCCTAAAATATTACCGTTATATTTGCAATGTTAAATATATATTGTATATTTCGTATCATTATGTCTAACATTAGGATTTTCTTTAATAAGTTTTCGAGTTAATCGTAAAATTAATTAGAAACTATTGAGAAATAACCACATGCATAAGGGCACGCACTGTAAATAATTCTATTTGTACTCGTCGAGTAATTTTTAGTAGTCTAGAATCTTTTTCTTTTTTGACGTTGATTTCTTAATTGCTGGGTGATATTCCGTATGCATATTGAGCGGAAATTTTATCTGCATCAGAATGCAAATCAATAGATCATAATGTTATTATTTATTTCTTATGAGTAATTTAAATTAATCGAAACTGCCTACTTTTAAATAATTTTTTTTTATGTACTCTGGCTGTTTTAAAAAAAAAATTAAGACTGTCTGTACATCTCTTTCTTGATTTTTGCTGTGAGACTTTATACTGGATTTTATGAAAGCCGTATACTGATGTGCTGAACCTGTAGTTAACAGCTATGACCTTCCGTTTATGGTCACAATGAGTGGGAGTATTGCGTTTGTCGTGAAAATGTCTGTGAAATATGGCAGATATGTGATTGAATTGTGTGTTAAACTTGAAAAGAATAGTAAGAAAGCATTTGAAATGTTATGGCATGCTCATGATAGTTAAACATTTAGGAATGGTACGTGCATTTCTGTGGTAATGGCTTTGACAGCTCAACGATGGTAGGACATGTGTGCTGTCTAAAAGCATGCTTTTGGAGGCCTTCCACTGTGATTGCAGATGTTAACATTCTCAGCCTATGCTCAGACAGTTAACGGTGATTATTCTGTAGACTTCCAGAAAACCAATTTGCATAGAGCCATGAGGAAGAAATACCGGACTCATTCACAAACAGTTGTTTTCGCTTCAAGATTTTATCCGGTCTCATACTGCTGTTATGAAGTCGGCAGCACTATTTCAGCTCACATACGAGATGGTCTTGTATCCATAAGATTTTAAGTAAATCAATTTAATGTTTTTGAATCGTTCTCTAAAACAATATAGAACGTGTTAATTCAGTGTGAAGAACTCTACTTTGGAAAAAAAAGTTTAGGATCCATAAAATTATCATCAGAATAAAAGAATGTCTTAAAAATTTTTAATCGATCAGTGTATTTACGAAGTTACATAATCCGTAGCTGAGGGAGAAACTTTTATCTTATGATTTTCACTATGTCAGTATTTCTGAAATATTTTGCTATTGCAATATTTGCTGAAAGTGCTCATTTTGAAATCAGTGCACTATAATCACAGGCACTTGTTTTTTTATCTTCCCTGCATATATTTTTGCATAATATTTATTTTTATATTTCATGAAAATCCTCGACATCATGCATGTTATAAATGCATATTCTTAGACAGGGTGGTTCAAAACGGATTCAACAAACTCGAGAATATAAAAACAAACCATTTTTACTTAGGAATACATAATCGCAAATTGCCATTTGAATATGCTAAAGGTACGAGAAAAATAAAATACTTACAATTTCAGACTGTATGTTCGGTTTGTAATTGCGCAAAGCATGCAAGCGCTATCTGTCTAAAAAAAAGGGATGCCGTTATAAGGAAAACGGGCGCGTATTCATGTTAACACGTGGTGAAAATTACGAAAGCGCTTGTGCAGCCAGCTGATTCGCCTATAATCCAACTCAGGTGGAACTACCAGTGTTCAGGAACTTTACCGCTCGGCTCTTGGTGGGCTTGAAAAGAATGGTAATGGGTGGTGTGTATTGCCGTTAACACGGTTGATTAAAGTCCAGAAATAAAACATGAGTAAAATTGTACAAATTAAATAATCAATTTACCATTGCGTTTGATGAAATCGGGCTGCATATTCAACAAATTAAATATTAGTTTATTCTTGCGTCAGGTTAAATTGCCTATTTAACAGAATGATTCGAAATTATTCACATTTACTCTCCTCAGAAGGAGTTCCTTTCATTTTATTCAATTACCATTTCAGAAGAGTTACCATTTCAGAAGGAGTTCCTTTCATTCGCGGCAATAGATGCCACACAATGTTGGTGCATGAGTTTGCGAATGCGTTCAAAAATGCGAGACATCTCAATGACTTTTACTTCGAAGCTTGTGTCAGAGGCTTATGTGGCTCTCGCACATAAGGCGTTTGGAATAACTTCAAAAGAAGAAAGAAAGAAGTTGAATAATTGTAATGATTAAAAAGAAAGATTTTCCATTCGTCATTATCGAGACCTCGAATGATAGTGACTTGCAGTACTAAACGCAGTTTCAAGTAAATAACTTCTGTGGCACACATGGATGTAGTATACTTTCCTGCTCATCTAGATCTGTTGTAGGGTTATTATTGGAAACAAACCAGTTGTTTTTATTTGGTTCTGTACTTTAACTCTGTTTCCTCACCAGAGTGTAAATGTGATGGCCAGTATTTAAATTGACAGAGTGTATTACTGATCTGCGCAGGCACGAGTTCTTACCAGCTCTGATAGTTGTAGTTATTCGGCTTTACGTTATATTCGCTACCGACAAGTTGATTTAGACGCTTCGGTTTTAATTACTGAACAAGCTTAGAGTATACCTAAATTCTGTAGTCTTTGATTGCTAGTCTACGTTATAACTAGAATTTGACTGTTCTGTTAAGTTACATAACCACGAGTGTAGCTGATATTGTTAGCACAAGAGAGTGCATTTATATTCTAAATTCTATGTCATAAAACTGTTGTTTAAATCTTTCCATGATTTTATAGTTACTCTCAGTAATTCGCTTTACGTCTCTGTTAGGGGTTTTGGGAATCATTACCAGTTCCAGATCAAATAAAAGCTTCCATATTCTGTACATATATATAAAAAAAAAAGAGTTCGTACTTAGACTAAAATCGTTGTGACAGGATTTTCTGTCTTGGAAGAAAAAAGAGATAAGAAATAAAAATAAACAAGTAAAATCTTAGCGTGAAAAAGGGATGACTTATTGTTAATCACTTAGCAGTACGATAAACATATATTCCAAATTGAATAAAATATCAGTCTTTTAGGAGAGGTGTCCATGCAGTAGTTTCTTTGTTATTTATAAATCAGTACTGTAAGTTTTTATGTGCATCGCGAAATTTAGATGATGGTTTTCGTATTCTTGACCGCATTTGTTGAAATTGAATGTTTTTGTTTATACATGTAAAGTAAATTATTTATTAATATACGTATTGTATATATGTATATGGTAAAAAATTTACAATTTTTGAAGTTTTATGCTGTAAACTTTTACATCTCTTGATTAAGCACAAGTTTATTTATTCCCCCCCCTCCAGGAGAAAGATCTCCCCAGCTAATTCTCCTGTCGGAAGGCAACCTATTCTTGTACGCTCACCATCGTTAAACAGCTTAGGACAGTTACAAAATGATGTAAATTCTAGTAATCAAGTCTTGTACGGGGCATACACACCTCATCCAAAAGGCATGGGCAATATTGGCTCTTACTTTCGTAATAGCCCAGGTGGTGTCGTTGTTGCACAGCCAGCGCCTGTACATCTGGATGATGTGAATGTGTTTGGAGTTGGTAAGTTTCTAATCTATTTTTTGTTTCTTTAATACTATGTTTACCTTTCTAGATAAAAGTAATATTGAAAAACATAAATGGCTACATGCTTTATTTCTGCACTTTCCTCAGCGATACGTTAATTATATTGGTATAGAGCAGGAGTGGGCAAAAGCCGGCCCTTGCCGAATGCGACCCTTTGAATTGCTTAGTCCGGCCTGCTAAGAAATCTTGCGAAGCGACATAATATTTTTTTTCCTACCCAGTTCTTTATGCGAATTACCAAAATCAGCTGCTCGAGTGCGCATTTATTGCACCGTACATACGCATGACTATACTAGCGGTCGATCTATAAGCTTAAAACATTATATATTCTATAAAACGTGTTCATCCTCAAAAATAGTTCTGTCATTTTTGTGATTTTTGTCATTTTCAAAAAATGTGAAATTGAATCTTAAAATACTAATTAAAATTGTATTTATTTTAAAATATGTAACTGGGAGGAGTTTTCTCTTTTCCTTCCATCGCGTCCTGGCAAACTAATTTTCTAAATTCCTGAATGCTGTTTTATTCGTTAATTTACGCAATGAAGATGATATTTTAAAAACTTAAAAAACTATTACTTACGTTATATCAAATTTAAATTTCATGTCGGTTAATACTCTAAATATAGAGTAAATGTGAACCGAGTAACAAAAGAATGTTATAATAGTCGTCTTCTACAGCGTGTCGAGGAGTCCTCATAACCCAGACTTCAGTGTCATAGAGAGCTATTTTAGTGTAAATTGAGTTTATTTATTGAATACATGCAATAGTTGAATACTTACATGTACGAATTATGCATTCAATGGACTTGTATGTATCCATCGTGCTGTACGACCATCATCGAAATAGATCAGTTTCGATAGTAGTGTGCGTACACATGGATGTATGCGTCTCCATGGAGACATTATATATTTTCGGAACATCCTTGATATGCTACGAAAACATCTCTCGAAAGCCTTCCTCCACGCTTTCTAGCTCTTCATTTGTCCTATACTGACGATGAGAAACGTATTAAGGGGGGGGGGGGACCTATTCACATATTATTCCTCGCAGTGAGTTGTCTGATGCTGAAAGGTCTGGCTTTCGTTAGAACATACAATTCAATGGAGATGGTGAAGAAGCACGTTCAATCCAACGGCCCAAAATTTTTTTTTTTTATTAAGGAAATCCTGCATCTGAAAACAGCATGGGCTGGACCTCTACCATTCTGTATCCAGACTCGATCCACGATTCCCTTCTCTCGCTGTTGAGGTGTTAACCACGTTTGTTGCATGTGTAAGAATAACCATTTATATATTGGCTGGAGAAAATTAGTTAGAATATCTAATTTTTTAATAATTAAAGTAATTGTATAAAAATGCAACCAAAGGATAATTCTCCTGCTTATAATCGGGAAAATATATTCTTGTTATGGGCAAATTTTAAAGTAGTATACGATGCGACTAAACATTATTTTTTTCCCCTATCAGAAAAATGAGCACTTTCATCTGATTTCCACTTTTGTTTTTATTTAAATATAAATTTATCGTCAGCAGAAGTGAATTTAAAAAGTCTTTGGGAATATACTAATGTAAAAAAAAAGAATTGAATTTAGCATAAAATAATGCACTAACTTGAAAAATACATCTAAACGTTTTCCTTACGTTTAACTCGTTGGCATTCTTCTAAAGAGAATATGTTGCTAACTGTAGAACTCTAGATGGCACTGTGATTCGCCTGAATTGTTTTGTTTATTAATGAGTGTTTTGATGTTATTTATGTTATTATTTATCGTCGTGAAAAGCACGTATTGTCCGCCATATTACATCCTGTCAATAAAGTATTAATGCCCCTAAATGTGTTCAGTTACTGTCTCAAAAGATTAAGAACCTGATAAAGACGTTTTCTAACTTTTTCTGTTTTTGTCTAATCTGAACTTTCGATTGAACTTTGTTTTTGTTAGTGCCGAAACCCGGGAGCTATTATACTTGTAATTGAAGATGGCAAGACCTAGTGAATTAGAGAAGCTATAAAGTAAAAGAAGAAGTATTAGAACTTCTTTAACTTAAATTGGGAACAAAATAAGTGATGTATTAAAAGGATACAAGACTAATAATGACGATTTGGAAGATTTAAAAAATCAGTTAGACGAGAAAACTACTTAATCAGATTTTTCAACTAGATTCTAAAATAGAAAACATTATAACAGATAATTTAGAGATGCTTGAAGCTGATCTTTCTGGCAAGCCAGGGATGCTACAAAAAGTGTATGAATTCCAAAACGAAAGTAGACAGACACTTTAAGCGTGAACATTAAAATGGAAATAGAATTGATGCATCTAAGTGATTTCTTTAAAATTTCTGAAGACTGCGAATACAAATTATCCAAATATCAAATCGCTTAAATTAAAAATAGATCCTTGAACTGCAAACATGAAAACTGGCAGAAATTTTGGGGACAGTTAGAAGGGACAAAATTGTTGCCAAGTGGTTCCGCATTAAAATTTGTTCAAGGAGTAACATTAACGTAAAATAATTATGATTTAGCTTCTGAACTAATTAAAGCAAGGTTTCTAATTTCATAGTTTCGGGGGGGGGGTAGAGATTTTATTTTGCTATAAAGTATTTAGTTTTAGATTATGAATATGAAAAAGTTTTTTATTCAATTTTTGGCATTTATCCACATTTTCTATACGTTTTGTTGTTTAATTTATAAAACTTATTAAAAATAATAATCTAAATTTAAATAAATGTATGTGTATTTTCTGAGTTTTGAAATGAAATGGAAAATGATCTAGCAATGGTAAACGAGGTGCAAGGGGGCGAAACAGGTTGAGAATCTTTATATATTAACGGAAAGATTTAGTAAGAACGAAATTGTTATGTGTTTTCATACAAACAAATCTCTTTTAAGATCATGTTCAGGTTTAAAAGAACTGAAACAACTGCGTGATACAATTGTTTTTCAATTTCTAGTCTCAGAATAGCCTTAGTATTAACTTCTTATTCATAGTAGAGCTAAAAAGTTACGATGAAATTCTATATTGGAGTATATTTGTTAAATTACTACAGCTTTTTAAAGGGGAATCGAAACACGTGGAAAAAACACTTTTGTTTCGCGCTAGAGAAGGGCCGATAGCAATAGATTCGCATTACAGGAATTAAGAGAATTCTAAACGTCTACCAATAGCAGCTGCACCAGATACTATCATTAAAAATGCATGTGCAGTATTTTGTTCTACAAATGAACACAAGATCGATAAAAGTTCCTTATCTCTAAGTGATCGTGAAGCTCGTTTATTACATCTTGAATATTGCTTTACTCTGCTTGAAAAAAATCTCATTTTCCAAATTTTGCCTCTGTAGCCAACAGCAGTGGTTCTCAATACTTGGTCTGCGGGCACTTCAAAGTGCGCCGCGAAAAAAGTTAAATACGTAATCAAAAATTGTTTCAAAAGAGAAATCAATACAAGGTAAAATAATATTTATATGGGATTATAATTAGCAAATGTGATTAATTATATATGGACTATCGTAAACTTAATATGCACTTAAATGTTATGACCTCATTGGAATCTCTTATGCTCTGTACTATTTATTAATAAACAAAAGATAATAAATCAAATTTTATTCTAAAAAGAAATTTTGGTGCGTACTAGTTGCTAGAATTTATTTAAAACCATAACTTGATATCTGAATACATTAAAATTAAATCATTATGGAATTAGTTTAACCGAGGTAAGGGCCTCAGTTTCTCTTTTTAGCTCCTCACTCGAACATAAACACAGAGTTTGTGTGCGTGAAGATCTCACGCCATCGGTTATTTGAAGGTACTAGCAATAGTGTTAAATTTTTAGTGCTCAAGCTAGAGTAATTTATGTGTCCAAGTATCCATAGGCTCAGTGTTTCTGTATTTGTATCGAAAGAATTATGTTTATGATAGGATCGATCAAAAGATTTGTGACCTTAAAGAAGACAATCAATCCAAATAAAATATTTCATCACTATTTTTTTGCAACGAAAAGTATTTGTCATAAAAGCTATGCCTAAGAAAGTAAACGAAGTATTGAATTCAGTAGTTTCCACAGTTTATTTTATTAAAGTGTGCCCGATGAAAAGCCGAATTTTCGAACAACTTTGTTCGTCTATAGAAAGAGATTACAAATGTTAGCTTCATACAGAAGTGAGGTGGCTGTCGTGTGAAAAAGTTTTAACCATGCATTTCAATTTTCCCCCTTGAAACAAAAACACGAAACCTTTGGAAAATATCTGAAAAATAATTGTTGCAGTATTTTGGCTACGATAAGATAATTCTTCAGATGATATACATAATTTTTGTGCATTCTGAATTATAAAATGAACGAAATGTAACGCTGTTGAACCTAGCGCCAGAGTGTCGCTTTGGTAAACAAATATAGTGAATTTTAAAGAGTGCATTTATTCTGTTGTGGTTTATGAGCTATCGACGAAGTAGATTTAATTCAATCCAATAAGTTTTAAAAACTTGCAAAATGTATATAATTTAATATTCCGTACAAGGAAGTCATGTGGTAGGCACATCAGATTTTTTAAGCATTGTAATATTAAGTGATTAAATAAATATATTTGCGTCAATCAATGCCAGTATTTTATTCTTTCATAAAAGTAACACGTAGAAGTAGGAGTGATCACAATGCGACCGCGAGAGGATCCCGTTTTTTCTTCGGTTCATTATTGGAGTTATTTTTAGAGCAGTGTCTGTTTTTCTTTGATTACGCCCTTGATTTCAAAAAGGATGGTCTTCGCTGCTTTAAAGTCTATGTTGTATTGTAAGTGTTCCGCGCAAAACATTATGTGAGTTTAGTATTTTCTGACTTAGAAAAGAGCTAGTGGCCTACGGTGGAGAAACTGAAATGAAAAAACAGCTTTATATTTGAGAACAGTGACAAGAAGCTAAACGGGGAATGAAAGAAATAAAATAAAGGCAGTTGACATAAACGATGCAAACAATAATCAAATTATTGCATTGCCAGTGGATAGAGCTACAATATATATTTACAGATTGCTATTGCTTTGCTGATTCAGAAAGAATAGGAAGGAAAAATCAAATGTTTATTCGGCACTGAAAGTGAAAAAACATTTATTGATAAACTGATATCTCGTTAATTAAAGTTAGAAATGATAGGTCAGGAATGTTTAGCTATTTTTGGTTTTGATTCGAGACTACAAGAAACTAGAGTTGTACGATCCGCTCTGGTATTGATTCAAAGAACCGATTTGCTTTATTGAACGAATGAGCAATTGATTTCCGAACACAAAGTTGTAGCTCTTTCACAATTCATGGAAAGGTGTTGTTGAAAGCGGGCCAGAAATAGAAATGTGCTAATCGTTTGGGAGCTGGTTCATTTTATTGAGCAAGCGAAAACCTGATTCATAGAAAAAGAGTGGAGCTCTTTTAGAGTTCCATCGAGAGCTCTTGTTGGATGCCGCAGTTGCTATTCCTGCTACAGGAATCAAGAGTATCAATATTCTGCTAGCTAATTGAAAAAACTGAATAGATTTCCTGCTCTTATTCCTCCGGATCTTAAAGACTTCATTAGACAGAAAAACAGGATCAAGAAACTTTGTCAAACTACCTGTGACTTCATGCCTAAACGAATATACAGTTCCTTCCAATCCTAGGTGAAAGAAGAGCTTAAAAACATAGCTAGACTAAATGGCAGCCATATTTGTATTCATTTATGGCATCAGAAGCTAACAAAAAATTTTAAAAACTCTCCCTTTCCTCCTCTTAGTGGCCTTAATGGCATCGCCTACTCTGACGAAGAAAATATCAATCAGCGTTGCTGAGACTGTCGAAGACACTTACAGAATAGATGCTGAACCTTAGCACGAGACCATCATTCGGAAATCAATCGCACAGTCAAATCTTTTCTTATGGTCTTTCGCAGACTTCTTCTGGTCATTATGCCACCACAAATTCAGCTTACCGCCACACATCTCAAAAATAAAAAAACTGCTGATCCTGACAACGCCAGTAATGGAGCCATTAAGAACTGCCACCCGTAAAATTATTACTTGTCCCGCTAAGATCTTCAATACCTGTCTTAAACTCCAGCACTTTCCAACAAACTGGAAGACTGATACCATTATCGCCTTCTCGAAGCCAAACCATACTAAAATCTTGCCGCAGAGCTCTCGTCCTATCGGCCTTCTCAGTGTTTTCTTCAAAATCTTCGAACGCATTATTCTTCATCATCACTAACTGTAATTCCACCGACATTCTCTCTCCAAAACGATTCGTATTTCGTATCAGCCATTCTATAACCTTCCTGCTACTTCGGGTCATTAATACTACAGTCGAAATATATAATATTCTTAACAGTAACAATTCTTAACAGTAACAGTAATAACAGTATATAATGTAATGCCGCCGAAAGAATTCATATTAATTTTAAAATGAAATATTTCAGGTTTTTTACCAATGTGTAAATAAAGATTCGAGTAAAATAAAATAATATTCAATGAATTACTATTTCTAAATGCGAATAAAATTAATATACAGATACAAAGTGTAAATTAAATAGTATGTTCTCTAGATTGGCAACAAATCCACTATTCTCTAAAGTTTCAAATGTAAACAAATATGGTTGCCATATGAAAAATTATTAGGCTTAGCTGCACTTAAACAACTTTTAAATTGTTGATAATTCTACAAATCTTGCATGCAGGTTTACTAAAGGCATAAAAACCTTAACCAGAAGATAAGAACAAAATTTTTAAAGCAAAAAATCGCACAATTTACCAACATATAAGAATAAAAAAAAAACTGAGCTCACTGAGCCGAGTAACAGAGCATACATATACAGTGGCTCCCAAAAGTGTTCGTACACTTAATGATTTTCATTGAAATAGGGCTCTATGTATTAATTAAAAGTAAACTTTCTGAATGATATCTTAATAATAAGATCGATAATCTACTCGTAACAAAATTACACGAAATATTTTTTAGATATAGCGAAACTTTATTTTTAAGAAATTAATAATTAAAAAATGACAAACATTTTATCTCACAAAAGTCTTCGTACACTGAAATATTTTTGGATAAAATCAAAATTAGAATTATCGTTTGAAGCTTTTTTTAATTTTTGCATTGTGGTGGCGTTTAAAAAATCGTTTGCTTTAATTTTTTATTGTTTACTTTATAATATTCTTTTTATTATTGAAAAATGGGACGCAATCGAAAAGAAATTACAAACGGCATTCGAAAATTGATAATTTTTCACCATAGTAGGGGTAAATCAATTCGAAATATCACTAAATTAGTTTAATTTATCCCATTCTACAGTGCAGTATGTGTTAAAACACTTTAAAGAATACAATCGGATTGAAAACAAGGTAAGAAAAGGTCGGTCGAGAAAGTTAACTATACGTGATGAGAGATTTATTATTAGAAAATTTGTGAAAAACCAACGTTTGAGTGCTGTAAAAGTTTCTACAGAATTTAATGCAAAGTTTTCTACTTCAATTTCACCTGAAGCTGTTCGACGAGTTCTCTTCCGAGAAGCTGGATTACATGGGCGTTCTGCCCGTAAAAAATTTTTTGTTAGGGAGAAAAACAGAAAGCTTAGGCTTTCATTGGCAAAATCAATGATAAATACCCCCGAAACGTACTGGAATAATGTCCTATTTGCTGACGAAAGCAAATTTAACATTTTTGGTTCCGATGGTTCCGAGGTGTTCTTGTGTGGGGGTGCATGGTAGCATCAGGACTAGGTAATTTGGTACTTATTGATGGCATGATGAATCATTCTCTTTATTTAAATATTTAGGTGACAATTTAAAATTATCAGCCCAAAATTTGGGTATTGGAAACAACTTTATTTTTAATCATGATAACGATCCTAAGCATACGGCTCTCAGCGTTCGCCTGTGGTGTCTCTATAATTGTCCACAAGTTTTGAAAACACCACCTCAGTCGCCAGATTTAAACCCCATAGAACACATTGGGAAGGAACTGGAGGTTAGAGCAAGAAAACGATATCAAAATGAAAAGCGAACTCAAAACAGTCATGATGGAAGAATGGATGAACATTGATACAAAAATTACAAA
>KK115070.1:18074-33612 GCA_000611955.2 Stegodyphus mimosarum | reverse complement strand
TTTTTTTTTTTAATCATCAAGAAATACAAGTTCTGAAAATAAAAATGTTTACATGTCTAAGATTTTATTTTAAGAGTCAATAACTATATTCAATATTTTTTTAAATAATATTATTCAGTTAACTAACTTTAACTAAAAATAACTTTGCTTTCTTTGACATTTGAGTGGTTCTGAGAAACATCCTTTAAGTAGTTGAAGAGAAGTTTAGTTAATAGTTTATTTTTACAAGAAAATAATTGTTTAATCCCTTTTTTCTTCTTTCATATTGCCATTAAAAGAGCTCTTTTATAAAATAAAACTGTTAGTTTATGGCAATTGCTGGATTATTCACCCTAGATATGAATAAAAGCTGTCTGTTGACAATGCTTAATGAGTAAGTGTTAGTTAATATATACCTCCTGCTATATGTAGTTATAGTTTGAATTTCAAGATTTCGATAGCTTAAATAACTGAAACTGTTTTTGAATGAAAAGTACAATGAAATAAAGAAAGGTCTATGAATAAAAAGTAAAATGAAATAAAGAAAGGTCTATATGCGTTCAGCGTGAACCCATTTACTACTTACTAATTAAATAGAAAGCTTTTCGCTCACCATAACTGTTTTATTTATTAGAATTAACATGAATTAAAAATTTAAATAAAGTGTACCCAATATATAACATAAGAAACAAATTGAAAAGAATAAATTACTTACCAAAATAATGTTTGAAGATTACTCAAATTTTCTAATTCCAAGTGAACAGGAACACGTCTACAGAAGTTCATATCAAAAATTCAGTACAATAATGCACGAAATATTTTCTTATAACAAAAACGTACACGTTACGTTTAAGTTCGCTCAAATTCAAAATAAAAATGCGATTAATATAAACACAAAAACAGCACCACAAATATCAAGACACAATGCACGCACGAATATCAAGATGGAAGACTGCCAGCCTTTCTTGTTCACGTGACTTTTTCGCGCCAGGGCCTGTATATCACGTTGGCCTCGCGTATCGAGATCTTCTCGCCCGCTAGGAGAATAGGGCCTCTGGGCCTCTTTGAGGAAATTCTCGAGAGGGGGAAAAGGGATCTTGGGCATCGATGAATGTAAAAGGTCGCAGTTTTACTGTTTTCGATTGCAATTTTTTCATTCAGTTCGCAAATAAAGGACACAATAAGATTAATTTATGTTTCCTTGAATACATCTCTGAGAATTATGAGCATATACTAATAAAGTGTGAATCAACTTGTTAAACTAGTACAAATATATAGTAAACTATGATGATTAAATTAATAAATAAATATAATGTTTAAGAAATAATTAACATAAAAAAATTCTGACATTTATTTATTTATTTATTTTTGCTGGTATGCTGTCGCACTGTGTATGGTTTTATGATCTTGTTTGATGTTGATTGCAAAAAAAAAAAATTGTATGAATATGTTTGGAAACCGTAATACTAAACGTTACCTTACTTAATATATAATTTTGTCTGCACACAATCGTACTTAGGACATTTTCTTACTTCCTTTCCTTTTCTTTCTATAGGCCCTTTTTATTTTTATTTAATTTTTTTCCTCTCCATTACTTTTGGGCCATTTATTTTTAATTTTATTTTGCCCCAATTTTTTTTCCTGGCCTTTAGAACTCGTATTAAATATACAAAGTTCCTTTTTATTCTCCTCTGAAATACGAAATTGTCCCCTTTCTATATACCTTTCCTTGGCAACCTAGCTTGATTTTTCGCCCATCGGTGCAGAAAGACTTAGCGGGTGCAAAACAAGACATCTGTCTTCTTTGTCTGTCTGTCTTTAATGTTAACCACGGAGTCATACTCCGTGACGTTAACAGACAGGTTTTGTTGAGAAGGCAGTGCATTGAAGTCCAGAGGGTGTAAGCAACGAACGATGGAGGCAGCATCTTAGCATAGCTCCGAAATTTTTTAAATCTATGTATCAATAAATGATCACCTCCCTAAATAATTTAGATAATCCTTTAGATTTATCCTGATAATTTTTCTCCAAAGCATCACCTTTTTGAAATTTGCACCAGTTGTTGATTCCTTTTGGACACTGCCCATGCATTCAGAACATTTTTGAAGAGGAGCAGTGGAAGAATGCTGCTACTGCATATTTTGCAAGTTACCAACGTTTGAACTTATTGCGATTCCATAGTAGTTTTGAATTTTATCAATCAAATTATCAGTCAATTTTCTCTTTCCCCTAAGGGTTGGGTTGCATTTATTTAATTTCTGCAATGGCGTTCCAACCCTATTTTAAATGTGGCCGATGCATTCCAGTTTTTCAACGTTATCTTTACCGTAAATGTTTTTAACTGCTAAATATCATTTTGAATCTCCATCACCATAATATTTTGTATATTGCAAACCCCTTAGTCGTTCGGAGCTTTCAAACAACCTGTATGCCCCAACTGTTTCCATACTGGATGCAGATCCCGAGTGATTTTTTGAACAATCATGCTCAGAATTTACAAAATTTGAATATTTTTGTATTTTGTTACAAAGTCTACAAACTGAAACATAATTTCAATATCAAGGACTTTTTCAGTGTCAATAGCTATACAGCAACACAACCATTGAGAGATGAATATCCGCATTTCTGCCTTGTACTGTCAACACATACACCACACTGTACTACATTATTGTTACAGTTTATTTCGCCTTTCATTTCATCTGCTGCCTTGTTCATAGAATCTGTAGCAGCTGCAGATGCAGCATTTAGAATGTTCTGTTCTTGTGCACGTAATGATCTGTTTGAAATCGCAGGCATATTTAAAGTTGCGCACAGTTTCTTTGCAGCTGATGTACCTTTTCCTATGATTCTCATCCCAAACACAAACAATAAATTTATATCATAACTTTGTTTGGTTTTTCTTGATGAGACAAAACCCTTTATGAAAAAAAAACAATTATTGCATTTAAGGCACCAGTTAGAAGCTATTCTAAATGTGGATTCTTTTTCAAAATCAAATTATTTTCGAAACACATTGGACATGATAATGCAGAAAATGCAGATTTTAGAATTTCAACTTCGAATATTCTATTGCCAGCAGCATTATTAGCTTCATCATAATTTTCAGAAAATGTTTCATTGTTTCCTACTTTTGATTCACTGGCAGTTGTATACGAAACGTTCAGATTTACTTTACCACAGTCTGAAGCTTTCACAGTATATCTCTTTCCAGCAAATCGCCATTTCTTAGAACGAAAAGTTCCACGCCAACCCATTATGACGTTTACTATAATAAAGTGAAAATATTTCTATCACAATGTTAAAATAACAAAGCAGAATGAGATAAAAAATAATTCTGAATAGCAGCAAGTACGCTAAATCAGAGTGTAATCAAATCAGAATATAAACGTCATTGTGGTGGTCCACATCCAGCTAACTTCTCCCAGTGTCCAGCCAGACCACAACTAGAGCTACTAGAAATACAGGCTGACTCCTCAGCCATTTTGCAGCTAAGCTTTAGAGTTGCAATTTAGGTTTGGTTTGCCAACTTTGCCTCTTTAGCGCTGTTCGCTAAAACTTTATTATTTAACATTCTAGACAATCCGAACTTCATCTTTTTTTGCACTCATATAAAGATGTGTGGCTTTCCCCCCTTCTTTTGTTTGCAGTTCAGATTCTTTCTTGTATTTTTTTTAAATTGCCAAATTTTTCGTATGATTCAAGTTATTTTAAAAGTTTCTAAAACATTTTCACATACGACATTATTTGTATTTTTAGTTAAAAATACTTTCTTTTCGTATTCGTTTTATTGAATTTTCAATTTTTACTTTTAAATACATGCATAACATTAGGCATCTCAAAATGTATTTTTTTACAAAAGATTTCCCTCATACATATTCTTAATTTTGGATGAGGTTATACTAGGAAACTCTTATTTTCGTAATTGTTGGTTTTCTACAAGGCAAAAGCAAAAGAAACGATAAAACATTCAGATAAGGATTCTTCTTTTCTCTAAACTAAATCTAATCTATATCATTAAAGGCCTTTAAATTCATTTGTTTATTATTTTCATTAGCTTATAGCATTATACAAGAGTTGGTGAATAGCTTTAAATCATTTGGTTCTTTTCTCGTAATTATTCCGTAGAGACGCTACCAGTGGCGGCTCGTAGCTAAAATTAGTGGGGGTGCTGTTCCAAAAAATTTAACCTTTGTTTTAAACCTGTGTAAAGGGAAACAAACATGTATAAAAGGAAAATTTATTTTGAAACTTTCATGAAATTTTACAAAAGAAAAATTAAACATTTCTTAATTACTTTAACTTAAATTGTTACATTTCAAGCTTTACCTATTCATTTAAAAATGAAATCCATTCTTCTTGTTTTAATTTGCACAAAGATATCAATAATTTTCTCCTTGATCTCTGGATGACAACTGAGGAAATTTTTCTATATTGAAAGCATTGCAAGCGCATGGAAACGAAAGCTCTTGAAGTTCACTTACAGTCACAGAATTTATTACTTGAGGATGCAGGGACATGGTTTAAATTTTTTTGTAAAATAAAAGAACCGAAAAAAAATGAATCAAATAGAATAGATGAAAAATAATCTAACCAAGAATATGGTGTATGATTTTTAAACACAGCACATACGGAGTAAAAAAAAAGAACCAGCTCCCAACGATACTCCAGATTCGGCACTGTAAAAGCGACAGTGCTCTCTCCCTCTCAGCCCCGTACGCTCCTTCCTGAGAGCGCATGCGCCGAACAGCCAAATACCACACGCGCGGAGTAAGAAATAATCACGTTTCCAGAATTTCGGCACTGAAAGAGCGACAGTGCTGTTTTATCTCCCTGGCTCGAGTGCTGCTTTCTGTGCGTGCTTGCGCAGAACAGCCTTGTGAAGCGCAGTTCCATACAAAAACTTTCGTACCTTTTTCATAAACTGGAGGATGGCTACTGACATTAAGTTTAAGGATTATATATTGTAGAAGTATAAAGAAAGAATTAAAGAAAAAAGGGCTCATTATATTAAATATTAAAAATAATAATAAGTGGAAACAGGGGGTGCTGCAGTTCCACAGTGCTTATTACGAGCCGCCACTGGATGCTACATTACACTATCAGCAGTTAATTAATAGCTACCCTTCGGAGGCCCCGTTTCTTGCTCAGGAATTTCTTGAGAGGGAAAATGGGATTTTGCGTATAGATAAATACAGTAAACTGCTACATTTGTTACTAGGATCTCCTTCAGTTCTCATACTTAAAATTTTATGCTAATATAAATATAGTGTGCCTGAATTTGTTATTAATTAATTAATTAATAAATTTTGAATGTTAAACTAATAAATAAATATTTTGTTTAATTAACAAAAAAATTAATTTACAAAATTTAACATTAATAAATTTTGAATGTTAAATTAATAAATAAATATATTGTTTAATTAACAAAAAAATTAATTTACAATAGTATTTTAGGAAAATTTTTCGCTTCTTTTCCTTTTCTTTCTATAGGCCTTTTTTCCCTCTCTCTCTATTACATCTGGGCCATTTATTTTTATTACATTTTGTCCCGTCTTTTCTTTCTGGCCTTTCGAACTCGTAGAAAGTGTACGAGATTCATTTTTTACTCTCCTCTGAAATACGAAATTGCCCCCTTTCTATGGGCCTTTCCTTCGCACCTAAGCTTCATTTTTCGCCTGTCGGTGCAGAAAGACTTGCGGGTGAAATACCAGACATCTGTCTCGTTTGCCTGTCTGTAACGTTTTGTTGGGAGGGCGCTACAGTCACCGATACTGACAGCTGTACTACTGTAGCGCTTCGGATAAAACCGACATTTTTTACAATAAACCCTTTGTCTTCTGGAGTATTCTTATTTTATCTTTTCCTTTTCAGGACCATCGTTTGAGCGTCAGGTAACGGTATCTTTACCGATGATTTTCGGCTACTATATCTCCCAACAGTGAATTCTGTGGCCCTCAAGCGATGGGGAAACCAAGGACCGTCAATCGTTCTAGTACGTAGCATTCCTGTCCTACCAACGTTTACTAGATCTACCAAATTAGTGGTTGCTATTCCACTTAGTACGGTGTTTTAAAATTTTTCTGTCTTTTATACGCTTTTAGCTTTTAATTTGTGTTTGTGTGGATTTCTCCATATTCCACACCTAAGCGACGCGGACTTCTTATTAGTATCTCATCATTCACCACCTACCCTTTGCAGGCCCCTCCTGACACTTGATGTCAGGAATTTCTTGAGGGGAAGGAGTAGTAACTTGGCGTTGGTTGGCATCTCATTACAATCTCCGGCCTGACTTTTCGCATGACCTGTCCCTTTTTTTCTCTTTCTAATTATTATTATTATTATTATTATTATCATTCATTGACCTTCTCATGTAATGTCTATCACTGACTCGGTATTTCGCTCCCTAGAATGTCTTCATTAAATCGATTACTTGCTTTCTCTGAAAAATAAAAAAATGATAATAATGGTTATGGTTTAGATATGTATTATTTTCCTTCTCTGACGTATCCGCTTATTATAGTTATTATTATTGTTATTATTATTATTATTAAAAACTGACAGTATTCTAAAATTTCTCTCTGGCTTCTGCACTTTAAGAATAAATTTTGAGAAATATGAAAACAGCCTTTTGGCAACAGATGGCGCTGACCGTTGCACTGGATTTCTGACGTCAGACTTATGGGTTGCTATCTTTGTTCAGGATTCTCGCCGAGGTGAAAATGGAATTTTTTGCCAAAGAGAGTTGACGCTAATGACCGTGGTAACCATAGCAACACCGCATTAGGATTTAAATAACACAAACCCTTAAGCTATAAACACCATCTGGAAAACTGGAGAACGGAAAAAGACCTCCTAAGGGGTCTATAGGCTTTTTAAAAGCAGAATGGATATACATTCAGTGATCGTCTTAAGAAATAGTGCCATTCATTTGTGCTATGTTAAGCGTTGTAATGAATTAATACATTCTATTCGTTCATTGCCTTCTGTAGATTTATAGTAAATTTCGTTTGCAAGATTCGCTTTCCCATAAACGCTAGGATAGCAATTATTAGTAATCAAAGCTATCTTTTTTTTGTTGTTTGTTTTGTGTTTATCGTCCCTGTGTTGCATTGGCAATATTTTTATTCTCGTCTTATTTAGGAATTTTGATTTCCCTTTTCAGCATCGGACATAAATTTATTTTTATCACATTAAAAGTAGTAGGAGCGGTAAAATAAAAATACAGCTCAACCCTTTTATAGTCAAAATATTGTGTGATAACTTCAGACGACCGCCTCTTAAAATGACCAGTCTTTCTGAAAATATACATGAAACATTGCTTCAAATATCTTTGCGTTTAAACAATCATATTCATAGAAAACCAAATCT
Source organism: Stegodyphus mimosarum (assembly GCA_000611955.2). Classification (NCBI taxonomy): domain Eukaryota; kingdom Metazoa; phylum Arthropoda; class Arachnida; order Araneae; family Eresidae; genus Stegodyphus; species Stegodyphus mimosarum. The sequence goes on along the minus strand of KK115070.1, from coordinate 26,265 downwards.
TTTGAACATGTTGAGGATTGTCTTAGAAGAGCTATATTCTATTCTGTAAATTTCTTCAATTTAAATGATAAATTAGAGATTGAAGGCGATATAATCGGCATAGCTAGAACATTTGCCGCTGTAACGTTTCCGAGCTTTTTGTCTTTTAAAAATGTATTTAAAACTTAACAACAAATTCATTCGTGGTCAGGATAAATAGCGTAAATCGTTACATAGCTATATCTTACAGAAAGGAAAGAGCGAGCTTTCCGCCAGTCTTTTCTCTGGCTACATGTCCATTCAACTGTACTGCTTCGTCTCTTCTAACAAAAGACCAGCGAACACCCGTAAACAAGTCGGCATCATAAAAGCATTAGTGGATAGAGATCCATTAGCCTTCAGGACATTCTCCCTCGCCGATCGTTTACACCATGGCCCTAAAAATGAGTTTCTTTAAGTTAGTCCGAAAGAGGAAGTCTCTAATAATAACCAGCTGTTTGTTTTTCTAATGATCCATTTGCTGTTACAGTTTGTCACAGCTTCCTTTCCTCCCCGAGCGGGGGGGGTCTTCTGGACCATAATTACCACCATTAGAGTTCACCATATTGTTAACAAAATAAATTATAATAAACACACATTTTTACATCAAACAGATGGAAGTACCATGGATTAAACATGAAATTATATTGAGGACAGTGTACAAATAATATAGCATACTTAGTGTACAAAAATACTAATGACTAATTACATTCAGACAAAACAGAGCTTACTCCTTTTTAGACAAATATTACACAATATGCATTCTTATACTTATGTAAATTTACAGAAGAACCATACAAGACGAGAGCTGTGTAAAAAATATAAAAACAGTATAATATCAAGTTTTTCGGCTTAGAGCATCAGCATTTTTGTTGAGTTTCCCCGAACGATGAATAATTGTGAAATTATATGGCTGAAGAGCAAGAGCCCAACGCATTAAGCGAGGATTAGTACTGGCATTAGTTCGTAACCAAGTTAGAGGATTATGATCAGTCTGCACAATAAAGTCTTGCCCGTTTAGATAATAGTGAAGTTTCTTTATACCAAAAACTATGCTGGCGCATTCCTTTTCAGTGGTGCAGTACTTTTTCTCTACCTCAGAGAATTTCTTGCTCAGAAATATAATGGGATGTTCTTATCCGTTACTAGAGATCTGTGTTAATACAACTCCCATACCATAATCAGATGCGGCGGTTTGTAGATTAAAAGGAAGAGTAAAATCGAGTGCATATAAAACTGGGTAACTTGTTAATTTCTCTTTTAATTCCGTGAAAGCCCTTTCGCTCTCAGCATTCCACAGAATATCCCCCTTTACTAATTTTCCTTTTAAAAGATCCGTCGACGGAGTGGCCATTGCTGAGTACATCGGAATATAACGGCTATAGTAGCCCGCTAATCCCAGAAATGCTCTTATATCCGTTTTAGTCTTGGGTGTTGGGAAATCTCTTATAGCTTTGGTCTTAATTTCCGACGGTTTCCGGTACCCTTGGCCTACAACATGGCCCAAATAAAGGACATGTTTTTGAGCAAAACGACATTTTGAAGGTTTAATGGTCAATTTCGCTCTACTTATACGTTTCAGCACAATTTCCAGATGCTTGAGATGACATTCCCAGGTTTTTGAAAAAATAGCCACATCATCCAGGTAGGGAACTGCAAATTCTTCGCATCCCTTTAATACCTCTTGCATCACCTTGGAAAAAAAATAAGGGGCGTTTTTTAAATCAAAACTTAACCGTAATGGCCTGTAAGTGCCGAAACTGGTCACAAATGCGGCATATCTTTGAGCATTAGGGCTTAAGGGTATCTGCCAAAATTCCTTAGCTAAATCTATAACCGTGATATATTTTGCAGAAGCAACTTTTTCTACCCTTCTTCTATATTGGGTAAGGGATAGAACTGGGTACGTGTGATTTCGTTTAATCGCCGGTAATCCACACAAGTTCGAGGGTCCTTATTTGGAGCTTCTACGAGAATCATAGGAGAAGTGTAGTCTGATTCCCCCACTTCAATAATTTTTAGGTCAAGCATTCGCTGAATTTCTCTTTTTAAAATCTCATTTTGTCGATGTGACATTCCATACGTCTTAGATCGTACCGGCTTATTACTGATAACTTCAATATCATGTTCTACGAGGTCTGTCATTCCCGGCTAGTTAGAAAAACTTTGCGAATATTTATTTAATAACCTCTGCAATTGATCTCTTTGAGTAGGTTCTAATAATTCTTCCAAATTGCTACTTTTAATAACCTTAGAATAATCGTAAACGTTTGGATTTGTATCAATATTAGGAAGATCTATTTCAGTCTCAATCTGGTCAGAACCCTTTTTGCTACAAGACAGGTAGGTAATTACCTCAGGTCTTTTATAATATGGCTTTAACATATTGATATGATAAATTTGAGATTTTTCTTTTTTCCCCGGTAAGGATACGATATAATTTGTTTCAGACACTTTATTTTCAAATTTGCCCGGTCCTGTCCATTGAACCGAAAGTTTATTTGCCTTAAAAGTGGCCAAAATTAACACCAGATCACATTCTTTAAATTCTCTTTTTATGAGACTTTTATCATATAATTTTTTTCTTCTGAGTTGTTGATCCTGCATATTCTCACCTGCCAGGTCTTGACACTTTTTTTAGGCGATTTTTGAGTCTAAAAACATACTCGGTTACTGGTTGTTCCTCCTCTGGTGAATCCGTCCAATGCTCGTATAACAACGTTTCTGGAGTACGCAAATTCTTTCCGCGGACAAGTTCCGCAGGTGTGAAACCCGTGCTTTCATGCGTCACTGTTCTTAAAGCACGAAGAGTCGACGGTAGCACCTGTTCTCAATCAGAACCAGCCTCCAAACATAAAATTCGTAATATTCTTTTTATAGTACGATGAAATCTCTCCACTGGATTAGACTGAGGGTGGTGTACCGAACTATGACTAACCTTGATACCGAAACGTTCAAAAAATTCTGTTGTCAGATTGCTCATAAATGAAGTTCCTTGATCGCACTGAATCTCTTTAGGGAATCTTATTCTGCTGAAAAGATTTAACAGCGCATCCACTATTGTAACCGAAGTTATGTCTTCGATTGGAAGAACCTCTAGATATTTTGATGTTACACATATCACATATAGCAGTTAGTACACATTTGTTTGCTTTAGATGTGGTTGGCAAGGGTCCGCAAGTATCTATGTTTATTTTTGAAAATACTTCCGATATCATTGGGACTAAGTTCAGAGGCGCTTCTTTCTATCGTTAAATTTCCCCACTCTTTTGCAAGGATCACAGGTTCGAATATAAGCTTCCATATCTTGATAACATTTGGGCCAAAAATATATCTAGCTAGATTATCTTTGGATTTAGTTACGCCCAAATGTCCGGACACTTATTCATGACATAAACTCAATATCTTTTCCCGACAAATTTCAGGAATGACCAATAATTTCCGTACATTTCCTAAACGATCTTCTTGGCACTTATACAGCAGCCCTTTTTCTATCTTGTAAATATTTGTCGAAGAGTTATTTTGAGAGTCTCTTGTCGCTCTGTCAAAAAGCGGCTTTAAATCTCTTCTCTGTTGCTGTAATTGAAGGAATCTAGTCTTGCTTATTGAAAGTAGAGGAGGTAGGTTATTGAACTCCGAATCGGGCAGGAGCGATTGTCCGTCTTTCTTTTCTTCTTCTTTCGTCCCCTGGGAAGTATAATCGTTCGCGAGGGAGGGAAAACTCGGTGAGGATACAATATTCGGATGGTAACCCCTTTCTTTTGCTGCTTTAAGGCCTTTTTCTTCGCTATTGATCATTTGTCGGCGTTTCTGAGCCCGCGTCTCCACTGAAACATGAAAGTGTTGAATCTCACAACTTAATTCTTTTATTGGACGCTGAAGGCTCATGCACTAAATTACCACACAAACGTATATCACCACACTACACTTTCCGGACACTGATAGTCCTACAACTCAAAGATGCTGAAAATCTTCGGACAATGGCTGTCCCACTAAACTTAAAGCGAATTGAATTTCGGAACCTGGTGGTCCTTTCTTTCACCCGGACTGACGTCTGGAATCTTCTTTAGAAAAGCACAGAGCTGAATTTCGGAGCCTGGCGGTCCTTTCTTTCTGCCGGACTAACGTCTGGAATCTTCTTTATAAATCACAGAGTTGAATTTTGGAGCCTGACGGTCCTTTCTTTCACCCGGACTGACGTCTGGAACTTAAAAACACAGAGCTGAAATTCGGAGCCTGACGGTCCTCTCTTTCTCCCGGTCTGACGTCTGAAATCTTCTTTAGAAAATCGCAGAGTTGAATTTCGGAACCTGACGGTCCTTTCTTTCACCCGGACTGACGTCCGTATTCTTTCTTTGTTAAGCACAACAGTTCCCGTTCGATGACCAAACTAAAACTGCTTCGTGGATTTTCATCCCACCTGCTGCCACCAAATTATTATAGCTGTAACGTTTCCGAGCTTTTCGTCTTTTACAAATTTATTTAAAACTTAACAACAAATTCATTCGTGGTTAAATACAGGATAAATAGCGTAAATCGTTACATAGCTATATCTTACAAAAGGGAAAGAGCGAGCTTTCCGCCAGCCATTTCTCTGGCTACATGTCCATTCAACTCCACTGCTTTGTGTCTTCTAACAAAAGACCAGCGAACACCCGTAAACAAGTCGGCATCATAAAAACATTAGTGGATAGAGATCCATTAGCCTTGAGGACATTCTCTCTCGCCGATCGTTTACACCTTGGCCCTAAAAATGAGTTTCTTTAAGTTAGTCCGAAAGAGGAAGTCTCTAATAATAACCAGCTGTTTGTTTTTCTAATGATTCATTTGCTGTTACAGTTTGTCACAGCTTCAGAGATTGAAGGCGATCTAATCGGCATAGCTAGAACATTTGCCGCCCATGGCCGACCTTGAGTATGTCCGCTTAGACAGTCTTTGAATTCATCTCTCTTTTTGGTATAAGCAAATGACTGAATGTAAAAATGATATGAAAGAAATAAATTAAAAATCTACTTCTGAAAAAATTTTAATTCTATCATTTTAAAATTGTATTATTATTATTATATTTGTTTGCAAAGCCACCTATTCAGTATACCTGAGTACTACGCGGATAGTACAGAACTATTTCTTTAACGCAAAATTAATCATTTGTAGTTCTAAAATGATTTTTATTTAAGAAACTCTTTATCACAACTAGAAACGGAGCAATTGTGAAAAACATTCTCGGCAGTATTACATTATCTGAAGAGCTGTATTTTAGAACAAATAGCAAAGCGGCTACAGGACCCACCTTCTACATTTCTGTTTCGTTTTCTTTAGCAATAATAATGGAAATAAAACTTTGAAACAGTTCCCTGTAACTGAGGTAATTCTTCCTTATTAACCTTTTGATGGTCCTCAACGATCTCAGCTCATATTCCAGTTACGCATTGCAGCGGGCGCAAACAAATGCAGCTGGTAGTACAAATTTACGTCTGACAATTATCGCTCGTATTTGGAAAGAAAGAATTGCTTAAACTCGCTACCGTCCCCCGTAGGTTGCACCAAGATCACAATTTAGTTGATATTTGCAATTTTCAAGCTTTGAATGAACAAAAATGGTATAAGAGTACGTAGCTGTTGAAATCTCGCGGTGATTTCTTTGGATACTGATCTACACATAAATCTATTTTTCTTCTTAAATTAATTGCATACGGTAATTCAGAATCGTATTGTTCTTTATTTGCCTGAATGATCCACAGGACTTACTTCCATCTTTCACATGAAATTGGCGCCTCCAAATTATGTCTTCCGTGGGGGACCAGCCCCCTTCAGCTACGCTACTAAGTCTGACATCACATGAATTAAAGAAAGAAAGATGAAATTTTCGTTCATAATTAAAATCCTTAATTAACTTTGTAGAGACATTTGATTATTACGAAGCATCAGACATGAAAAATGAGAAACGCCTTCGCCGGGAATCGAACCACGGACCTCTCGGTTACGCGTCAAGCATGCAGGCCACTACACCACGAAGGCATGCAAAGAAGGCGGGGGAAATACCTTATATACTCCCCCTTTTAAAGGGCGACTGGGGTTTTGGGGACCCAATCGCCAAATCGCGGTGGTGGAGAATTATCATCCACCACCTTTTTAGTTCGGGCACCAGTGTAGAGACACTAGGTTATTTCGAAGCAGGAGACATGAAAAATAAGCAACGCCTTCACCGGAAATCGAACCACGGACCTCTCGCATCGGACCACTACACCACGAAGGCATGCGAAGAAGGCGGGGGAAATACCTTATAACTTTATAAGAAAAATATAAAGAAAATGGAAGCAAATTATCTGAATAAAAATATGTGTCTGTAAATTGTAAGACATGTGAATATATTGTAAATTTAAGTTTTGATTTCTGCATTTCAGCTCATATAAGCGCTTGGAAGTAGGTCTTACTATTTTTACTTGAATAGGAAAATTAAAACTCAATTCTTTTGAGAATAGGAAACGTTGCTAAGTCACGTGCTATAATACCTATGATAAGGAACTCGCTGACCAATTATCTATTGATATGCAATATGCATCAACTTATGTACCATAAAGGATATAAATAGCAGTGTTGCAAATCATGCATTATCTTCAAATTTTTAACCGTATTCAAACTGTTGTCCAGATCCAACAGTGGCTTCTGTAATATTGCTATAAACAGCTAGATCAACTATAGTTCATATCCCGGGAAATGAGTTGTGTATATGAGAGTTTTTCGTGATTCCCCCTCCCAAGAAAAGATGTATACTTTTATAGCTTATAGCGTGTAAAAATGCAACCAGGATCTCTCGTAGCGAAGCTGGAAACATTAGCAAAATTGGACTGGTTTTTATGGATGAAAAAAAGGGGGGGATTAAAAATGTATGATATTATTTTCCGTATATGGTACTTTTTGTAAGTATAAATGAGAAAACTTATTTGCAAAATTGTCCGGAAATTTCCCCAGGTGTCTAGAATTTTTACGTTTTCAACTTTTCGGTAAACAACTTCAGTTATTGCATCGACTACTCCAGAATTAGATAAATCTCCGAATTCTGTGCATGAAACAATCTTTTTTCATGATCGATTTTAAGTATGTTTGCTTTTTACATACTCTCGCGCATAGCGTTGAGTGTGAGTGCGTGGATACGCATGGATAAAATCCGCAAACCGTGTAATGCGCACGTGTATAATCAAGAGAATACTGTATATATTTTAATAATTTTTTCGTTGAATCGTGAATGCGATTTGAAAGCTAGTTTTTATTAATTTGAGCGATCATTTAACTAGTGAAACAAAATATAATTAACCTTTAAAAAAATTAATTAAGAATTTTTTATCTTTCATATACCCAATGTACAATAAGCTTTTATTTTAGTAATATAAGCTACCTCAGATTTCCTTTACCCAATATTTTATATAGAATAATTGAACAGACTTGAAAAATAAAGTATCGGAAAAGACACTGAAAATTACAATTTTTGTGACATTACTAGTTAGCATCAACTTATAAAAAATATTTTAAAGTTTATTTACCTATTTGTTTTATTTCCCGTATTATTACCATTAAAATTTTCCCCGTGAAAACCTATTTCGGTAAAAATAAAGTTTAATTTATTAAAATACTCCAAAATACTCTTCCTAGAAGGACAACCTGAAAATCTGTTCTGATGCCAATCCACCGTTTTTCATAAAGCTTCGGCAACTTTATAACGATTTATCTAAAAGTGCAGATACTTATCCAAAGTCTTCGTTTTTCATTAAGATTCTGAAGATTTATATAATACCTTGTTTTAATGAATGAATCAGTAGCTGAAATGAAAATCAGTTTCAAGGTAGAAACTGATTTTCAGTTTGTGTACGTTATCTCCTGTTGCGGCTGAAGGCGTCCCAATTTGATTGCATCCTCGTATCATGATAAAGTTCATTGAATTACCTCAAAAAAAATTATAGTTAAGAGTTCTAATCGTTACATAGCGTGGGATTGTTCCCGTCACTGACGAAACTTTAAATATATTTCCCCAAAAGCTCATTCTTCGAAAAATAGCGAGCTATTTTTTTACGTTTTAAAAAATTTATTATGTTTTAATTGACAATGATTTATGCAGGTTTTATCCTGTTAAATAAAATGAATTTTAAAATAAGCATTTCATGTGATAGCAAAAAAA
>KK115070.1:0-18024 GCA_000611955.2 Stegodyphus mimosarum | reverse complement strand
AAAATGAATTTTAAAATAAGCATTTCATGTGATAGCAAAAAAAAAAAAAAAACGTGTAGAACTACAGACGCAAATTTTCAAATTTTTTCATAGTATGCACCTTAAAGTATATTAATTTAACGGTAAATAGAAAATACTGTACTCAGAAAAAAATATGAAAACTAACAGACCCATGAGTAGCCGAAAGATTAAACCGCTGATATACTGGGAGTTCGATCCCAGGCGAATGGGTTAACTGCAAGGTTGGTTTTCAGGGTTCCTCTTCTGTTAGGTGAATACCAGCCACTTTCTCTTAGAAAGTCCTCCACAAAAGCATCTCTCCTACTAGGCAGATAGCCCTTGCGTGCTTTTCTATAACTGTAAAACCTAACCTGAAAACTAGCAACAGAAGAGAATATAGTATGACATCTCCTTACACAAATATCTCATTCTTTTATAATCGTTCAGAAGTACCATACAAAATATTCTGCGCCAATGAAATTATTAGAATGTATTCTTTTTTAATACTTATGAAAGTGATGGTTGAAAATGATACGCATTTCGAAAGGAAGAACTTTTGAAAGTAACTCTTTACCTAAACAAAATGATTTTTAATCCTGTGTTCAATCGAAAACTTGTTCCAAATGCATTGTGCAGGACCCTCACAAAAGTCAGTAGACGTATACAACTTGTGGCCCCAACAAAAGTTCGTTTACTCGTTCATTTCTCCCTTTTCCAAATTTGTCTCCATGTGATTTTCTGTCATCGAGACAAATTTAGGTTTCAAAAATTAAAACTATCTGCTGAAGGAGTCTGTTTGACATTATGTAAATGTATTTTTTTCTCGTGCTGAAAAGCGGCACATGACTTGTTTCGGGTTTCTAAGTTGCCTTGGAAACCGCAAACGATTCTTATTTTTTGTATTCTACTGTGTGAGAGAATAAGAGTTAAAAATGGTTGTGTGAATACTTTCAAGAGGAAAGTAAATAAAGTGTTTTTTTTTATTATTACAGTCCACTATTAATCAGCGACGGTTCGTACATTAAGGTTTTTTAATCCGTGTAGACGGAGATACAGTGTAATTGGTGAGTCAGTGCATTTTTATATCTTTGGGATTAGATAATACTTTCTGATTTGATAATGGAATTTTCTACGCTTAAAACGAAGAAGCGTGTAGCTAAGTTAACTAAATTAAAAGAGAAAATTACTGCGAACTATGACTCTGCTGATTTCGCTCAGCTGGAACTTTTTAAATCTAAATAAAGTACTTTAATGACTGAAATTTCGGATATTTTTAATAACATATTTGTAGTTTGTGAAGCGAAAGATATTGATGCCTTTATTGAAGAACAACAGGATATACAAGATAATATTGATGAGCTATTTTTAATGTTAACCAGAGTTAATGCTAAGAACGTTAAGGATTTAAGTGTGGAGGCTAATTCTTGTGAAATATCAAGCATTCGGTTGCCTAAGCTAACTCTTTCCGTAGTTAGTGGTAGTGTTGAAGAATGGTTATCATTTAATGATTTATTTAAAACGGCGATAGTGGATAACGACAAATTATCGGGAGCACAAAAATTACAATATTTAAAATGTTCTTTAAAGGGAGATGCATTGAGAATTGTTCAGGCTTTAACTATTTGTGATAAGAATTTTAAAATTGCGTGGAATTTACTGTGTCAAAGATTTTCAAATAAGAGAGAATTACTTTCATCATTATTAAAGAAAATCTTATGTTTAACAAGTTTACAAGCTGAAAATCCTAGTCAATTATTGACTCTCGTAGATACAGTGAAGGAATGTATATGTTCATTTGAGACTTTGGGTTTCAAAGTAGAACAATTCGCTGATACTATTTTGATGTTTATAGTACAATTTAAATTAGATTCTTCAACGAGAAGTTGGTGGGAGCGAACTTTAAAGCGAGAGGAAATACCAACTCTTAATGACCTGTTAGAATTCTTAAAGTCACATGCCAGAACTTTGCACGCAGGTAAACAATAAGGTGTTAGAAAACAACCTACGAAAGAGAAATTAACCTCTTTAGCTTCAGAGATTCAAGCGCACTGTACTTATTGTAAAGCTGGTCATTCAGTATTGAAATGTAACAAGTTTTTAAGTCTAAATGTTCAGGATCGCATTAATTTTGTCAAGAAAAACAATCTGTGTTTTAATTGTTTAGTTTCACATCATAAAGCTTTGGAGTGTAGAAGTATTTTTAAATGTAAAAAATGCTTTAAAAATCATCATACATTTCTGCATTTTGAAAGGGTTCAAAAGGAGCCAGAACCACTTAAAAGAGTTATCAATAGTTACAGAGTTATCGGTGACTGCTAAGCCATTTTCTTCCATAATGGAATCTAGTACCCAATCGGCAAAGTCTGAGAAGAAGTTTACGAACTCTAGTCCAGTAATTAAATCTTGTGTATCAGACTTTAGTTTTCAGCGTGAGGTTTTGCTATGTACTGCTGCTATTAAAGTATTAGATTCATCTGGTGAATACCAGTTGTGTAGAGCATTGATCGACCCTGGCACTCAAGCGAACCTGATTACCGAAGAGTATGCAAGAATATTAGGGTTACCGAGAAGAAATGCCAAGGTTTTTATTTCATGTTTAGGATCTTCGGATACAAAGACTAATGGAATTGCTCAAATTAGTTTTGTGGAATTATTATTAAATCAAATTAGTTTTGTCGAATTTGTCGAAATTAGTTTTGTCTAGTTTTGTCAAATTAGCTCATCAATAGAATTATTGGAGAACTGCCGCATTTTAATTTAGATAAGCAGTACATAGAGGAATATAATGATTTAATGTTGGCGGATCCGACATTCTACAAGAGGGGGCCTGTTGATATACTGTTAGGCGTAGATGTTTCTTTACTGCTTCTGAAGGGATAAACGATTAAATGCGGAGAAGGTAAACCAATAGCCTCTCGTTCTGAACTAGGATGAATTATTTCAGGTAGTGTGGATACTCCAACCGAGGATAAACCCACTATCTATGTGAATAATAAAGCGGATACTGAGCAGTTGCTGTCTAATTTTTGGAAATTAGATGCTGTACCTACATTTGATTTGCTTACTAAGTCGGAGAGAGCATGGGAGAATCACTTCAAATCTACATTTAGAAGAGACGAAAGTGGTGTATACGTAGTGAAATTACTCTTTCATTCTTCGCCTTCCCAGCTTGGAGATTCGAGACAGTTAGCTATATGTAGGTTCAAGTCTTTAGAGAATTCATTATTAAAAAGGCCTCAAATTTATGAACAATATAAGGATTTCAAGAGGGAATACCTTGAGCTAAGACATATGAAAAGAGTGCTTGAGAGAGAGATTTTTACTGATTCTGCGTATTACATGCCTCATCATGCCGTGTTGAAGGAATCAAGTAGTACTACTAAGTTGAGAGTTGTCTTCGATGCTTCAGCTAGAACAACCTCTGGACTTTCATTAAATGACCTTTTGATGGTTGGGCCGAGAGTTCACCAGGAGCTGTTTCCAATTCTTCTACGATTCAGAACTTACAAAGTCGCGGTATGCGCCGATGTGGAAAAGATGTTCAGACAAATACGAGTTCACCCAGAAGATACAAATTGGCAACGAATAGTATGGAGAAATAGTCCTAGTAAGTCTTTGAGTACTTTTAGATTGGTAACAGTGACGTATGGAACTACCAGTGCGCCATATTTGTCTACTAGAGTAATGAAACAACTTGCATCAGACGAACAAGCTAGATTTCCTTTGGCATCGAAGGTTGCCCTTCGCGACTTTTATGTAGATGACTTACTTTCAGGAACGCAAAGTGAAGAGGAAGCGATAGCTTTAGTTCAGCAGTCGACTGAAATGATGGAAGGAGGTGGATTCCGCTTAAGGAAGTGGATTTCGAACAGTTAAATTATTTTAGAAAGGATTCCTGAGTCGTTAAGAGAACCTAGTACTTCTCTGGAAATAACCAGTGATAAAATGTGAAGGTATTGGGTATTTATTGGAACCCCTCTCGTGATACATTCCATTTCTCAAAGTGCATAAATGATAAAGAGTTCACCAAGAGAAGCATTTTAGCAGAGGTGGCCAAAATCTTTGATCCATTGGGATGGTTAGCGCCTACTATAATATATGCGAAAATATTATTACAAGGGTTGTGGAGCTTAAAACTTGGTTGGAATGAAGTCGTGGACAAGAGAATAAACAGGAAGTGGAAACGATTTTACTTAGAATTACCCTTACTATCAAGTTGACAAATTCCGAGGTATGTCTTATGTCCAAAGGCAGTAATTATAGATATTCATGGTTTTTGTGACGCCTCAAAGAAAGCTTGTTGTGCAGTCATTTACCTCAGAATAATCAGCGCTGATTCTTCAGTCAAGGTTAGCCTTTTAACATCGAAAACTAGAGTTACTCCCTTAAAAACCCAGTCTCTTCCTAGATTAGAGCTATGTGCTGCGTTACTTTTAACAAACTTTTTGCATGTAGTGGTATCATGCATAGAACTACCAATTAACAATATTTACGCGTGGACAGACTCACGGGTTACATTGGCATGGATTTCGTCAGAACCTCGCCGTTGGCTACCTTTTGTGGCAAACAGAGTTGCAAGGATTCAGGAAGCTGTTCCAGGTATTCAATGGAATTATGTGGTTGGAAAAGAAAATCCTGCAGATTTTGGAACCAGAGGTTTGATTCCATCAGAATTTTTAAGATGCGAATTATGGATGAAGGGACCACAATGGTTAAGCCAACCAATGATTCATGTACAGCAAGATTTAAGCGTAGAATTAGAGAGTGAGATTATGTTAAAAGAAATGAAAAAGAGTTTCATTTCAAATGTTTTTAAGTTCGAGGAACCCAGTGTATTTTCTAAGTTTTCATCCTGGCTAAAGCTATGCAGAGTGTTAGCTTGGTGTATAAGATTCAAGAATAACTGTAGTAAGTTACCCGCAGAACGTATAAAGGATTATTTGTCTACTAAAGAACTTCATGAAGTTACCTTTATGATCGTTAGGATCGTACAAAATTCTGAATTTCCAGAAGAGTTATCCTGTTTAATATCAGGTAAACCTTTAAAACCATCGAGCAAGCTTTTGCCGTTTCCTTTTTTAGATTCCGCAGGGATAATACGTGTAGGCGGAAGGCTCAGAAATGCTAGAATTTCAAATGATCAGAAACATCCTATGATTTTACCTAAGAGTCATAGTATTACGCATTTGATTATTAGGCACTATCATGAAACATATCTTCATGCAGGTACTGAACTACTCATTTCTGTCATAAGACATAGATTTTGGATTGTGAGTGCTAAAGATATTATTAGAAAATGTTCAAATCAATGTGTTATTTGCCGTAGATTTAGAGCCCAAACTGCAACTCAGCAAATGGCAGATTTGCCTGCTTCAAGAGTTAATCAAAGTAGAGCTTTTTCTCGTGTAGGATTTGATATTGCAGGACCATTTAACGTCAAATATCGCAATGGTAGAGGAGCTAAAATTTTCAAATGTTATATATGTTTATTTATTTGTTTTACTACTAGAGCAATACATTTAGAATTAGTCGGAGATCTTTCCACAAAATCATTCCTTGCGAAACTTAAGAGGTTTATCGCTCGTAGAGGCAAACCGTGTGAAATTCATAGTGATTGTGCAACGAACTTTATAGGAGCTAACAAAGAGCTAAGGAAAGTTCTATCAACTGTTCAACGTGATGAACACCTTCAGGAGTATATAACTTCAGAGAATTTCAAGTGGTTATTTAATACGCCCTCTGCACCTCATTTTGGAGGTCTTTGGGAAGCGGGGATTAAGTCGATGAAACACCACTTAAAGAGGTGTTTAGGAACACTTATTCTAACTTATGATGAATTTTTGACTTTAATAACCCAAATTGAATCCTGTCTTAATTCTAGGCCATTAGTACGAGCTTCGAGCGATTGCACTGACCCGGAAACCTTAACGCCAGAACACTTTCTTACAGGAGCGGCTTTAAGTGCTCTTCCAGAACCTAACCTGATTCAAGATAAGCTGAGTTGCGATGACAGATGGAAAAACTTTCAAAGGCTATTTCAACAATTCTGGAAGAGATGGAGTAGTGAGTATTTGTCGAGGTTACAACAAAGACCCAAGTGGTGTAAGCTACAGCGAGATCTGAAGATTGATGACATGGTTCTCATTAAGAACAAGAATTTACCTCCGCTACGCTGGAAGCTAGGTTCCCAGAGGTTAGAGACTTTAATTTTTTTTTCTTCTTGTTGATAATTTTCAATTTAATGTTTGAACCCCCTTGGGAGTTCAAGGCTGGGGATATGTTTGATATTATGTAAATGTATTTTTTTCTCGTGCTGAAAAGCGACACATGACTTGTTTCGGATTTCTGAGTTGCCTTGGAAACCGCAAACGATTCTTATTTTAAGATTTTGTATTCTACTGTGTGAGAAAATAAGAGTTAAAAATGTTTGTGTGAATACTTTCAAGAGGAAATTAAATAAAGAGTTTTTTTTTTATTATTACAGTCCACTATTAATCAGCGACGGTTCGTACAGAGTCTTTATTTTGATAATGAACGGATTAAAGAACTGAAACATGTGTGTTTAGAAAAAAAAAGTATCTGTGAGAATCTTTCCGTCCGTTATCTAATCACGAACTTCCACAGAAGAGGTTTGTATTTCGAATAATATTCATCAATGTGAGTTCTCAATATTGATGCTTTCGTTGTTAATTGCTTCGGGCTAACTTCTATGTTATGTGCTTTTCCATGTTAATTGCCCAATTTTTACTCAAAGTGACCTCATTAAAGATAATTACTTCTCAAACAATTCTCGATTCCAATGTTTAAATGCTTAAATATTTTCCAGCATCTTGAACAATCCATTTTTGAATACAAACTTACAAACTTACAAAATACAAACTTACGTGATAGCAGATTAGCTTACTGACGACCGAGGTGCCGGTAGGCCATCTGTTATCACTGATCACTGGTAGTTCGACCGGGGTTCGAATAGCAACGAATGGTCTGGTTGCATGGGTGATTTTCCCCCACGCATAGCATAGTATAAGCAAGTTTCACTTAGAAAGTCCTCAACGAGGGCATCCATCCATTTACGCAGATAGCCCTTGTATGCTTTGCTGTAATTAAAT
Source organism: Stegodyphus mimosarum (assembly GCA_000611955.2). NCBI lineage: Eukaryota > Metazoa > Arthropoda > Arachnida > Araneae > Eresidae > Stegodyphus > Stegodyphus mimosarum. The sequence continues at coordinate 10,915 of KK115070.1, read as the reverse complement.
AAATAACCAAACCAGTGATAATAACAGATACCAAATAAAAGAAAATTTATGTGGCGTATAACGTATTAAATTATATTATCATCTGAAATTAATATGTATTAAATTATGCAACTATCTTAAATCAAGAATAGCCTGTAACGGTTTCGTTAACACTGGTAAAGTTGTTTCCAAATATATATAAGTTAATGCGTCGTTATGTAACGGGTTCTTTGAAAGAAACAATAAGTGACAATCCTCGGCTGCGAAATATTCACGAAATTTCACGATTTATTGCTCGAGATGTTCCTTAATTTTCAATTATGCCATCATTCGCGCGATGAAATAACTTATACTATGTGATGCACGAAATAATATTGAAATATTCAAATGTCATATTGCAAGAATTATTGAAGAGGCAAAATTTGCTTTAACGAATTCTATATAAAATAACACTATCCCTAATAGTATTTGAAGACTGTTTTAAATCCGTTTTAGTTATGCTTAATTTCAACACATTCAATGAAGTGCTGACCTAATATATAATGAGATTATTCAAAAAATGTAAGCATAATTTGAACGCATTCTTTTTCTATGATTAAGTTCTATAAATTACCCCAAGTAAATATCGGTGAAGCATTCAAGATTTTACGTAGAATGGTTCAAAATTGGTAACTGAAGTAGTTTTAAAGATATCTCAAACGCTCTCTGAAAAAATATTGAATCAGCTTTCCACGTTCTCGCATAACCCTTAACTGAAAATTTATTAGTATTATTAGTTAAATAATTAATCATTTGAATTACATTTAGCGGAGAGCGAAACATTGCGCCTGAGAAATTTTTCGTTGAATGCACCGACTCCTTATGGTTTCCAGACTCTACAGATGGCTATTGAAAAGTTAAACGTTTTGTTAGATTGAATGGCTATTGAAAGCTTGCAATGTTTTGTCCTCCTAAATTGCTTGAGACAGGGGAATATCTACATCCAAAACCAGTTCAACTCAGCAGACGACACAAAGCCGAGAAAAAATTAGGCAAGTTTCCTACTTGGCGAAAGATGCAATGACGTAACTGAAATGTTTAGGTTTGCAGCCTTTTTAAACATAATCGATGTATAAGCACGTTTTGTGCTGTAGAAATAACATTTTGATGAATGAATTGCGTCATGGGGAATATGAAAATGTTACTTCGTTTCCTGAGGTGAAAAATGAACCACTTTAACGCAGAAGAATTAAATGTTACCTCCAAAATGAAAATTGACTATCTGCCCAAACGGAGTTGTGGCGCCCTCTATTTTTCGATATTGATACTAATAAAAAAAACGCTAAAAAACATAAGTGATATTCGGCAAATATTTATTAATAATATGATAAAGTATGCCATTTTTTTAACTCAGCAGAATTTTAAGGATGTATTCTATGTATCAGAAGAGTTTTGCAGTACTTCACTGCATTTCTTTTATGTGATAATAGACCGCTAAATTTGCTTATGTTGAAAGCATAGGCTGACATTTGTCAACAAACCGCCTTAAACAATTACCAGAAAAAGTTAACTAACTTTTAGTTATTCTTCTTACCAATACATAGGGCAGACATATGAGCTATATGTCCATCTCCGAGTTGGATATCATTAGCTTCGCATAAAAACACTCAGTCCACTTCAATTCTTAATTAACATTATTGCTTTTATGCCTGTTCTCCTGATAATCTAAATTAATGATTGTCTACAGTTCATTCTTCCTCTCAGTTTTTTTATTTAGTTATTTATTTATCATTTTATATTCACTAACTAAAGTTTCCAAAGAAGCTGATAGTACTCTCGCACTTTAAATAGCATCTATTAAATTATCTAAATGAGCTACTTAATTAAAAATGAAAGTTCAGAAGTGCATAAATCATGCCTAAATTAATATTTATTTATTTATTTTATTAGTATAATTTTTAATGAGAATTTTATCAATTTAGTTCAGACACGCTAAGTAAATATTTATAATTTTGTATTATCGTGTTTGTGTACTTTGTATTTAAACATTATAACTGTTCCTATACACACAATAGTTTTCATTTCTTTCACAATTGTTAGCATTCTTTAATATGCAGGTGTTTTGCATTCAGTGATATTGAAACATCCTATTTTGAAACTTTGTGTCTTCATCTTACGCTAGGTAAATTTTACCTTTTTCTTCTGATTAACGTCAATTGCTTTTTATACGTAAACACTTTATAATCTTCTAATACTATTCTCAATTTATGCACCCTTACCGTTCATTGCTTCACTATACTTATTTATTTTACCTGCTTGGCCTCTTTATTTTTAAAAGGCCAATGTTACCTGGTAAATTTAAATTCACAAATTATATCTACCCATCTGTAATTTTCACTTAAATACATAGCATCCTCTGTTAAAAATTTTCACCAACTTTTTAGATACCCCTCTCGAAAGGGTTAGTAAATCTCATCAGGTTTCTGCTTAGGAACTTTCTGCTTCATCTTATTTCTGAATTCAGTGTATAATTTTATCGCACTGGAAACTAACAGGCAATCACGAGAACACCCCATTTTTTTTTGCTTCTGTTCAAGTTATTCATTTTACCTTCTCCTTCATTTTTAACTAAATTTTTTTACAGTAAGACTTGTAACACCTTACCCCTTCCCTCTACTTACGCCCACTTATTATAACGACCACCTCCGTTGGAATTTTTAAATTGTTTTTATCAAAGTTTCTTTATCTTTCCCCTTTATTTCTTCTTAAGTTACCTTGAAGTATGCTACCAATCTCCACGGGTGCCAATGACCTGTCTACGCTCATGAGGCATTAACGTCATTTCATTCTTAGTCTCCTACATTAAATCTAATGAAGGAGTGACTTCTTACTGGAAGGCGGGGCATATTTCCTTCTGTATAACTGTTAACCTTTTTCTTCCCTCCGTCTTATCTTACAGGTTAAAAATGCTTCTTAATTAATATGAATTTTTTTAGTCTCATCATGAGTAAAAACACACACACGCACGCACCGCACACGCGCACGCACGCACGCACACACACACACACGCACGCACGCACGCACGCACGCACGCACGCACGCACACACACACACATTTTACGCAGATGATACTGCGATCCTATACCAAAACACATCTATGGATGCAGTCGTACAAAAATTACAAGAACACATTCACGCACTAGAGTCCTGGATGGTTAAATGGAAAATAAAAACTAATGTTGAAAAATCAGAAGCAGTGCAATTCACCAACAAAAGAAACCTAGACCTAACCATCACAGTCAAAATGTATGATACCTGCATCCCCTGGGCCAAGCAAGCCAAATATTTAGGTGTTATTTTAGACCAAAGACTCACTTGGGCCACACATATTACAAATATTTTAAATAAGTTTCGCGGTACTAAAGCTTTACTCAACCCCTTCCCTGCTAAAAATGGCCCGTAGATACTCACAGACTGAAACCCGCACAACTGTACGGGTACCCGTAGGTGAAATCCCTTAAAAACCCATAGAAAGAAACCCGTACAGCTGTACGGGTACCCGTAGGCCAAATCCCCGTAAAACCCGTAGAAAGAAACCCGTAGGCCAAATCCCCGTAAAAACTCATACAACTGTACTGGTACCAGTAGGCCAAAGCCTTATAAAAACCCATAGCCAGAAACCAGAATTTTATGAGTATCCATAGGCCAAATCTCCATTAAAATGGATATTCCGCAGGTTTATTCCAGATAAAAACCAGTACAAGAAAACTCAAACCTATGCGGATATCCATAGGCCAAATCTCTGTAAAAGCCAGTATACAAAAATCTACAGACTAATACAGGTACCCATTGGGAAAATCACTGCACAAAACAGTAGACAAAAACCCATAAACAAAACCAATAGAATTATACCATAGAGCAGTATCCGTACATAGAACAGGTATTTATATACAAAATTCCTATAAAAAATACACAAAAATAGAACTGTAGATCAAATTTCCATAAAAACTAATAATTATAAGCATAAACCAGCAGTGTACAATTAGCAGTGATGAAATGTACACGCTTTTACGGAAGACGGGGACGCCCGATCTTTACCTTTTGGTTAACAGGCATAGTCCCACGCCCTCCGGTTTGTCTGTTTTTATCGGCTCCACCCCAGCCGAGGGAGCGGACAAGACAGTACCAGTACGGTCCCTGCCGAGCCTGATCCCAACCTGGGTACAATACCCGGGTTCTAGTCCTGTGAAGAATAAGGTACAATAGTACCTGATATTTTACCCCCGTGGTTGAGACTGCCTAAGTACAGATCCTAGCCAGTACTTCCCAGGAATTCTCCTGAGTCAACCCCGGGGGGATGAAATGTACAGACCTAAATAGGGGGAGGCACATAGAGTAATTTGAAATAAAATTCAATACGAAGAAACTTAATAAAATTTTATAAATATCTGAAAGCCTACAAGCCCCTGTCCTTCTCTATGCATATCAGTACCTATAAATGTATTACAAAATATTTATATAAATTGTCTTTACAAAATTCTTAACTTCCTTTATATAATTTTGAAAGTAATAGAAAGATAATAATCAAAGTCGTGATTCTCAAACATCGAATTATATATGTATATATATACATATGCACATAATACTGTATCTCATTGCATATATGTGTATTACACTGTATTTCAGTTCTTTAATTGGGAAATTAAACAATGGAATTTAATCCCATCAGCATGTCACAATTTGACACCTAACGAGAAATGCATTGCCAAAGGATGGTACTTTCTAGTATCTGCTTAAATTTTAAGTTACCTACAATGCACTAAACCAGATTTAAACAAAACTAGACAAAATCTAATATTCAGGAAGAGAAACACTATTACAAGAAAAAATATTAAGTAAACAAGCAAGCAAAAAGAATAAGGGATTTGGTTATTAGAAATTTAACAAAGAGTTTAAATTTAGCATACTTGCTATCTCCTCAAAACTCGCTTACCACTAACAACAACAACCTGCAGCTTATTGTGACACACATACGCATAGATGTTTTGCATGGAATTTGAATCCTAGAATATAATGTAGTGAAGAAATAGTAATATACATATACTGTGTCGACGATCATTTTACAGTACTTTAAACGTCACTTGTATCTGTCAGAATGTAAATGAAACCTCAATATAAGAATATAATAAACTTAACAACACCCAAAATGCAGTAAATTATATTGTAACAAAACAAACTTTAAAAAAAATTACAAGACTCAAATACCGATTCTCAACCCACAGTTCGAGAATGAGAAAATATCTCATAACGTATAATATCTTATTCTGTGTCTCACTTTTAGTGTTGTACACTGCTCAAAACAATTAAAGGGTATTGTAAGTTTTATATAAAATAAAGATGTAAGGGAATTTTTTTTTTGCCGAAAATGGAAGAAGAGAATCACAAATGCAAATTTTTCTGATTTTCAAACTGTGGAGTATGCTAATTTTGAGTTCGATGTCAAAAATGTCGTTTCAGTGGCAGCGAATGAAATTTGACTTTCAACTGAATGAAAGACAATGAAAACAAGGATGATCGGCATTCAGTGACTGCTTTGTTTCGATGAGTACGATGTCTCAGCGAAGTTATTTAACCGATTCAGAAGCTTGGAGAGTTGTTGGTAGGTTAGAAGGGGGCCAAACTCAAGCCGAAGTAGCGCAAACCATTGGAGTGTCACAAAGTGTGATTTCCAGGATCTGGAACCGTTTTTTGGAAACTGGAAGTGTAGGCCGAAGACCAGGGCAAGGTCGTAGACGGGCAACAACGCCCAATGAAGATCGTTATTTAGTGTTAACGGCTCGAAGACACCGAAATATGAATGCTACTCTTCTCCAACAACACCTTCGCTCGGCTACTGGTAGGACGGTTTCAACTCAGACTGTCCGAAACCGGCTCCATGGTGTAGGTCTGTATGCTCGCCGACCGATGGTATGTGTTAGACTAACATCAAGGCATCGTCGCGACCGCAGGGAGTGGGCAACAGAGCATGTGAACTGGAGGAGAAATGAATGGAGCAATGTTCTTTTTTCTGACGAGTCCCGTTTTTCTGTTCATCCTGATAATAGGCGTATTTTCGTCTGGAGGGACCGCGGCAGTAGGAATAATCCTGCGTTCGTGCACGAAAGTGTCAGATTTGGCGGTGGGGGAGTGTTGGTGTATGGTGGCATCTCCATTGACGGGCGCACAGACCTCTACATCATTCGAGATGGACCTCTGACTGGTCGCCGATATAGGGATGAGATCCTCAGACCTATTGTAGTCCCTTACGCTGCAGCAATCGGAGATGACTTCATTTTAATGGACGATAACTGCAGGCCACATCGTGCTAACCTGGTGGAGGATTTCCTTTTCGAGGAAGGAATCGTACGAATGGAATGGCCAGCGTGTTCTCCAGACATGAATCCAATAGAGCACGTTTGGGACGCTCTAGGAAGACGAGTTGCTGGCCGCCAACCACCCCCACAAACTCTCCAAGAACTGGAAAGAGCTCTTCTGGAAGAGTGGGACAGAATACCCCAACTCGTGATTAATAGCCTCATTGACTCCATGCCTCAAAGGTGTTCAACGTTGCTGGCCGTCCGTGGAAACCATACCCCCTACTGAAAATGATTTCCTTTGAAGAAAACACCTTTTCTTATTCTTTTTTCTCATATGCACAAATTGTGTTTTTTTCCTTTTGTACACAAATGCGCAATAAAATGCATTTTTTTCTTCCAAACATGTGTAATTTATTCTCATATAGCCTACTACGTCTGTCGACCATGCATCAATCAGCTAAAAAGTTTCCCAGCCACAAAATCCACCTAAAACCGCAATATCCTTTAATTGTTTTGAGCAGTATATAATCTTCCACAGACTTTATATAAATAAAATCTATAATATAATATAATAGGTATTTATACAACATGTAGTTCTCGACGTAAAAATGCTTAATAATTAATTTTCATACTGAATGTATATATAAATAATTTATTATTACAAAAGGTGTTTCGTATAATCTCCAAGAAACATAAATTTAATTAAAGACATACATTATTGGAATAAATTTAAGTCGCTGTTTTCGGTATAAGTTATTTGCATTTCTATTGCAGAGAAAATACTTTAAAAACTGTATAGAAATATTAATTTGAACTGTAAAGTTTTTAAATAGTAAAATTTAAAGTACTAAAAAGATAGCTATTGCTATTGACCATAGATTATATACTATAAAAATACCACTTCGTGCTGAGCATTTCCTGTATTTAGACTGCCAAATAAAATTCGTATAGTGCAGTATTTAGCAATATAAATAAATCTTCTACAGAGCCTTATACACACAGTTAAAATTACTGTCATTGCAATTAAGCAGATATAGCACATATAGTTTTATTTGTTTACAAACAGTTTTTACGTTACTATCTATACAGCCAGATAAATTTAATGCAGAAAATTGTAACGAGCGTTTCAGCAGTATAACTAATGAAAGGAAATAATGCTTAAATATTACTCTAACTACATTTGAAAGTAATGTTAAAACAATACTCATACAATACTCATACAAGACTCATGATTTGGAAAGCTTTCGTTTTAACTGTCTTGTAAAATCTTTTAATTACTTATGCAAAATTCATATCCACGTAAAAACTACTATTTCTAAATCAACTGATTATACAGTGAAACTTTCCTAAAACAATTAACTCCGTAATTCCAGATAATGTAAGTTTCTTGTAGCCTTACAAAACTATCAGTGATTTTAAGTACTGTTATTTAATTATGTTCCTGACAAATGTGTCACTGTCAGAGGTGGTCATCTAAGAAAATAACGACTACATGAGTTTTCAATTAATGCAATTTTTTTCAATAAATAATTCCCAATTACATAAACTCTATTAATTCTCCACAACTCTACTTCAAAAGCAATTTGTGAAAAACAAATTTGAAATTTTCTTCATGAAATTAATAATGATGAAAATTAAAATATGCATAAAAATGTTTGATTAAGTGTTTTAACAAAATAACGCAAAATATTTAACGTAACAATGTGCTTCTAGTCTCATACTTGTACAGAAATATAGACTAAAAAGAAAAAAAAGATGTAAGCTACTATGATCATTTAAATTTTCATAAGATTTTAGTAATGCAAAAAGATTCCTTGGCTTCTATGTCTTTGCCTACCTTATTCAATAAGTAATACACACATTAAATATTTCAATGTTTACTTCATTTAAAAACTTACCTTTTTTGTTTGCGAAACATAATGAGTACATTTAAGACATAAAAAAATATTCCTTCTGCTCAAACACATCACATTGGGCGAAAAATTGAAAATTGAATCATCCAAGATCTCTTTTAAGTAAGGTATGCTCAAATTTATTAGTATATAATATTCAAATGATAAAGATCTACATGAACAAGCTTTAAAAAGTATTTTTAAATTATAATCAAGAAACAAATTTTCAAATATACAGTTTTTGTAGGATGCAATGTGCATCTGATGTAAACACACGGAGCCAAATTATCAAGTCAGAAATTATCACTTTTCAGTCTTTAAGCACATTGCTTTTTAGGATAAAAGTAAAGATGGAAAATCAATTTCACGCACAGAAATTCTATTTCAGAACTACTGTCAAAAACGTTCATCGAATGCATTAGACACGATTACACGTGCATGGCTTTACTGTTATTTTCTTTCATATTATTTCATATTCACAGTCAATGTAGGTATTTTATTTTTCATTATAAACATCTAGACAGTAAAACATAGTAAAAAATGTAATATAGTAAATTATTTATTGCATTACTACAGCTTACTATCCACCAAGACGATAACACAAACATCTCATAACAACGTTAACAAGAACAGCGCCATATTGCTTCTTCTGAGAGCAGGGGAGGGAGGGGAATTTTTTTCCTCACGTCAGCGTTAACACGGAAAAATAGCTTGAAGGCGGTCGTGTTAAAGGATGATGGTTGATACCGGTGTTTATTTGTAATATCAGAAATGTTGATATATGCATTTAAAAGTTTGAATGTCCGTGTATTCAGAGGACCAGCTCGTGCCGAAATCACCTACCTAAGATGACCGCCTCTGAACGAGACGAGTATTTCTGAAAACTTAAGTATATTTTAGTATTGAAACATTCCTTCTGTAAGACGACGACTCGCAAAGAAAATTCCGGAAGTGTGACTGGTCGCCTTAGAGAGAATAATTTAGTAGAGACAACGTCCCTAAGACGACCACTTGCAAAGATGTATTTTTATGTGTGGCTGGTCGCCTTAGAGAGACCTCGCTGTGCGTGGTGTATATGATTACTGTTATTGTTTCCGACAAAAAATTTTTAAGAAATCAAATAAATGAGCATATATATAGTAAAAAGCCTTTCTAAAACGACCACCTGTGGTTCCAGGTTACTCTGATGGTTAAAGAGATCATATTTTCATTCTTAGAAATACTGATCGTCTTAGAGAACAGGTGGGGACGAGAGGGTTCACTGCATGTTTTTTAACTTTAAATCCTTTTGTTGGTTACAAAACAGAAATAATCATATTTTCAACAGTATCCAAATAAACGAAATAAAAGTAAATAAATGAATAATTTAAAATAATCAGTAGACAACAAGAATACCAGTATTAATTTCATTGTTTAGAAGAAGTTTAATGACGTCAGTTAAAAATTTAGAAAAACCCATTTAACCAACAGAACATTTATTCGGCATCTATTTCTATTATATTGATACCAGTAAGAAAACCAGCAAAAGTCAATATAAACCAATACAAACCAGTAGAAAGTTCCGACATTGATGTTGGTTGTATGGGCGTCAGATAATACCAGTAAGAAAAACCCACAGAGATCAATAGAAACCAGTAAAAGTCAGTAGAGACCACCAGAATTCTATGGGTACCAGTAGAAAGTTTTACTTGTTTCTATGGGGCATTTTTAGCAGGGTTAATTTCCCGAAACTCCGTTTTCTGCATAGAAAGCAAAGTACTCGTGTATAAATATATGTTGCGACCTATCATAACTTATACTTGTCCCGTCTAGGGTTTTGTATGCGATTTTAGATGAAAAAGATCCGACAAGTACAAAATGTTACGCTGAGACAACTTGCACATTGCCAATGGTTTATTCGAAACGCGACTATCCAAAATGAATTGGATGTAAACAAAATTAGAAATTGTATTGTAAAAATTGCAAAACAGGTTTTCAAAACCATCGTTAAGTTAAATAATGCCCCCATTCCAGCTATGAACTACAACTATCAAGATAGCGCGAATAGAAAAAGACCAGGTGCAGTACTTCTGCATCTAACGTAATTAATGTCAAAGGTATAATCCAAAAATTTTATAACTTAATCCTACAAGTTATTTTGGCCTTCAACTTATTTCACTCCAATATCTCGTTACTTATGTAAAATAATGCAACCCATGAAAAATAATTAAATTTAATATTATCTTACGTTATTAGATTAAATAAATAGTAAAATAATTAAAGTAATTAAATTTTTAACCAAAACCTTCTAAGCCCCTCCTCCCCTCCAATGCCTGACCTGCTGGAAATTGTACTTGCTTTCTAGGATCGCCATTGGCTTCACCAAAATCTGGACCAGTTAGCTCCACCCACTCGACCATCCTACCTAGCATCTCTCTGCCATTTATAGCACAGTAAATTACACAAACAACTTATTCTTTACACAACAACGCACGAACAACATTCGTCCAGTTTAAACCGTCGGAAATTATTCGATATATCGAAAAAAGGAAAATCAGGAAAAGCCCTGGAATTGATGGCATCAGCAATAAAATGATCAAAGAAATGGGATACGTCATGTTGTTTAAATTCACGTGCCTTATCAACATCATGTTAAAACTGGGATAGTTTCCTAAGAAGTGGAAAACTGCAGTCGTAGTGCCAATCTACAAAGCTACCAAACCTGCAAAT